>OY744483.1:344167922-344719087 GCA_963556165.1 Tipula helvola | reverse complement strand
TCGATGATTGATACCTCAATCAATAGGTGTTGAGACCTGTAATTGTGATGCCAACGGGTATCTAGATCGCTCAAATATTTCTACACATTTTGTGGAAAATTTAATTTTATTGAAATCAACTGAACTATAGCCCACAAATTCAGAGCTTTAAGAATCGAAAATCTGCAATTGTGCTCCGATTTCGATGATTGATACCTCAATCAATAGGTGTTGAGACCTGTAATTGTGATGCCAACGGGTATTTAGATCGCTCCAATATTTCTACACATTTTGTGGAAAATTTAATTTTATTGAAATCAACTGAACTATAGCCCACAAATTCAGAGCTTCAAAAATCGAAAATCTGCAATTGTGCTCCGATTTCGATGATTGATACCTCTATCAATAGGTGTTGAGACCTGTAATTGTGATGCCAACGGGTATTTAGATCGCTCGAATATTTCTACACATTTTGTGGAAAATTTAATTTTATTGAAATCAACTGAACTATAGCCCACAAATTCAGAGCTTCAAAAATCGAAAATCTGCAATTGTGCTCCGATTTCGATGATTGATACCTCAATCAATAGGTGTTGAGACCTGTAATTGTGATGCCAACGGGTATTTAGATCGCTCGAATATTTCTACACATTTTGTGGAAAATTTTATTTTGTTGAAATCAACTGAACTATAGCCCACAAATGCAGAGCTTTAAAAATCGAAAATCTGCAATTGTGCTACGATTTCGATGATTAATACCTCAATCAATAGGTGTTGAGACCTGTAATTGTGATGCCAACGGGTATTTAGATCGCTCAAATATTTCTACACATTTTGTGGAAAATTTTATTTTGTTGAAATCAACTGAACTATAGCCCACAAATTCAGAGCTTCAAAAATCGAAAATCTGCAATTGTGCTCCGATTTCGATGATTGATACCTCAATCAATAGGTGTTGAGACCTGTAATTGTGATGCCAACGGGTATTTAGATCGCTCGAATATTTCTACACATTTTGTGGAAAATTTAATTTTGTTGAAATCAACTGAACTATAGCCCACAAATTCAGAGCTTTAAAAATCGAAAATCTGCAATTGTGCTCCGATTTCGATGATTGATACCTCTATCAATAGGTGTTGAGACCTGTAATTGTGATGCCAACGAGTATTTAGATCGCTCGAATATTTCTACACATTTTGTGGAAAATTTAATTTTATTGAAATCAACTGAACTATAGCCCACAAATTCAGAGCTTTAAAAATCGAAAATCTGCAATTGTGCTCCGATTTCGATGATTGATACCTCAATCAATAGGTGTTGAGACCTGTAATTGTGATGCCAACGGGTATTTAGATCGCTCGAATATTTCTACACATTTTGTGGAAAATTTAATTTTATTGAAATCAACTGAACTATAGCCCACAAATTCAGAGCTTCAAAAATCGAAAATCTGCAATTGTGCTCCGATTTCGATGATTGATACCTCAATCAATCGGTGTTGAGACCTGTAATTGTGATGCCAACGGGTATTTAGATCGCTCAAATATTTCTACACATTTTGTGGAAAATTTTATTTTATTGAAATCAACTGAACTATAGCCCACAAATTCAGAGCTTTAAAAATCGAAAATCTGCAATTGTGCTCCGATTTCGATGATTGATACCTCAATCAATAGGTGTTGAGACCTGTAATTGTGATGCCAACGGGTATTTAGATCGCTCGAATATTTCTACACATTTTGTGGAAAATTTTATTTTATTGAAATCAACTGAACTATAGCCCACAAATTCAGAGCTTTAAAAATCGAAAATCTGCAATTGTGCTCCGATTTCGATGATTGATACCTCAATCAATCGGTGTTGAGACCTGTAATTGTGATGCCAACGGGTATTTAGATCGCTCAAATATTTCTACACATTTTGTGGAAAATTTTATTTTATTGAAATCAACTGAACTATAGCCCACAAATTCAGAGCTTTAAAAATCGAAAATCTGCAATTGTGCTCCGATTTCGATGATTGATACCTCAATCAATAGGTGTTGAGACCTGTAATTGTGATGCCAACGGGTATTTAGATCGCTCGAATATTTCTACACATTTTGTGGAAAATTTAATTTTGTTGAAATCAACTGAACTATAGCCCACAAATTCAGAGCTTTAAAAATCGAAAATCTGCAATTGTGCTTCGATTTCGATGATTGATACCTCAATCAATAGGTGTTGATACCTGTAATTGTGATGCCAACGGGTATTTAGATCGCTCGAATATTTCTACACATTTTGTGGAAAATTTAATTTTATTGAAATCAACTGAACTATAGCCCACAAATTCAGAGCTTCAAAAATCGAAAATCTGCAATTGTGCTCCGATTTCGATGATTGATACCTCTATCAATAGGTGTTGAGACCTGTAATTGTGATGCCAACGGGTATTTAGATCGCTCAAATATTTCTACACATTTTGTGGAAAATTTTATTTTATTGAAATCAACTGAACTATAGCCCACAAATTCAGAGCTTTAAAAATCGAAAATCTGCAATTGTGCTCCGATTTCGATGATTGATACCTCAATCAATAGGTGTTGAGACCTGTAATTGTGATGCCAACGGGTATTTAGATCGCTCGAATATTTCTACACATTTTGTGGAAAATTTAATTTTATTGAAATCAACTGAACTATAGCCCACAAATTCAGAGCTTCAAAAATCGAAAATCTGCAATTGTGCTCCGATTTCGATGATTGATACCTCAATCAATCGGTGTTGAGACCTGTAATTGTGATGCCAACGGGTATTTAGATCGCTCAAATATTTCTACACATTTTGTGGAAAATTTTATTTTATTGAAATCAACTGAACTATAGCCCACAAATTCAGAGCTTTAAAAATCGAAAATCTGCAATTGTGCTCCGATTTCGATGATTGATACCTCAATCAATAGGTGTTGAGACCTGTAATTGTGATGCCAACGGGTATTTAGATCGCTCGAATATTTCTACACATTTTGTGGAAAATTTAATTTTATTGAAATCAACTGAACTATAGCCCACAAATTCAGAGCTTTAAAAATCGAAAATCTGCAATTGTGCTCCGATTTCGATGATTGATACCTCAATCAATAGGTGTTGAGACCTGTAATTGTGATGCCAACGGGTATTTAGATCGCTCGAATATTTCTACACATTTTGTGGAAAATTTAATTTTGTTGAAATCAACTGAACTATAGCCCACAAATTCAGAGCTTTAAAAATCGAAAATCTGCAATTGTGCTTCGATTTCGATGATTGATACCTCAATCAATAGGTGTTGATACCTGTAATTGTGATGCCAACGGGTATTTAGATCGCTCGAATATTTCTACACATTTTGTGGAAAATTTAATTTTATTGAAATCAACTGAACTATAGCCCACAAATTCAGAGCTTCAAAAATCGAAAATCTGCAATTGTGCTCCGATTTCGATGATTGATACCTCTATCAATAGGTGTTGAGACCTGTAATTGTGATGCCAACGGGTATTTAGATCGCTCGAATATTTCTACACATTTTGTGGAAAATTTAATTTTATTGAAATCAACTGAACTATAGCCCACAAATTCAGAGCTTCAAAAATCGAAAATCTGCAATTGTGCTCCGATTTCGATGATTGATACCTCAATCAATAGGTGTTGAGACCTGTAATTGTGATGCCAACGGGTATTTAGATCGCTCAAATATTTCTACACATTTTGTGGAAAATTTAATTTTGTTGAAATCAACTGAACTATAGCCCATAAATTCAGAGCTTTAAAAATCGAAAATCTGCAATTGTGCTCCGATTTCGATGATTGATACCTCAATCAATAGGTGTTGAGACCTGTATTTGTGATGCCAACGGGTATTTAGATCGCTCGAATATTTCTACACATTTTGTGGAAAATTTAATTTTGTTGAAATCAACTGAACTATAGCCCACAAATTCAGAGCTTTAAAAATCGAAAATCTGCAATTGTGCTCCGATTTCGATGATTGATACCTCTATCAACAGGTGTTGAGACCTGTAATTGTGATGCCAACGGGTATTTAGATCGCTCGAATATTTCTACACATTTTGTGGAAAATTTAATTTTATTGAAATCAACTGAACTATAGCCCACAAATTCAGAGCTTTAAAAATCGAAAATCTGCAATTGTGCTCCGATTTCGATGATTGATACCTCAATCAATAGGTGTTGAGACCTGTAATTGTGATGCCAACGGGTATTTAGATCGCTCGAATATTTCTACACATTTTGTGGAAAATTTTATTTATTGAAATCAACTGAACTATAGCCCACAAATTCAGAGCTTTAAAAATCGAAAATCTGCAATTGTGCTCCGATTTCGATGATTGATACCTCAATCAATAGGTGTTGAGACCTGTAATTGTGATGCCAACGGGTATTTAGATCGCTCAAATATTTCTACACATTTTGTGGAAAATTTAATTTTATTGAAATCAACTGAACTATAGCCCACAAATTCAGAGCTTTAAAAATCGAAAATCTGCAATTGTGCTCCGATTTCGATGATTGATACCTCAATCAATAGGTGTTGAGACCTGTAATTGTGATGCCAACGGGTATTTAGATCGCTCGAATATTTCTACACATTTTGTGGAAAATTTAATTTTATTGAAATCAACTGAACTATAGCCCACAAATTCAGAGCTTTAAAAATCGAAAATCTGCAATTGTGCTCCGATTTCGATGATTGATACCTCAATCAATAGGTGTTGAGACCTGTAATTGTGATGCCAACGGGTATTTAGATCGCTCAAATATTTCTACACATTTTGTGGAAAATTTAATTTTATTGAAATCAACTGAACTATAGCCCACAAATTCAGAGCTTTAAAAATCGAAAATCTGCAATTGTGCTCCGATTTCGATGATTGATACCTCAATCAATAGGTGTTGAGACCTGTAATTGTGATGCCAACGGGTATTTAGATCGCTCGAGTATTTCTACACATTTTGTGGAAAATTTAATTTTGTTGAAATCAACTGAACTATAGCCCACAAATTCAGAGCTTTAAAAATCGAAAATCTGCAATTGTGCTCCGATTTCGATGATTGATACCTCAATCAATAGGTGTTGAGACCTGTAATTGTGATGCCAACGGGTATTTAGATCGCTCGAATATTTCTACACATTTTGTGGAAAATTTAATTTTGTTGAAATCAACTGAACTATAGCCCACAAATTCAGAGCTTTAAAAATCGAAAATCTGCAATTGTGCTCCGATTTCGATGATTGATACCTCAATCAATAGGTGTTGAGACCTGTAATTGTGATGCCAACGGGTATTTAGATCGCTCGAATATTTCTACACATTTTGTGGAAAATTTTATTTTATTGAAATCAACTGAACTATAGCCCACAAATTCAGAGCTTTAAAAATCGAAAATCTGCAATTGTGCTCCGATTTCGATGATTGATACCTCAATCAATAGGTGTTGAGACCTGTAATTGTGATGCCAACGGGTATTTAGATCGCTCAAATATTTCTACACATTTTGTGGAAAATTTAATTTTATTGAAATCAACTGAACTATAGCCCACAAATTCAGAGCTTTAAAAATCGAAAATCTGCAATTGTGCTCCGATTTCGATGATTGATACCTCAATCAATAGGTGTTGAGACCTGTAATTGTGATGCCAACGGGTATTTAGATCGCTCGAATATTTCTACACATTTTGTGGAAAATTTAATTTTATTGAAATCAACTGAACTATAGCCCACAAATTCAGAGCTTTAAAAATCGAAAATCTGCAATTGTGCTCCGATTTCGATGATTGATACCTCAATCAATAGGTGTTGAGACCTGTAATTGTGATGCCAACGGGTATTTAGATCGCTCGAATATTTCTACACATTTTGTGGAAAATTTAATTTCCTTCAATCTTCAAAAATCGAAAATCTGCAATTGTGCTCCGATTTCGATGATTGATACCTCAATCAATAGGTGTTGAGACCTGTAATTGTGATGCCAACGGGTATTTAGATCGCTCGAATATTTCTACACATTTTGTGGAAAATTTAATTTTATTGAAATCAACTGAACTATAGCCCACAAATTCAGAGCTTTAAAAATCGAAAATCTGCAATTGTGCTCCGATTTCGATGATTGATACCTCAATCAATAGGTGTTGAGACCTGTAATTGTGATGCCAACGGGTATTTAGATCGCTCGAATATTTCTACACATTTTGTGGAAAATTTAATTTTATTGAAATCAACTGAACTATAGCCCACAAATTCAGAGCTTCAAAAATCGAAAATCTGCAATTGTGCTCCGATTTCGATGATTGATACCTCTATCAATAGGTGTTGAGACCTGTAATTGTGATGCCAACGGGTATTTAGATCGCTCGAATATTTCTACACATTTTGTGAAAAATTTAATTTTATTGAAATCAACTGAACTATAGCCCACAAATTCAGAGCTTTAAAAATCGAAAATCTGCAATTGTGCTCCGATTTCGATGATTGATACCTCTATCAATAGGTGTTGAGACCTGTAATTGTGATGCCAACGGGTATTTAGATCGCTCCAATATTTCTACACATTTTGTGGAAAATTTAATTTTATTGAAATCAACTGAACTATAGCCCACAAATTCAGAGCTTTAAAAATCGAAAATCTGCAATTGTGCTCCGATTTCGATGATTGATACCTCAGTCAATAGGTGTTGAGACCTGTAATTGTGATGCCAACGGGTATTTAGATCGCTCGAATATTTCTACACATTTTGTGGAAAATTTAATTTTATTGAAATCAACTGAACTATAGCCCACAAATTCAGAGCTTTAAAAATCGAAAATCTGCAATTGTGCTCCGATTTCGATGATTGATACCTCAATCAATAGGTGTTGAGACCTGTAATTGTGATGCCAACGGGTATTCAGATCGCTCGAATATTTCTACACATTTTGTGGAAAATTTAATTTTATTGAAATCAACTGAACTATAGCCCACAAATTCAGAGCTTCAAAAATCGAAAATCTGCAATTGTGCTCCGATTTCGATGATTGATACCTCAATCAATAGGTGTTGAGACCTGTAATTGTGATGCCAACGGGTATTTAGATCGCTCGAATATTTCTACACATTTTGTGGAAAATTTTATTTTATTGAAATCAACTGAACTATAGCCCACAAATTCAGAGCTTCAAAAATCGAAAATCTGCAATTGTGCTCCGATTTCGATGATTGATACCTCAATCAATAGGTGTTGAGACCTGTAATTGTGATGCCAACGGGTATTTAGATCGCTCGAATATTTCTACACATTTTGTGGAAAATTTAATTTTGTTGAAATCAACTGAACTATAGCCCACAAATTCAGAGCTTTAAAAATCGAAAATCTGCAATTGTGCTCCGATTTCGATGATTGATACCTCAATCAATAGGTGTTGAGACCTGTATTTGTGATGCCAACGGGTATTTCGATCGCTCGAATATTTCTACACATTTTGTGGAAAATTTAATTTTGTTGAAATCAACTGAACTATAGCCCACAAATTCAGAGCTTTAAAAATCGAAAATCTGCAATTGTGCTCCGATTTCGATGATTGATACCTCTATCAACAGGTGTTGAGACCTGTAATTGTGATGCCAACGGGTATTTAGATCGCTCGAATATTTCTACACATTTTGTGGAAAATTTAATTTTATTGAAATCAACTGAACTATAGCCCACAAATTCAGAGCTTTAAAAATCGAAAATCTGCAATTGTGCTCCGATTTCGATGATTGATACCTCAATCAATAGGTGTTGAGACCTGTAATTGTGATGCCAACGGGTATTTAGATCGCTCAAATATTTCTACACATTTTGTGGAAAATTTAATTTTATTGAAATCAACTGAACTATAGCCCACAAATTCAGAGCTTTAAAAATCGAAAATCTGCAATTGTGCTCCGATTTCGATGATTGATACCTCAATCAATAGGTGTTGAGACCTGTAATTGTGATGCCAACGGGTATTTAGATCGCTCGAATATTTCTACACATTTTGTGGAAAATTTAATTTTATTGAAATCAACTGAACTATATATAGCCCACAAATTCAGAGCTTCAAAAATCGAAAATCTGCAATTGTGCTCCGATTTCGATGATTGATACCTCAATCAATAGGTGTTGAGACCTGTAATTGTGATGCCAACGGGTATTTAGATCGCTCGAATATTTCTACACATTTTGTGGAAAATTTAATTTTATTGAAATCAACTGAACTATAGCCCACAAATTCAGAGCTTTAAAAATCGAAAATCTGCAATTGTGCTCCGATTTCGATGATTGATACCTCAATCAATAGGTGTTGAGACCTGTAATTGTGATGCCAACGAGTATTTAGGTCGCTCAAATATTTCTACATATTTTGTGGAAAATTTTATTTTATTGAAATCAACTGAACTATAGCCCACAAATTCAGAGCTTTAAAAATCGAAAATCTGCAATTGTGCTCCGATTTCGATGATTGATACCTCTATCAATAGGTGTTGAGACCTGTAATTGTGATGCCAACGGGTATTTAGATCGCTCGAATATTTCTACACATTTTGTGGAAAATTTAATTTTATTGAAATCAACTGAACTATAGCCCACAAATTCAGAGCTTTAAAAATCGAAAATCTGCAATTGTGCTCCGATTTCGATGATTGATACCTCAATCAATAGGTGTTGAGACCTGTAATTGTGATGCCAACGGGTATTTAGATCGCTCGAATATTTCTACACATTTTGTGGAAAATTTAATTTTATTGAAATCAACTGAACTATAGCCCACAAATTCAGAGCTTTAAAAATCGAAAATCTGCAATTGTGCTCCGATTTCGATGATTGATACCTCAATCAATAGGTGTTGAGACCTGTAATTGTGATGCCAACGGGTATTTAGATCGCTCAAATATTTCTACACATTTTGTGGAAAATTTAATTTTATTGAAATCAACTGAACTATAGCCCACAAATTCAGAGCTTTAAAAATCGAAAATCTGCAATTGTGCTCCGATTTCGATGATTGATACCTCAATCAATAGGTGTTGAGACCTGTAATTGTGATGCCAACGGGTATTTAGATCGCTCGAATATTTCTACACATTTTGTGGAAAATTTAATTTTGTTGAAATCAACTGAACTATAGCCCACAAATTCAGAGCTTTAAAAATCGAAAATCTGCAATTGTGCTCCGATTTCGATGATTGATACCTCTATCAATAGGTGTTGAGACCTGTAATTGTGATGCTAACGGGTATTTAGATCGCTCGAATATTTCTACACATTTTGTGGAAAATTTAATTTTATTGAAATCAACTGAACTATAACCCACAAATTCAGAGCTTTAAAAATCGAAAATCTGCAATTGTGCTCCGATTTCGATGATTGATACCTCAATCAATAGGTGTTGAGACCTGTAATTGTGATGCCAACGGGTATTTAGATCGCTCGAATATTTCTACACATTTTGTGGAAAATTTAATTTTATTGAAATCAACTGAACTATAGCCCACAAATTCAGAGCTTTAAAAATCGAAAATCTGCAATTGTGCTCCGATTTCGATGATTGATACCTCAATCAATAGGTGTTGAGACCTGTAATTGTGATGCCAACGGGTATTTAGATCGCTCGAATATTTCTACACATTTTGTGGAAAATTTAATTTTATTGAAATCAACTGAACTATAGCCCACAAATTCAGAGCTTTAAAAATCGAAAATCTGCAATTGTGCTCCGATTTCGATTATTGATACCTCAATCAATAGGTGTTGAGACCTGTAATTGTGATGCCAACGGGTATTTAGATCGCTCGAATATTTCTACACATTTTGTGGAAAATTTAATTTTATTGAAATCAACTGAACTATAGCCCACAAATTCAGAGCTTTAAAAATCGAAAATCTGCAATTGTGCTCCGATTTCGATGATTGATACCTCAATCAATAGGTGTTGAGACCTGTAATTGTGATGCCAACGGGTATTTAGATCGCTCAAATATTTCTACACATTTTGTGGAAAATTTAATTTTATTGAAATCAACTGAACTATAGCCCACAAATTCAGAGCTTTAAAAATCGAAAATCTGCAATTGTGCTCCGATTTCGATGATTGATACCTCAATCAATAGGTGTTGAGACCTGTAATTGTGATGCCAACGGGTATTTAGATCGCTCGAATATTTCTACACATTTTGTGGAAAATTTAATTTTGTTGAAATCAACTGAACTATAGCCCACAAATTCAGAGCTTTAAAAATCGAAAATCTGCAATTGTGCTCCGATTTCGATGATTGATACCTCTATCAATAGGTGTTGAGACCTGTAATTGTGATGCTAACGGGTATTTAGATCGCTCGAATATTTCTACACATTTTGTGGAAAATTTAATTTTATTGAAATCAACTGAACTATAGCCCACAAATTCAGAGCTTTAAAAATCGAAAATCTGCAATTGTGCTCCGATTTCGATGATTGATACCTCAATCAATAGGTGTTGAGACCTGTAATTGTGATGCCAACGGGTATTTAGATCGCTCGAATATTTCTACACATTTTGTGGAAAATTTAATTTTGTTGAAATCAACTGAACTATAGCCCACAAATTCAGAGCTTCAAAAATCGAAAATCTGCAATTGTGCTCCGATTTCGATGATTGATACCTCTATCAATAGGTGTTGAGACCTGTAATTGTGATGCCAACGGGTATTTAGATCGCTCGAATATTTCTACACATTTTGTGAAAAATTTAATTTTGTTGAAATCAACTGAACTATAGCCCACAAATTCAGAGCTTTAAAAATCGAAAATCTGCAATTGTGCTCCGATTTCGATGATTGATACCTCTATCAATAGGTGTTGAGACCTGTAATTGTGATGCCAACGGGTATTTAGATCGCTCGAATATTTCTACACATTTTGTGGAAAATTTAATTTTGTTGAAATCAACTGAACTATAGCCCACAAATTCAGAGCTTTAAAAATCGAAAATCTGCAATTGTGCTCCGATTTCGATGATTGATACCTCTATCAATAGGTGTTGAGACCTGTAATTGTGATGCCAACGGGTATTTAGATCGCTCCAATATTTCTACACATTTTGTGGAAAATTTAATTTTATTGAAATCAACTGAACTATAGCCCACAAATGCAGAGCTTTAAAAATCGAAAATCTGCAATTGTGCTCCGATTTCGATGATTGATACCTCAATCAATAGGTGTTGAGACCTGTAATTGTGATGCCAACGGGTATTTAGATCGCTCCAATATTTCTACACATTTTGTGGAAAATTTAAATTTATTGAAATCAACTGAACTATAGCCCACAAATGCAGAGCTTTAAAAATCGAAAATCTGCAATTGTGCTCTGATTTCGATGATTGATACCTCAATCAATAGGTGTTGAGACCTGTAATTGTGATGCCAACGGGTATTTAGATCGCTCCAATATTTCTACACATTTTGTGGAAAATTTAAATTTATTGAAATCAACTGAACTATAGCCCACAAATCCAGAGCTTCAAAAATCGAAAATCTGCAATTGTGCTCCGATTTCGATGATTGATACCTCTATCAATAGGTGTTGAGACCTGTAATTGTGATGCCAACGGGTATTTAGATCGCTCGAATATTTCTACACATTTTGTGGAAAATTTAATTTTATTGAAATCAATTGAATTATAGCCCACAAATTCAGAGCTTTAAAAATCGAAAATCTGCAATTGTGCTCCGATTTCGATGATTGATACCTCTATCAATAGGTGTTGAGACCTGTAATTGTGATGCCAACGGGTATTTAGATCACTCGAATATTTCTACACATTTTGTGGAAAATTTAATTTTATTGAAATCAACTGAACTATAGCCCACAAATTCAGAGCTTCAAAAATCGAAAATCTGCAATTGTGCTCCGATTTCGATGATTGATACCTCTATCAATAGGTGTTGAGACCTGTAATTGTGATGCCAACGGGTATTTAGATCGCTCCAATATTTCTACACATTTTGTGGAAAATTTAAATTTATTGAAATCAACTGAACTATAGCCCACAAATGCAGAGCTTTAAAAATCGAAAATCTGCAATTGTGCTCCGATTTCGATGATTGATACCTCAATCAATAGGTGTTGAGACCTGTAATTGTGATGCCAACGGGTATTTAGATCGCTCCAATATTTCTACACATTTTGTGGAAAATTTAAATTTATTGAAATCAACTGAACTATAGCCCACAAATGCAGAGCTTTAAAAATCGAAAATCTGCAATTGTGCTCTGATTTCGATGATTGATACCTCAATCAATAGGTGTTGAGACCTGTAATTGTGATGCCAACGGGTATTTAGATCGCTCCAATATTTCTACACATTTTGTGGAAAATTTAAATTTATTGAAATCAACTGAACTATAGCCCACAAATCCAGAGCTTCAAAAATCGAAAATCTGCAATTGTGCTCCGATTTCGATGATTGATACCTCTATCAATAGGTGTTGAGACCTGTAATTGTGATGCCAACGGGTATTTAGATCGCTCGAATATTTCTACACATTTTGTGGAAAATTTAATTTTATTGAAATCAATTGAATTATAGCCCACAAATTCAGAGCTTTAAAAATCGAAAATCTGCAATTGTGCTCCGATTTCGATGATTGATACCTCTATCAATAGGTGTTGAGACCTGTAATTGTGATGCCAACGGGTATTTAGATCACTCGAATATTTCTACACATTTTGTGGAAAATTTAATTTTATTGAAATCAACTGAACTATAGCCCACAAATTCAGAGCTTCAAAAATCGAAAATCTGCAATTGTGCTCCGATTTCGATGATTGATACCTCTATCAATAGGTGTTGAGACCTGTAATTGTGATGCCAACGGGTATTTAGATCGCTCCAATATTTCTACACATTTTGTGGAAAATTTAAATTTATTGAAATCAACTGAACTATAGCCCACAAATTCAGAGCTTTAAAAATCGAAAATCTGCAATTGTGCTCCGATTTCGATGATTGATACCTCAATCAATAGGTGTTGAGACCTGTAATTGTGATGCCAACGGGTATTTAGATCGCTCCAATATTTCTACACATTTTGTGGAAAATTTAAATTTATTGAAATCAACTGAACTATAGCCCACAAATGCAGAGCTTTAAAAATCGAAAATCTGCAATTGTGCTCCGATTTCGATGATTGATACCTCAATCAATAGGTGTTGAGACCTGTAATTGTGATGCCAACGGGTATTTAGATCGCTCGAATATTTCTACACATTTTGTGGAAATTTTTATTTTATTGAAATCAACTGAACTATAGCCCACAAATTCAGAGCTTTAAAAATCGAAAATCTGCAATTGTGCTCCGATTTCGATGATTGATACCTCAATCAATAGGTGTTGAGACCTGTAATTGTGATGCCAACGGGTATTTAGATCGCTCCAATATTTCTACACATTTTGTGGAAAATTTAATTTTATTGAAATCAACTGAACTATAGCCCACAAATTCAGAGCTTTAAAAATCGAAAATCTGCAATTGTGCTCCGATTTCGATGATTGATACCTCAATCAATAGGTGTTGAGACCTGTAATTGTGATGCCAACGGGTATTTAGATCGCTCCAATATTTCTACACATTTTGTGGAAAATTTAAATTTATTGAAATCAACTGAACTATAGCCCACAAATGCAGAGCTTTAAAAATCGAAAATCTGCAATTGTGCTCCGATTTCGATGATTGATACCTCAATCAATAGGTGTTGAGACCTGTAATTGTGATGCCAACGGGTATTTAGATCGCTCGAATATTTCTACACATTTTGTGGAAAATTTAATTTTATTGAAATCAACTGAACTATAGCCCACAAATTCAGAGCTTTAAAAATCGAAAATCTGCAATTGTGCTCCGATTTCGATGATTGATACCTCAATCAATAGGTGTTGAGACCTGTAATTGTGATGCCAACGGGTATTTAGATCGCTCCAATATTTCTACACATTTTGTGGAAAATTTAATTTTATTGAAATCAACTGAACTATAGCCCACAAATTCAGAGCTTTAAAAATCGAAAATCTGCAATTGTGCTCCGATTTCGATGATTGATACCTCAATCAATAGGTGTTGAGACCTGTAATTGTGATGCCAACGGGTATTTAGATCGCTCGAATATTTCTACACATTTTGTGGAAAATTTAATTTTATTGAAATCAACTGAACTATAGCCCACAAATTCAGAGCTTTAAAAATCGAAAATCTGCAATTGTGCTCCGATTTCGATGATTGATACCTCTATCAATAGGTGTTGAGACCTGTAATTGTGATGCCAACGGGTATTTAGATCGCTCGAATATTTCTACACATTTTGTGGAAAATTTTATTTTATTGAAATCAACTGAACTATAGCCCACAAATTCAGAGCTTTAAAAATCGAAAATCTGCAATTGTGCTCCGATTTCGATGATTGATACCTCAATCAATAGGTGTTGAGATCTGTAATTGTGATGCCAACGGGTATTTAGATCGCTCCAATATTTCTACACATTTTGTGGAAAATTTAATTTTATTGAAATCAACTGAACTATAGCCCACAAATTCAAAGCTTCAAAAATCGAAAATCTGCAATTGTGCTCCGATTTCGATGATTGATACCTCTATCAATAGGTGTTGAGACCTGTAATTGTGATGCCATCGGGTATTTAGATCGCTCCAATATTTCTACACATTTTGTGGAAAATTTAATTTTATTGAAATCAACTGAACTATAGCCCACAAATTCAGAGCTTCAAAAATCGAAAATCTGCAATTGTGCTCCGATTTCGATGATTGATACCTCAATCAATAGGTGTTGAGACCTGTAATTGTGATGCCAACGGGTATTTAGATCGCTCGAATATTTCTACACATTTTGTGGAAAATTTAATTTTATTGAAATCAACTGAACTATAGCCCACAAATTCAGAGCTTTAAAAATCGAAAATCTGCAATTGTGCTCCGATTTCGATGATTGATACCTCAATCAATAGGTGTTGAGACCTGTAATTGTGATGCCAACGGATATTTAGATCGCTCGAATATTTCTACACATTTTGTGGAAAATTTTATTTTATTGAAATCAACTGAACTATAGCCCACAAATTCAGAGCTTTAAAAATCGAAAATCTGCAATTGTGCTCCGATTTCGATGATTGATACCTCAATCAATAGGTGTTGAGACCTGTAATTGTGATGCCAACGGGTATTTAGATCGCTCCAATATTTCTACACATTTTGTGGAAAATTTAATTTTATTGAAATCAACTGAACTATAGCCCACAAATTCAGAGCTTTAAAAATCGAAAATCTGCAATTGTGCTCCGATTTCGATGATTGATACCTCAATCAATAGGTGTTGAGATCTGTAATTGTGATGCCAACGGGTATTTAGATCGCTCCAATATTTCTACACATTTTGTGGAAAATTTAATTTTATTGAAATCAACTGAACTATAGCCCACAAATTCAAAGCTTCAAAAATCGAAAATCTGCAATTGTGCTCCGATTTCGATGATTGATACCTCTATCAATAGGTGTTGAGACCTGTAATTGTGATGCCAACGGGTATTTAGATCGCTCGAATATTTCTACACATTTTGTGGAAAATTTTATTTTATTGAAATCAACTGAACTAAAGCCAACAAATTCAGAGCTTTAAAAATCGAAAATCTGCAATTGTGCTCCGATTTCGATGATTGATACCTCAATCAATAGGTGTTGAGACCTGTAATTGTGATGCCAACGGGTATTTAGATCGCTCCAATATTTCTACACATTTTGTGGAAAATTTAATTTTATTGAAATCAACTGAACTATAGCCCACAAATTCAGTACTTCAAAAATCGAAAATCTGCAATTGTGCTCCGATTTCGATGATTGATACCTCTATCAATAGGTGTTGAGACCTGTAATTGTGATGCCAACGGGTATTTAGATCGCTCGAATATTTCTACACATTTTGTGGAAAATTTTATTTTATTGAAATCAACTGAACTATAGCCCACAAATTCAGAGCTTTAAAAATCGAAAATCTGCAATTGTGCTCCGATTTCGATGATTGATACCTCAATCAATAGGTGTTGAGACCTGTAATTGTGATGCCAACGGGTATTTAGATCGCTCGAATATTTCTACACATTTTGTGGAAAATTTTATTTTATTGAAATCAACTGAACTATAGCCCACAAATTCAGAGCTTTAAAAATCGAAAATCTGCAATTGTGCTCCGATTTCGATGATTGATACCTCTATCAATAGGTGTTGAGACCTGTAATTGTGATGCCAACGGGTATTTAGATCGCTCGAATATTTCTACACATTTTGTGGAAAATTTAATTTTATTGAAATCAACTGAACTATAGCCCACAAATTCAGAGCTTCAAAAATCGAAAATCTGCAATTGTGCTCCGATTTCGATGATTGATACCTTAATCAATAGGTGTTGAGACCTGTAATTGTGATGCCAACGGGTATTTAGATAGCTCGAATATTTCTACACATTTTGTGGAAAATTTTATTTTATTGAAATCAACTGAACTATAGCCCACAAATTCAGAGCTTTAAAAATCGAAAATCTGCAATTGTGCTCCGATTTCGATGATTGATACCTCAATCAATAGGTGTTGAGACCTGTAATTGTGATGCCAACGGGTATTTAGATCGCTCCAATATTTCTACACATTTTGTGGAAAATTTAATTTTATTGAAATCAACTGAACTATAGCCCACAAATTCAGAGCTTCAAAAATCGAAAATCTGCAATTGTGCTCCGATTTCGATGATTGATACCTCAATCAATAGGTGTTGAGACCTGTAATTGTGATGCCAACGGATATTTAGATCGCTCGAATATTTCTACACATTTTGTGGAAAATTTTATTTTATTGAAATCAACTGAACTATAGCCCACAAATTCAGAGCTTTAAAAATCGAAAATCTGCAATTGTGCTCCGATTTCGATGATTGATACCTCAATCAATAGGTGTTGAGACCTGTAATTGTGATGCCAACGGGTATTTAGATCGCTCCAATATTTCTACACATTTTGTGGAAAATTTAATTTTATTGAAATCAACTGAACTATAGCCCACAAATTCAGAGCTTCAAAAATCGAAAATCTGCAATTGTGCTCCGATTTCGATGATTGATACCTCAATCAATAGGTGTTGAGACCTGTAATTGTGATGCCAACGGGTATTTAGATCGCTCGAATATTTCTACACATTTTGTGGAAAATTTAATTTTATTGAAATCAACTGAACTATAGCCCACAAATTCAGAGCTTTAAAAATCGAAAATCTGCAATTGTGCTCCGATTTCGATGATTGATACCTCAATCAATAGGTGTTGAGACCTGTAATTGTGATGCCAACGGGTATTTAGATCGCTCCAATATTTCTACACATTTTGTGGAAAATTTAATTTTATTGAAATCAACTGAACTATAGCCCACAAATTCAGAGCTTCAAAAATCGAAAATCTGCAATTGTGCTCCGATTTCGATGATTGATACCTCTATCAATAGGTGTTGAGACCTGTAATTGTGATGCCAACAGGTATTTAGATCGCTCGAATATTTCTACACATTTTGTGGAAAATTTTATTTTATTGAAATCAACTGAACTATAGCCCACAAATTCAGAGCTTTAAAAATCGAAAATCTGCAATTGTGCTCCGATTTCGATGATTGATACCTCAATCAATAGATGTTGAGACCTGTAATTGTGATGCCAACGGGTATTTAGATCGCTCGAATATTTCTACACATTTTGTGGAAAATTTTATTTTATTGAAATCAACTGAACTATAGCCCACAAATTCAGAGCTTTAAAAATCGAAAATCTGCAATTGTGCTCCGATTTCGATGATTGATACCTCAATCAATAGGTGTTGAGACCTGTAATTGTGATGCCAACGGGTATTTAGATCGCTCCAATAGTTCTACACATTTTGTGGAAAATTTAATTTTATTGAAATCAACTGAACTATAGCCCACAAATTCAGAGCTTCAAAAATCGAAAATCTGCAATTGTGCTCCGATTTCGATGATTGATACCTCTATCAATAGGTGTTGAGACCTGTAATTGTGATGCCAACAGGTATTTAGATCGCTCGAATATTTCTACACATTTTGTGGAAAATTTTATTTTATTGAAATCAACTGAACTATAGCCCACAAATTCAGAGCTTTAAAAATCGAAAATCTGCAATTGTGCTCCGATTTCGATGATTGATACCTCAATCAATAGATGTTGAGACCTGTAATTGTGATGCCAACGGGTATTTAGATCGCTCGAATATTTCTACACATTTTGTGGAAAATTTAATTTTATTGAAATCAACTGAACTATAGCCCACAAATTCAGAGCTTCAAAAATCGAAAATCTGCAATTGTGCTCCGATTTCGATGATTGATACCTCAATCAATAGGTGTTGAGACCTGTAATTGTGATGCCAACGGGTATTTAGATCGCTCCAATATTTCTACACATTTTGTGGAAAATTTAATTTTATTGAAATCAACTGAACTATAGCCCACAAATTCAGAGCTTCAAAAATCGAAAATCTGCAATTGTGCTCCGATTTCGATGATTGATACCTCTATCAATAGGTGTTGAGACCTGTAATTGTGATGCCAACAGGTATTTAGATCGCTCGAATATTTCTACACATTTTGTGGAAAATTTTATTTTATTGAAATCAACTGAACTATAGCCCACAAATTCAGAGCTTTAAAAATCGAAAATCTGCAATTGTGCTCCGATTTCGATGATTGATACCTCAATCAATAGATGTTGAGACCTGTAATTGTGATGCCAACGGGTATTTAGATCGCTCGAATATTTCTACACATTTTGTGGAAAATTTTATTTTATTGAAATCAACTGAACTATAGCCCACAAATTCAGAGCTTTAAAAATCGAAAATCTGCAATTGTGCTCCGATTTCGATGATTGATACCTCAATCAATAGGTGTTGAGACCTGTAATTGTGATGCCAACGGGTATTTAGATCGCTCCAATATTTCTACACATTTTGTGGAAAATTTAATTTTATTGAAATCAACTGAACTATAGCCCACAAATTCAGAGCTTCAAAAATCGAAAATCTGCAATTGTGCTCCGATTTCGATGATTGATACCTCAATCAATAGGTGTTGAGACCTGTAATTGTGATGCCAACGGGTATTTAGATCGCTCGAATATTTCTACACATTTTGTGGAAAATTTTATTTTATTGAAATCAACTGAACTATAGCCCACAAATTCAGAGCTTTAAAAATCGAAAATCTGCAATTGTGCTCCGATTTCAATGATTGATACCTCAATCAATAGGTGTTGAGACCTGTAATTGTGATGCCAACGGGTATTTAGATCGCTCGAATATTTCTACACATTTTGTGGAAAATTTTATTTTATTGAAATCAACTGAACTATAGCCCACAAATTCAGAGCTTTAAAAATCGAAAATCTGCAATTGTGCTCCGATTTCGATGATTGATACCTCAATCAATAGGTGTTGAGACCTGTAATTGTGATGCCAACGGGTATTTAGATCGCTCCAATATTTCTACACATTTTGTGGAAAATTTAATTTTATTGAAATCAACTGAACTATAGCCCACAAATTCAGAGCTTTAAAAATCGAAAATCTGCAATTGTGCTCCGATTTCGATGATTGATACCTCAATCAATAGGTGTTGAGACCTGTAATTGTGATGCCAACGGGTATTTAGATCGCTCGAATATTTCTACACATTTTGTGGAAAATTTAAATTTACTGAAATCAACTGAACTATAGCCCACAAATTCAGAGCTTTAAAAATCGAAAATCTGCAATTGTGCTCCGATTTCGATGATTGATACCTCAATCAATAGGTGTTGAGACCTGTAATTGTGATGCCAACGGGTATTTAGATCGCTCCAATATTTCTACACATTTTGTGGAAAATTTAATTTTATTGAAATCAACTGAACTATAGCCCACAAATTCAGAGCTTCAAAAATCGAAAATCTGCAATTGTGCTCCGATTTCGATGATTGATACCTCTATCAATAGGTGGTGAGACCTGTAATTGTGATGCCAACGGGTATTTAGATCGCTCGAATATTTCTACACATTTTGTGGAAAATTTTATTTTATTGAAATCAACTGAAGTATAGCCCACAAATTCAGAGCTTCAAAAATCGAAAATCTGCAATTGTGCTCCGATTTCGATGATTGATACCTCAATCAATAGGTGTTGAGACCTGTAATTGTGGTGCCAACGGGTATTTAGATCGCTCGAATATTTCTACACATTTTGTGGAAAATTTTATTTTATTGAAATCAACTGAACTATATAGCCCACAAATTCAGAGCTTTAAAAATCGAAAATCTGCAATTGTGCTCCGATTTCGATGATTGATACCTCAATCAATAGGTGTTGAGACCTGTAATTGTGATGCCAACGGGTATTTAGATCGCTCGAATATTTCTACACATTTTGTGGAAAATTTAATTTTATTGAAATCAACTGAACTATAGCCCACAAATTCAGAGCTTTAAAAATCGAAAATCTGCAATTGTGCTCCGATTTCGATGATTGATACCTCAATCAATAGGTGTTGAGACCTGTAATTGTGATGCCAACGGGTATTTAGATCGCTCCAATATTTCTACACATTTTGTGGAAAATTTAATTTTATTGAAATCAACTGAACTATAGCCCACAAATTCAGAGCTTTAAAAATCGAAAATCTGCAATTGTGCTCCGATTTCGATGATTGATACCTCAATCAATAGGTGTTGAGACCTGTAATTGTGATGCCAACGGGTATTTAGATCACTCGAATATTTCTACACATTTTGTGGAAAATTTTATTTTATTGAAATCAACTGAACTATAGCCCACAAATTCAGAGCTTTAAAAATCGAAAATCTGCAATTGTGCTCCGATTTCGATGATTGATACCTCAATCAATAGGTGTTGAGACCTGTAATTGTGGTGCCAACGGGTATTTAGATCGCTCGAATATTTCTACACATTTTGTGGAAAATTTTATTTTATTGAAATCAACTGAACTATAGCCCACAAATTCAGAGCTTTAAAAATCGAAAATCTGCAATTGTGCTCCGATTTCGATGATTGATACCTCTATCAATAGGTGTTGAGACCTGTAATTGTGATGCCAACGGGTATTTAGATCGCTCGAATATTTCTACACATTTTGTGGAAAATTTAATTTTATTGAAATCAACTGAACTATAGCCCACAAATTCAGAGCTTTAAAAATCGAAAATCTGCAATTGTGCTCCGATTTCGATGATTGATACCTCAATCAATAGGTGTTGAGACCTGTAATTGTGATGCCAACGGGTATTTAGATCACTCGAATATTTCTACACATTTTGTGGAAAATTTTATTTTATTGAAATCAACTGAACTATAGCCCACAAATTCAGAGCTTTAAAAATCGAAAATCTGCAATTGTGCTCCGATTTCGATGATTGATACCTCTATCAATAGGTGTTGAGACCTGTAATTGTGATGCCAACGGGTATTTAGATCGCTCCAATATTTCTACACATTTTGTGGAAAATTTAATTTTATTGAAATCAACTGAACTATAGCCCACAAATTCAGAGCTTCAAAAATCGAAAATCTGCAATTGTGCTCCGATTTCGATGATTGATACCTCTATCAATAGGTGTTGAGACCTGTAATTGTGATGCCAACGGGTATTTAGATCGCTCGAATATTTCTACACATTTTGTGGAAAATTTAATTTTATTGAAATCAACTGAACTATAGCCCACAAATTCAGAGCTTTAAAAATCGAAAATCTGCAATTGTGCTCCGATTTCGATGATTGATACCTCAATCAATAGGTGTTGAGACCTGTAATTGTGATGCCAACGGGTATTTAGATCGCTCGAATATTTCTACATATTTTGTGGAATATTTTATTTTATTGAAATCAACTGAACTATAGCCCACAAATTCAGAGCTTTAAAAATCGAAAATCTGCAATTGTGCTCCGATTTCGATGATTGATACCTCTATCAATAGGTGGTGAGACCTGTAATTGTGATGCCAACGGGTATTTAGATCGCTCGAATATTTCTACACATTTTGTGGAAAATTTAATTTTATTGAAATCAACTGAACTATAGCCCACAAATTCAGAGCTTCAAAAATCGAAAATCTGCAATTGTGCTCCGATTTCGATGATTGATACCTCTATCAATAGGTGTTGAGACCTGTAATTGTGATGCCAACGGGTATTTAGATCGCTCGAAAATTTCTACACATTTTGTGGAAAATTTTATTTTATTGAAATCAACTGAACTATAGCCCACAAATTCAGAGCTGTAAAAATCGAAAATCTGCAATTGTGCTCCGATTTCGATGATTGATACCTCAATCAATAGATGTTGAGACCTGTAATTGTGATGCCAACGGATATTTAGATCGCTCGAATATTTCTACACATTTTGTGGAAAATTTAATTTTATTGAAATCAACTGAACTATAGCCCACAAATTCAGAGCTTCAAAAATCGAAAATCTGCAATTGTGCTCCGATTTCGATGATTGATACCTCAATCAATAGGTGTTGAGACCTGTAATTGTGATGCCAACGGGTATTTAGATCGCTCCAATATTTCTACACATTTTGTGGAAAATTTAATTTTATTGAAATCAACTGAACTATAGCCCACAAATTCAGAGCTTCAAAAATCGAAAATCTGCAATTGTGCTCCGATTTCGATGATTGATACCTCTATCAATAGGTGTTGAGACCTGTAATTGTGATGCCAACGGGTATTTAGATCACTCGAATATTTCTACACATTTTGTGGAAAATTTTATTTTATTGAAATCAACTGAACTATAGCCCACAAATTCAGAGCTTTAAAAATCGAAAATCTGCAATTGTGCTCCGATTTCGATGATTGATACCTCTATCAATAGGTGTTGAGACCTGTAATTGTGATGCCAACGGGTATTTAGATCGCTCGAATATTTCTACACATTTTGTGGAAAATTTTATTTTATTGAAATCAACTGAACTATAGCCCACAAATTCAGAGCTGTAAAAATCGAAAATCTGCAATTGTGCTCCGATTTCGATGATTGATACCTCAATCAATAGATGTTGAGACCTGTAATTGTGATGCCAACGGATATTTAGATCGCTCGAATATTTCTACACATTTTGTGGAAAATTTAATTTTATTGAAATCAACTGAACTATAGCCCACAAATTCAGAGCTTCAAAAATCGAAAATCTGCAATTGTGCTCCGATTTCGATGATTGATACCTCAATCAATAGGTGTTGAGACCTGTAATTGTGATGCCAACGGGTATTTAGATCGCTCCAATATTTCTACACATTTTGTGGAAAATTTAATTTTATTGAAATCAACTGAACTATAGCCCACAAATTCAGAGCTTCAAAAATCGAAAATCTGCAATTGTGCTCCGATTTCGATGATTGATACCTCTATCAATAGGTGTTGAGACCTGTAATTGTGATGCCAACGGGTATTTAGATCACTCGAATATTTCTACACATTTTGTGGAAAATTTAATTTTATTGAAATCAACTGAACTATAGCCCACAAATTCAGAGCTTTAAAAATCGAAAATCTGCAATTGTGCTCCGATTTCGATGATTGATATCTCTATCAATAGGTGTTGAGACCTGTAATTGTGATGCCAACGGGTATTTAGATCGCTCCAATATTTCTACACATTTTGTGGAAAATTTAATTTTATTGAAATCAACTGAACTATAGCCCACAAATTCAGAGCTTCAAAAATCGAAAATCTGCAATTGTGCTCCGATTTCGATGATTGATACCTCTATCAATAGGTGTTGAGACCTGTAATTGTGATGCCAACGGGTATTTAGATCGCTCGAATATTTCTACACATTTTGTGGAAAATTTTATTTTATTGAAATCAACTGAACTATAGCCCACAAATTCAGAGCTTTAAAAATCGAAAATCTGCAATTGTGCTCCGATTTCGATGATTGATACCTCAATCAATAGGTGTTGAGACCTGTAATTGTGATGCCAACGGGTATTTAGATCGCTCGAATATTTCTACACATTTTGTGGAAAATTTTATTTTATTGAAATCAACTGAACTATAGCCCACAAATTCAGAGCTTTAAAAATCGAAAATCTGCAATTGTGCTCCGATTTCGATGATTGATACCTCAATCAATAGGTGTTGAGACCTGTAATTGTGATGCCAACGGGTATTTAGATCGCTCGAATATTTCTACACATTTTGTGGAAAATTTTATTTTATTGAAATCAACTGAACTATAGCCCACAAATTCAGAGCTTCAAAAATCGAAAATCTGCAATTGTGCTCCGATTTCGATGATTGATACCTCAATCAATAGGTGTTGAGACCTGTAATTGTGATGCCAACGGGTATTTAGATCGCTCGAATATTTCTACACATTTTGTGGAAAATTTTATTTTATTGAAATCAACTGAACTATAGCCCACAAATTCAGAGCTTTAAAAATCGAAAATCTGCAATTGTGCTCCGATTTCGATGATTGATACCTCAATCAATAGGTGTTGAGACCTGTAATTGTGATGCCAACGGGTATTTAGATCGCTCCAATATTTCTACACATTTTGTGGAAAATTTAATTTTATTGAAATCAACTGAACTATAGCCCACAAATTCAGAGCTTTAAAAATCGAAAATCTGCAATTGTGCTCCGATTTCGATGATTGATACCTCAATCAATAGGTGTTAAGACCCGTAATTGTGATGCCAACGGGTATTTAGATCGCTCCAATATTTCTACACATTTTGTGGAAAATTTAATTTTATTGAAATCAACTGAACTATAGCCCACAAATTCAGAGCTTCAAAAATCGAAAATCTGCAATTGTGCTCCGATTTCGATGATTGATACCTCAATCAATAGGTGTTGAGACCTGTAATTGTGATGCCAACGGGTATTTAGATCGCTCGAATATTTCTACACATTTTGTGGAAAATTTTATTTTATTGAAATCAACTGAACTATAGCCCACAAATTCAGAGCTTTAAAAATCGAAAATCTGCAATTGTGCTCCGATTTCGATGATTGATACCTCAATCAATAGGTGTTGAGACCTGTAATTGTGATGCCAACGGGTATTTAGATCGCTCCAATATTTCTACACATTTTGTGGAAAATTTAATTTTATTGAAATCAACTGAACTATAGCCCACAAATTCAGAGCTTCAAAAATCGAAAATCTGCAATTGTGCTCCGATTTCGATGATTCAATAGGTGTTGAGACCTGTAATCATCTATCAATAGGTGTTGGAATTGCAATTGTGTGTTGCAATTGTGCTCCGATTTCGATGATTGATACCTCTATCAATAGGTGTTGAGACCTGTAATTGTGATGCCAACGGGTATTTAGAACTCAACATTAATTTTAATGCTTAAACTATTGTTTTCATAAACTTGGGAAGGTGGTCGAGTGAATTCGGGAGCCTTAGACCTTATTCGTATTGCATACGAATATTCGGCTTGCGTTACTTTGAGCGAGTTCATCTACCTTTACGTTCCCCCACAATACTGAAATTCTCTGGCACTCGCGTTAAGTGGATGTTGAACTGATCTGCAATCTCATTAAAAGATGAGAGACAGCTCTGGGCTACCTTCGACGTAAGGAAGTAAGATCGTAGCATTTTAATATGGGTCTGACTATTCGTAAAAATGCAAATATCTTTTACAGATACTAATACTACATTATACCTCAACTAATCCACGGCATCCTTAATCGGGATTAATTCAGCCTGAAAAATGCTGCAATAGTCGGGGAGCCGAAATGAGAGATTCATATTCAATTTCTCACGGAAAACACCATTACCAACTCTATAACATCCGTTTTTGAACCATCCGTGAAGAAGTTCAAAACTTAATCAACATCTATTCACTCAGCCAGTCATGCCTCAGCCAGAATCATGTAATAGATGGTGGTACCTGGGATGTCTTCATTAATATCAATTAAGATCAGACCCCAATATCTTATTGAACTGGTTGTCGGCAAATCCACAGACGAAAGATGTTTTTGTAAGAAATCGTTTAGCCCTAATTCTGACGAGTTTCAATAGGGATCAATGGAATCACTTGGCATCTGATGAAAATCCGACTGAGCTAGTTTCAAGGGGGAAAATGCTAATAAGTTAATTAATTCGTGGAATGGATCCAGTTGGATGAGAAATCCGAATAACACTTGGGACATCGTATAAGAAGCAGAAGAAGAATTGCCCACCACAACAATTATAAAGATATACGAAAATACGAATGCATGTACGTGCAAACGAGTCTCTATTTTCGTTAAACTCACGATGATACTTGCCAGAATTCAGAATTGGTTTAACAATGCAGCTAAACCGAGCAAGTTAAGAAGTATACACATAACAAGAGAGGAATGATTGTGTTCTCTAGTTTAAAATTCTGTATTTAAGAATTTATGCTTTGTTTTTTAGATATATCTCAACAACGGATGGCAGTGTTTTATAAAAATATTTTTATTTGTGAAAATCGTCTCCGTTAAATTGGAGAAAACAATAAATTCTAGGTGAAATTTTAGTCATTTTCTTTACATTTTTTGTAACCTTTTTGTAGTTCTAACAGTAGCTAGTAGGTACCTTCCGAAGATTACGTCGAATTTCGATTTGAAGAAATGTCCGATATAAAAAAAAATCAAGTACAATTATCATGTCACTTCAACTATAAATTGATATTCTGTTACTAGTCAATCGAAGTGACGTAATATGAAAGTTCAGTTATCAGTTCAAATGATGATTGTCACTTCAATCGACCAATAGAATACCAAAAATTTTATTGTCGGTGCAAGTGACACGACTAATGAAATGGGGATGCAAATAGTCAGATCCACGACAAGAGAAGCTAGACACGTTGACCGAGTGTGATTAGGTCCTACTTTCGTTGGTGCTGTCTCCAAGGCCTGTTTGGTGGTCCGGGTACGTATAACCTAGACTAATATATGAACCTGATGAGATCGTTTCGGAACTCGTGTATTATTCGTATCCTACAAGTGGCTCGGTCTTAGATGGGACCGAAAATTATTATAACGAATTTTTCTTGGACCCTAAAATATATTCTTGTACGCTATAGCAGAACAAATGACACAAATCAGACAAGAAATTTTGAATATTGTGAATATCTAACGTAAGTATTTAAATTAATTATTTATTGTCATTAATTAATTTTGATTAATTAAATTGAAAAATATTGGTGTATACACAGCGATGGAGCAGTGGTAAGAGGTATAGATTAACATTCTGCTGGTCTTTAGTTCGATCCTCAGTCAGCTGCCAAAAAATAAATTTGTCTTTTTTTATTTAACATTTACTAATTTTTTGATTGGACGATTGCTTTCATTTTATGTTTGCCGATCTCATCGGATTTATATATTCGTCCAGGTTTTCATGGCTAGGAGACAATTTTCGCCCTCACAAGCGAACCACCAAAAAGGCAGCCGCTTGGCGTGTCATTTGGCATAAAATAAAAACCCATACCTAATAAATTTTTTTCCAAATTTTTATTTTTAGCAGTTACGGAAATAAAACATTAAACAAAATGCTACAAAAAAATTTTAATTTATAAAATTACTTTTCTTAGATATTTTCATTCAAATTAAATTTAATTAAGCCCGAAAAACAGATGAGAAAAACGAAATTCGCATGGAAATGTACCACTCATAGTATCTTAGCTAATTCTGTGATAGTTAGCACCAGGCAATGAGTTCTTGAGATGCTTCCACTATAATTTTAACAGCCCTCAGATCTCTAACCGTGTTTTTATTTCGAGTTTATTTGAGAATTTTTAGAAAATGTCGATATAGGTAAGTACAAATATTGTCGTTGTCATCGATCTAACATCGTTGCCAATGTTTTTATGATTTGATTGCTTAAAACCTAGAAATTTATTGTAAGTAACTATGTGATGGCGAAAGTAGTAGCATGAACGTAAGGTACAGAGTTCGATGCTAACTAAGGTATGCCGTAAAAATGTAATTTCTTATAATACAAATTATTTCAATAAACCCAACGGTCCAATTTCTGAATTCCCGATATTGAGAATCACTAGAAAACCGGAAAAATTCTCACAAATAATAGAGAAAAAAAAAATAATTCTTGGAAGTTTTAGAGATCATATTTAAAAAAAACCGCACTAGTTTTTAAAATTCGAACTTCAGACATTTTGCACAAAAATTATAACGCCATCTTTTAAACTAAACCAATTACCAAATACGTGTAGCAACTCTATATTAAATGTAGTACGTGTGCGCTAACAGAGATGTCACTGTATCCAAGTTAAAAAAAAATTTGCTCTGGCCAATTGCATAAAAGAATAAACAAATTGATGTTAATTATGTGTTAGCTGACGTAGTAATATGATGGATTGTAGTGATGAAGGTCCGGGGATTGATGCCAAGCAAAGGGAACTGATGCAGATGCTTCTTTCTAGGGAAAAATATATGAATTGGGGAAAAACCGGCACCTGGGCTCGGCGGGAAATCGTCGCAAATAAAAAAAAATTCTTGGAAATACAGAAATTATCAAATTTTTGCTTAAAAAAAAAATAATATTGGAAGGTTTGTAGTAGGTATTGATTGTATCACATCATATAGTAAGTAACTAACACCCAAATTTATAGAAAAATCTCCTCAAATGGCAAATCTTCAAAAAAAAAATTTCAATTCTACCAGGCAAGCAGAATGTCAAAATGCTATAACGATTTTAATTTTGAGGGGAAATCTTTTCTGTGATAATATAAAAAAAAAGGAGAAACTGGGCGTGTTATATTTTATTTAGATTGGTTCGTTTCTACGATAACAAAAGTATTTCCCCTCAAATTAAAATCGTCATAACATTGTTATTTCCCCTCAAAATTAAAATCGTCATACCATTTTGTAATTCTTCTTGCCTGGTAGAATTGAAAAAATTTTTTTAAAGATTTTGCCACGATCAAGATGATTTTTCTGTTTGTCAAAATGATTTTATGACGTATTGATTCAACAGATGGCACCCAAATTTATTTTGCTATACGATTACATAAAACAAACAAATGTATGTTGGTTACTATATGATGTGATAGCCGATTCAGTAAGGTGATGGACTGGAATAGTGAAGGTACGGGGTTCGATCCGAAGCGGCGAACCTTAATGTTTGTTTTTAGATGAAATAAAATATAATTGGCGATAATCCATCCGAAAAGATCGGGATTCGGGATCGCCACAAAAGAAAATAGTCAAATTCTTGAAATACAAAAATTATCAAATTTTTGCTTAAAATAAAATGGAAGTTTGTAGCATCGAACCCCGGACCTTTTGCACATCAGTCCATCATCTTACCAATCAACCATTCGCCTCTATAGATTTTGTACTCAATTTTTTAAAATTGAATCAGCAAAAAAGATTGCATAAAACAAACAAATTAGTGTATAAATGTATATGATGTGATAGCCGATGCAGTAAGGTGATGGACGATAGAAATGAAGGTATCGAGTTCGATGCCAAGCCAAGTCAACGTTTACTTTTAGATGAAAAATATATGAATTGAATTTGGGACCGAGAAAATCGGCGGATCTGGAGGATCGGCCACAAAAAAAAAAAAATTTGGCGAAAATTGAAAAAAAAAAGAAAAAATCAAATTTTTCTTAAAAAACATGGGAAATTGGTAGAATCGAACCCGGGACCTTTCGCACATCAATCCATCATTTTACCACCCGACCACTCGCCGCTATAAGATGAGTACTCTATTTTTCATATTTAACTCGTTAAAATCGGACTTGGCGAAAAAATAACTTTCATCTAAAATATTTATTATTTTTCAAACATAGGTAAGATACTTATAATGTTTGATGCCAACGACGACGCTTCAGAATTTTACAGATAAATTTTACACTTGTTGCCGAAACAGAATTGTTTTTTGTACAACGCGTCGCACAACTTTGTAATTTCTCAAATATTTATTTATTGTTTTCAAAAATAAATTTGTATTCATCTACGATTCGAACTTGCGATCTTCTGTTCAATAGTCCATTGCGCTAACCACTCTACCATCATGTATATGACAAGTTACACTAATTTTATTTGTTTTATTCGATCAAGATATGTACACAAAATACTTGCCTTAGAAGTTAAAAAATATTCTTATTACATAAATTATTAACATGTTACCATGATTAACATTTAGGAAATTATACCACTCTATTGTTTGCACTTTTCCAGAATTCAATTTTTCATTCATTATTAGATCTTTGGTAAAAAGAACTGGTGTGTTTATTGTTCCTTGTTGTATGTAGCCCATTTTGTAGTTTAAAAATGTGTTTTGTAGTTTAAAAATAAACCTTTTTGATGTAACAGGCGAACAAAATTCAAAGCAACAGAAAATCTCCTCGATCGCTTTGGGTGTGAGCCACCAAACAGGCAGCCGCTATAGCGTGTCATTTGGCATTAAATAAAAACTCAAACATAATATTTTTTTTTGCAAATTTTTATTTTACAAGAACAATTTATAATAATACAAAAATTTGAATAGTAAAATTGTAAATATGTAATTGAAACAAATATACATGAAAAACTAATACAGAAAAAAATCGTTTATCTTAAACAAATTATTGTAAATGAAAGTAATGAATGGCTGGGCTGGGCTGGCCTCTTGATTTCTGATGGTTTCATTTCCTCTGTTATTTTGCATCCTATATAGAGAGAGGAGAAAAAAATAAAATTAGAAACTCAAAATAATACCAAAAATAAATAATTTGATGAAAAGATAAACGTGCAAATAATAATAATAAAAATATTCCACCGTGCAGATGCTGGGCGGCATTATCATGCTTATAAAAACTGAAAATTTCATTAAAATCGGTTAAAAAGCTTCTGAGATTAGCGCGAATCGACAGACAGGCAGAAGGGCTGACCTAACATCTTACTTTATGTATGTAAGAGATGATGTAATATTTTGTTTATAGAATGAAATATGTTTTTTGTATTATTTTGATTGTACAACATTGTGCATAACTAAACTCTTCTTAAAAATAGTCTACATTGGACAGAATCGGCCATAGAACCTCCTCAACTTATAATAATCACAGTATTTCGAAGTGACAATGTTTTGAATGATGATACGACAATCGCCCGAACAATATTTTATCGTTTTATATTAAAACGCGCAACAAAGAAAATAATATCTATTTTCATTAGGTGAGAAGGTTGCTTAATAAAAATTTTATTACAAAAACCAAAAAAAAAAATATTTGAAACCAAAAACTTCCGACGATTGAGATATCATTAACCAAAACGTGCGCGCTCGTTTAAAAAAAACCTTCACAATTATTATTCTAGAGACAAATTTCCGTATGCTTATATAAGTCCACGATTACGCGTGCTTATGTCCAAATTTGTAAGATAAAAGGTTTTCTTGAATTTTATTCTGAATAGCTAAACTTTGATTGTATTATTCATATAAATAAGATACACGCGCTAAAATCTAATCCATTATCTGAAAATTTATATCTTATCATCACATAATCCTGATAACAAGCATTCTTTGTTCGAACGCTGAATTGTGGCACTAATAAATTAAATTATTAGAGTTACTTAGTGGCATCAAGACTTATGTACCTACTAGTTTAACCGATCAATCAACCTGTATTTGAAGAGTCATTACAATGCCAATCAAATAATACAAAATATGTTTACCTTTTCAAAAATAAACCCACCGCCCTCTTATCAAACAGCGTTCACTCATTGTATCGCTATCAGATAAACCGCGTACAAAAAAATTAATTTAAAGTTTCATGCTTATCGTTTCAAATGACATTTTACAAGATTATTTAACGATATCTTAGGTTAATGATTTATCTGTATAAATAAACAGATTAGACAGTGTCAATTTATTTAATAAAAATATAAATTAGGGGCCGTTCTCACGTATTACGTAAAGTGTTTATTGCGTTTTTTACCCCTTCACCCCGCTCATAACTTATTCCAGAACCCCTGCCCCCCCCCAACCCTCCCAGGCATAACGTAACATAAATGTATAAACATTTTTATATTTTTTTAATCACATAAAAGTGAATTTTTCAATTAACAAAACGAGCTATCAAAGATATGATCTATCCTCTGAATATCACTTATTGCGTGACTCTTCAGAAATGCAGAAATAACGATGAACTTGCCTTCAAATTGGATAAATTTAGAGTAAAAACGATATTTTGAGCTTGTTTCGCTTTTCATAATAAATTTCGACAGCATTGACATAAATGGGCCTAGTTGAAGTAAATAAAACAATTTGTGTTTGAAAATTTTCTGTTACGTAACATCTTTATGTTCACTTCCTAAACTCCCTCCTCCCCCATGAAGCGTTACGTAATATGTGAACGAACGGCTTCTATAAGCAAAATACTTGATCAATTAACAATAGAACCATCAGTAAAGAAGTTTATTAGACCTATAAGCCCTGATTTTTTGCAAAGATTTCCTCATAATTAAACGATGAATTGCTGAATATTTTGATTAAAAGTGTTTCTAGAAAATTCTGAACCAAAATTATGGAAATCAGTTCCACTTTCATCCTTCTTTGATGAGGTTTTTACATTATTCAATGCTTCTGGCAAAGGCCAAGATGCGAAAATAGATTTTATGCCGGTATTGCATAATAACCCGTGTTGTGGCTGGCATATTACCTAATCTCCTGATAATGTTCCTCTATAAATTTAAATAGAAATAATCGGTAATTTCCAGGGCATCATGATTTTTATCAACTACAAAAATACCAGTCAAAGTTTATCATGCAATTTGGTGATATAGCAAAGTTGTAAATTTAAAATTATTAGTTGTGCTTCAACTCAAGAAACAAGTGTTCTTCGCACGCTTCAATGAGCGCACAAAATCTGTAACAACACATCCTATATAAACAAATTCGGATTACTTGTTAAAAATAATTGCATATACATACTAATTATTGTACATTACAAAAAACACAAACAAATAAAAATTCGCGTCCCCATATAATCACGACAACAACAACTACAACAAATACATTTCGTGTTGTTCTGGCGTTATCAATATTTCATTATCTAATAAACATATTCTCTAAACACTTAAAACGGAATATAATATTGTCCATTCCACTAATTTGAAACAGTGGACTTACCGCCAGCAAGAGGTTAAAGTTAGTTTTAAATTTAATTCAGTCGATGATCGAAGGTTGATTGAGAAACATTGATTTTGTTAATAAAATAATCAATAATTATTTTCAATTTTAATTTTAGATTAGAAAATTTATTATTGTAAGTTAGTGAAAATAAAGAGGAAAAACGAATATACAGTGAAGCAATAAAAATGTTAAAAATAATTTTAATAAGCTGCATGCTAGTTACGCTAGTATACGGCCAGGGATATCGAATTGGTGTCGGTCGATATGATATTACCGGACCATCGGTTGAAGTAACGTTTGTAAGTTAATTTTAAAAATGTTCACTTATTGTAATATTTTACTAAAACTAATCTATGCTTGTATGCTTAAATTACAGATGGGATACGCCATACCATCTCAACGTGGCGAGGGAATACATTTACGGCAATTTTCACGTGCCTTCATCACCGATGATGGTAATAAACGTGTTGTATTTGTCAGTATTGATGCTGCTATGGTATCACATCCGGTGAGACGAGAAGTGGTGGCCCGACTCCAACGTAAATACGGTAACCTATATTCGTACGACAATATAATAATTAGCGGTACCCATACCCATAGTGCCCCAGGTGGTTTTTTAACATATCTAATGTACGATTTGCCAAACCTTGGTTTCGTACGTGAAACTTTTGAGCCACTCATCGATGGTATTGTTCGTTCGATTGTTCGTGCCCATGAAAATATTATCGAAGGTAAATTGACGGTGTCGGAAATTGAAATTCATGATGTAAATATAAATCGTAGTCCGATATCATACCTGAATAATCCAGAGGAAGAGCGTGCACAGTAATTATTTGCGCAATCATGTTTAATCTAACATGAATTACATTTTTAATTTTTTTTATTTTCTTTCTTATCAAGATATCAATACAACACGGATCGTAAACTAACACAAATCCAATTCTTGACACAAAATGATGAGCTGATTGGAGCAATTAATTGGTATCCGGTACATCCAACATCAATGAACAATACAAATCATTTAGTTTCATCTGATAATTTGGGATTCGCCTCAATTTTACTAGAAAAGGAAATTAATCCTAATTCACTCCCTGGTAAAGGTGCATTTGTTGGCGCATTCTGCTCAAGCGCTTTGGGTGATGCTTCGCCAAATATTCGAGGTGCAAAGTGTGTCTTAACTGGAAATCCTTGTGATGTTTTAACATCATCATGCCCGGCCGGTGAAGGTGACTGCGTTGCATCTGGACCAGGAAACAATATTTTTGAAAGTACCAAAATTATTGCTGAGCGCATGTACAAGGGTGCCTCAAAACTTTTAAAAACTAGGGGTCGCGAAATTCGCGGAAAGGTTAAATATATCCATCAATTCCTCGATATGTCAGAAAGTACGGCCACCTATTACAATGCTAAGAAAAAATCGTACGAAAGAGTACGAGGCTGCCTACCAGCGATGGGATACAGTTTTGCAGCCGGCACCACTGATGGCCCAGGAGCATTTAACTTTACCCAAGGTACCACATCAGACAACCCGCTATGGAATATGGTACGTAACTTCATCGCTGAACCATCTCCCGACGTAATCCAATGCCATGCACCAAAACCAATATTAATATTCACCGGTGGCGCTTCATTCCCATATGATTGGCAACCAAAAATTGTCCCAACTCAATTGCTTCAAATTGGTGACGTTGCTATTGTACCACTCCCTGGCGAGTATACAACCATGTCTGGACGCCGTATTCGTAATGGTGTACGAAATGCATTATTACAAGCAACAAATAAAGATTTCACCGTTATATTGGCGGGTCTTGCAAATCAATATACAAGTTATGTAGCAACACCAGAAGAATACGAAATACAGCGTTATGAGGGTGCATCAACCATATATGGACCACACACGTGCACAATTTATGTCGAACAATTCCAAAAATTAGCTGAAAGTATGTCTAAAGATGAAGATGTTTCCACTGGTCCATTACCACCAAATTTCGATGATCGCCTACTTTCACTACAAACCGGTGTACTATTCGATGGTCATCCAATCGGTCGTAATTTCGGTTCGGTTAGAAATCAACCACGTCAACGGTATAGCGTAAACGAAGAAGTTCATGTTAAATTTATTGCCGGAAATCCACGTAACAATTTAATGAGAGAGAAAACATTTTTGACTGTTGAACGCTTGGAAACTGATGGCAGTTGGACTGTAATCGCGACTGATGGTAATTGGGAAACAAAATTCCATTGGGAACGCACATCGACCATATTCGCGTTCAGTGACGTTGATATTTTCTGGCAGATTCCAGAAGATACTGAAATTGGTGTTTATCGTATTTGTCATTTCGGTTATTCTCGTGTTTTATTCGGTGATGTATACCCGTACCAAGGTTGCACCGTTCGTTTTGATGTTGGATAAAACTAAACCAAGCCCTTAAGCTAAACAAATATGTACATATAAATATGTACCATACCTAATATCTATAAACAAAACTATTTCTTATTTAAAAATAAATCAGGCTGTTTGTTATCTATGTATAAAATAGTTTTATCAAATTGATAAACTATAATTTTATTATTATGTTTTGTGCCGAATTGAAGATTTTGATTTGTTCGTTTTTTTTTTTGTTTTTTTTTTTGTAAATCCGATTTGTTTATGTATTATTATTGTAATTATTTTATGAAATGGAATTAAATTATAACGTTTTACAAAAAAAGAAATTTTAACTGATGAGCTTTTGTATTATGAAAATAAATTTGCGAGATTCCTCCAATTAAAATTTGATTTGACGTCATAGAGTAAGTATACCTAACTAGTTTCTAAATTCTTGCAATCCAGCTCCAAATTTTAAGCATCTGCACATGGGAACTATTAAAGCTTTATAAGCCCACAGAAGAACCAAACAAAAAAGCTTAATACTCCACTAGTGACACCTGACACATTTAACCGAAACTTCAAAAATGCGCTGATATTTAATTAGGCTCCAGAGAGCTTAACCTCCTCGGTCTCAAGTCTCAAAATATTAATACTGGATAAATATGGATTAGAACTTAGCATAAATTAATTTTCGTTATAATTTTGTGCCATTAGCTTGGCCACGTAAGATACTTATATTTAAAAAATTAAAAATCCATAATTTTCGCGATACTATAACGACACTAAAAATTTACCATTGAAACAATAAAATAAATTTTTCTAAATTATCATTTTTATAAAATTTAATATTTTTTTTTTGTTTTTACAGTTAATTCATAATTAATTTATTTATATAATTTCTAAAAATTAAATTAATTTTAATATAATAATCCAATAATTAACATAAATATCAACATTTTATGTTTTGCAATCCGAGAGATAGAATATCTCGCGAATAGTTTTTGGTGTGTGGCGAACTAAAATTTTTTATTTAATTAAATTTATTAATAATTTTAATTACAATAATTAAAGCACTTATTAAATTTGTTTTATTTAGAATTTAGAATTTTTTATATTTTTATTTTTAGTATTAAAATTCATAAATTTATCGGTTGGCGCGAATTTTTTATGAATATATTATATGTATGTATTGTGTTTGAGTCTCGATTAACTGGCCAAGTTCGAACTGCAACGAACTGTTTGATTGATTAGACACAGGACTAGAGATAAGAGAATGTGGGCAAATTTCAATTTATGAATTTTATATTGTTTCAACAAAATATAAAATTAGAAAAAAATGGTTGAGGTGCAAAATCCTTCCTATCTGCGTAGGTCGATCACATCGATGACCGAACCATCATCGAGCGCAACGTGTTGAGATTCCATGAATAGAGGTGGATCGTTTGGATGTGGATGAAATCCGGTTAGTCGACACTGTGCGATATAGTCCAGACCGTAGCCGGGGGTAAGGCAAAAAAATCCGGTTGTCTTGTATTTAGGGGCGCAAACAATTGCTACCGCTTCAGGCATCATCATTTGATAGGCACAATGAGTATGCAGATCGACCGATGATAAAAATGCTGTCTGACTTGGATGGGTATGGATCCAACCTAACGTGATCAAATTGTGTTGATCCTGAATATCGAAAATTTCCTCCTCGTTCATTGTATTGCAACTGTCGGGTGTGCCCTTCTGCTTCGGAATGATCACATGAGTGATAAGCAACCGATTATGTGATAGTTTACCGGCCAGAACCCCGCACGTTTCGATATTATTAATCGTGTTTGAGTTGCATAGTCGCAAGAATTTGTCCATCGTATCCTTTGGAATAATTACGGTTCGTAAACCACCGTCTGATAATAGATTCGACGGTGGTTTTAGTGTACGATCTACTGATGGCCGTGGATTCTGATTAGCCGGACTATCCGGTAGTATTAATCCGGATGGGAGATTCGGGCGATTATTGTCCGAAGGGAAATCATTGGGGTACACGACTTGGTCCAACATAGATAAGTCTGGCGCAATTGGTTGTACACTACCACCACCGCTGACTATCACAGGAGGTTGCACTCGACCACGATTATTTTTTTCGTATTCAGCCTGCTCTCTCGCCTTTTCCATTTCTCGTATCCGTTCCATCTCTTTGTTCGCGAGGAACTGACTGTAGTCCTTCTGATAAATTTCCAACAACTTCAATTTCAATTTCTCCGTAATTGGGAGAACTTCTTTTAATTTCGTAATGTTTGGTTGTTTCATAGCGGTCGGTGTATTCTTATACTCTGGATGACTCTTGATCTTCTCGATGAACAGTGTCATAAACTTGATGTACAATATATAGGCATTTTCTAAATTTCCCTCGGACAAATATACTGTAGCCATACGTACCATTTCCATACCGGATCGAAAATATCTACATATGAGACACAAAAATTATCGATTTTCTACTGAAACCATCCTCACTCACACACCATCTCTACCGTATCACACTCACCTTCGAATTGGAATATTTGGGTCAACTTCAACCATATTACCATAATTGCCTAGTTGTTTTATGCGAGCATTGGGCTCAACAATACCCATTTCAACAAAATTTATTAATTTAGACATTTCGTTTAATTAATTATCACGGCTTTTCATTTGTAATTAATAATTTGAGCAAACACAAATTGGTAAAGTAAAATACACTTGCGTTTTCTGACGTTTAGAAAATTGTGACATTTGAGCGGCTGAGTCATTGCAACAGCTGATAGATTTTTTTTGGTTGCGAACAGTAGTTGATTTTATTTACCTCAAATATTAATTTACTCACCAAATGTTTATTTATACAGCGGCACCGCGACTTTTGAAATTAATTAATTATGAATTAATTTTACTAATAATTGTTCATGTTTGTTTCAAGTATCATCTCTACAGTGAACACTTCATATTTATATATGAATTAAATATGTACATCTTAAAAGTCAAATCATACCCGCTCTGACTGACATCTAAAGACGAACATTTCAACTAATATACAAATCACGGCATTTCATTTGTAATTACATAATAATTTGAGCAAACACAAATTGGTAAAGTAAAATACACTTGCGTTTTCTGACGTTTAGAAAATTGTGACATTTGAGCGGCTGAGTCATTGCAACAGCTGATAGATTTTTTTTGGTTGCGAACAGTAGTTGATTTTATTTACCTCAAATATTAATTTACTCACCAAATGTTTATTTATACAGCGGCACCGCGACTTTTGAAATTAATTAATTATGAATTAATTTTACTAATAATTGTTCATGTTTGTTTCAAGTATCATCTCTACAGTGAACACTTCATATTTATATATGAATTAAATATGTACATCTTAAAAGTCAAATCATACCCGCTCTGACTGACATCTAAAGACGAACATTTCAACTAATATACAAATCACGGCTTTTCATTTGTACTTACATAATAATTTGAGCAAACACAAATTGGTAAAGTAAAATACACTTGCGTTTTCTGACGTTTAGAAAATTGTGACATTTGAGCGGCTGAGTCATTGCAACAGCTGATAGATTTTTTTGGTTGCGAACAGTAGTTGATTTTATTTACCTCAAATATTAATTTACTCACCAAATTTTTATTTATACAGCGGCACCGCGACTTTTGAAATTAATTAATTATGAATTAATTTTACTAATAATTGTTCATGTTTGTTTCAAGTATCATCTCTACAGTGAACACTTCATATTTATATATGAATTAAATATGTACATCTTAAAAGTCAAATCATACCCGCTCTGACTGACATCTAAAGACAAACATTTCAACTAATATACAAATGACGATCGAATCGGTTGTGTCTTACTATAGCAAGTATAATTAAAATTAGTACCCATAGATGTCACTACAAAATTTCGTAGATACATTTAGTACCAACAGATGTCATTGCAAATTTAAACTTCCGAAACGGCAAAACTAAGCAGTAAGCAAGAGGTTTTTTAAGTTTTGGGGATGCTCTTTCAACTAATCTAAAAGTGTTTAAAAATTGTCCGCCATTTATCACTTTAGATGAACGTTTCGAATAGTTTAATGTTTATGTTAAAGCATTTCAAATAACGACATTCCTTCCTCCGCGTGAGGTGGAAGTAGTAACATCCTGAATATATATGTTACCAAGTGGATGGTTCCAAAACTTTCAGCAAAAAATATCTGGATCCCTGAACGACCTCGCTCCTTCCTCCGCATTTTACTATAAGTTAAGTTTAGGTGGCGATCCACTAGGACGAGGCATAGACCCAAAAAGGTCCGTGGCCTATCGTTTTACTAAATGTATACATATTTCCCTTGCGCATTGAACTTGAACCATTTCAAATTAAATTTGCTATCATTCGAAAATAACAAGGGGTTGCATTCCTCAGCTGTCTAATTACAGTGAAACTATGCCAATATGATTCCAGTTCGCATATCTTTTGCAGAAATATTCTAATTTTAAGCAGATCTGAAATTCACGATAAACCAACGATCGTCGGTCCCCGCTCGAGGTAGGATAACTCCACTTCCATTTTTTGGAGCTCCGGGCGTACGCACGAACCGACGAGCTAAGACCTCTCTTTGACCAAAAAATAGGTGACAAAACTTGTGATGACAAATTGCTGTCCAATGTAAGTTTAAATGAGATAAATGTTAGATTAGTTCTATCTCGCCCCTTAGGTAGCAATAGACGACAATCAACCACGTCTGGATTATTTAATTTGGGTTTTAAATAATCAATTAATGCAGCCCCTTTGCCTTCATAAAATCATTCATCAAGGAGAACGATTCAAACATTTTAACCATATTGCATGTCAACTCGTCAAGCTTTTGGATAACAGATGATACGGTAATTTTATTAAACGAAGTATACAGAACAAGCGTGTAGTTGCTTTGATTTCATCAACTGGTTGTATATTGTAGTAATTATCTCCCCGATTTGCATTTTCCGCAAGACTTCATTATGATTTGATTTCCGATAAAGCACAGTGTAACTATTCGTAATTGTTTCTGAGATATAGTAAGCAGTAAGTTGATGAAAACCTCAACTACTCTCATTTTACGACCAAAATTCTTATACTTGAAAATTTTATAGTGCTTTAGTTTTGTGAATTGTTTTTTTTAATTAAATGATAAATTAATTCTTTTGTTTTTTATGTAAAACTGATGTTTCAAACTACATATTAAATTATTTAAAAATTAAATTAAATGGGATTACATTTTTTTGATGTGAAAACATCTTTAGCGGCAGGAGTAAGTAAAAACTTGTATATAAATCGGGTTACGGAAACAAAATTACCGAACAAAAATATTGCAGGTATGTGTGAGAATATCGACAGGAACAAAAAACAAATAAAACGTAAAATCAATGCAAAATCTACGCAGACACATGCAATGTACAACATCATCCGGCATTTCAAAAACATCGTGAGCCGAATACAAAAAAAAATCTAAAAAAAACCGCCAACTTTAATTAATTTTGTTATGAAAATATCTGCTATATATGGCCGCAGCAGCAAGTGTTTTTGAAAATGAAAATTACATACGAGCAAAAAGACCACAAATTATGCTTGTGTAGTGTAAAAAAATTAAATGGAAATAGCTAGCTGCGAAAATTGTACATAATTATACTTGATAGATAATAAAATAATAAAATTTAAAATTGTTTAAACGGTATGATTTCTTATTAGTATTGCTCATGCTATTGGTGAGCTTGGTTATGTGGGAGTTTCGCGCTACTGCCTTTCCAATTGCAATGATTTTACAGCCAACATTGCTCCCAAACAGAACGCTCTATTTAATTTATTTTCAACTGATCACTGATAAAGCGATGCGATTTTGCTTTGTTCAGCAAGTTTGCCGTGACCATTTACTACTATGGATTTTTGAACAAGATTGCTTTGTACGAGTAATGGTATATTTTAAAGCGTAAATGGCAGGTTTAGGTGATTAACTTAACAGAACTGTACTTTGCTCATGCTCACTTAAAGTCAGTAAGGTTCGTCCTGCAAATTCAAAATAGAATAACTTATTGAGTTTTTGTAACAAAAATGTAATTTTCTTTAAATACTGAGCGAACAATAGCCGTCTTTATGCAGGGATTTCTCAGCCTTATCGAAATGACTTGAAATGATTTAATAGATATTTATACAAAAAAGTTTTGACATAAATCTTTTGTGAGTTGAGGGTGAACTCACTCGTTGTTTTTTTTTATTCAACAAAGTAATTAGCTACCTTTATGGAAGTTATGCTCACATTTGTGGCTAAATATAATTCGTGACCTAATAGGCCAATGCTGTCAAATGCTTCTGAAGGTGTTCAATAAGAATTTTTTAGATCGACATTTTCAAAGAAACGCTTCAGCAATTGTTGGTAAACCTCTTTCAATAGAGACGTAAAATGTTGTATAATTAATTAGAATTCTTAAGTGTAGAATCTTTAAAACAGCAAACTTTGGTGCTCTTCCAAGTGAATGGCTATAGAAAATGAACAACGCAGTTCTCTCTCATGATAATTCGCAAGACAACACTCTAACATCTGGCCACCACTAAATCGCGCTTATTTAATTCAGTTTTTATTTGTGTTTTCATCAAGTTATCACAACAACAAAATCCAAATAAAGTTTAGAAAACCAAAAATAATTGTTAATTGGACAATTACGAATTAGAGAATTATAAATTTGTTTGATATACAAACAATCATCACGTGTAATAAAATTTATGATCGTGATTAAAAAAAATGTTGTATCGCGATAGCACATATAGAACAACGATGCTTATTTACAATTTGATAAGTAGGGGAAAAGTTAAGCACATCCAGCGTGTTAAATTAGGGCATTATGTTGTTTATATATTATGTATGGAGCGACACTAAATCGAGAAAACGAAAACTTACTAATAAATAACCAATGTAAATTTCTAAAATGGAACTCCATCATACAACGCACGCATCCATACACAACACAAAAAACGCTAAACATTTTGTGCTTCTCCAAATCTCCATGGAATAGAATGGTCGTGTGAGTGGCACAGAGGGAAGAAGTTTTTTATATGACATTTTTCTATATTGAGTTAATTTTGAAGTAAAGTGAATAAAATTTAAAAAATTCTGTGAAATATTCTGTGATTTAATGCTTGGATCTTACATATCTATAGTTTTCTACATAAGAAATTTTCCTTTAGTTCAAAGGAATTAAAAATAAGTATTGAGGTTAAGTTGTGTTTGTGATAAAAATATTATTTAAGGGAACGTTATTTTATTGGAAACGTCATAATTTAACAATGAAAAATTTATTTCTACTTCCTGTGGAATGTCAAGAGGTAAGTTGTTATCATAAATAGACGATTTTATGTAGTATAGGCTAAAGAGTTTATTTTATTGATTATCATAAAAAGATGACGTTTCTAACCTCTAGCAACAACCTTGAAGACCTTGAAACGAAATTTTTTGTTTTCGTTATATTTCTTTATTTTTGGTAAATTTTTGCTTTAATTTTGGTAGTGAGATGATTATTTAACGTCTTTGATTCTGACGTAAAAGTGGTTGTTGGTTGATCAATTTAGGTATAGTTTCAGTAATTTTGTTAGTGCATTACTGCATTGTCACATGGGTTTATTAGCTATCACACGCATGTAACTAGAGATTTGATTTGGCGCTGTTTCGTTTGATAATTGAACATATAGAGCTAAAATAAAAGTAGGTAGGTAGATGCAGTTGGTTTGCTACATATTTTGTTCTCAGTTCAAACAATTTGATGCGACAGTTGGTTGGTTAAACAATTTGTTTACTTAGCGAATTATGCTTAAATCCCAATTTGTTCAAGAGTGAATTCATATGATGTGTAAGACCAATGGCACACTGCGATTTAAAAAAACGAAGTTAGTGAATCCTTCCAGTTTAAGGTTCAAACAGAATGCATCCGTTCCGCTTCGTCCATATTTTATCCGCTCTACACCGTCCGTTTCACAAAATAATAATGCATCCGTTTCGTTTGTCAAATTACATATTTCGTAATAAGCAATTCCTTCAAATAAAAATAATTTGTTGATTCAAAGTAAATCAGCTTTAAGGACCATAAAACCGATTTGGCTGTTTCCAGAATATTTTTAAAAGTACAATAAATAAAAACAAAATATTTTTGTGTTCAAATGTCACGGTTGTCCGCAAAATTTTAAATTTGTGTGTAGTGTCCGCTGCGCTTTTTCCCCTCCGCCCGTTTTATTCACTTTACCGTTTTTTAAATACAAATTGACAGGTCTAATAAAATGGTGCAGAAGGAACGGATACATTCTCTTTGAACCTTTTTAATCGCAGTATGCCAACCGCACTTTTTACTAATTCCGTTTTATTTCATAGAATACCTGATCGAGTTTAGCTAAATCGGATTTATTAAACCACAGTCTGTCTAGGGTATAAAGATCGAAACGTTAAATAAAAAAAGGACAACTAATTTTGTAGTTGTTAGCTCACAAGTAAGACAATTTCTTTTTAATAGTTTTACTCATCAGTTCCGGATTTTCTCGAGACTTTTGGGTGTGACGATCAGTCGTTTGAGATAAGATCGAATGTGTGGCAAAGCGATAGAAAAACTATCATATTTGCAAATTTTGCGATTCCATTACCAAATATAATTGAAACAACTTTAACATAGCCAACAATTAGAAACATGAACAATCGGTGCAAAACACATGCCGATCCGATTGTTAAACGAACGGCCAACATAACTGGCGAGTTTCTTCAATGGCATCAAGCACAAATTTCCATTTGTATACTCGCTTGTGCGATTACTATTCACAAGCCGTAGGTTGCACAGGCTACAACCATCCAAGTCTTAAATTATTTACTTCACAGCTCACTCACTATAATTGGTAGTTTCTAGAAATACGAAAACCGTTGTTTCATTACCAATTACCCGAATGAGAAGCACACGCCATATTCTACGTTGCCGTCTCTACGCACGAACCGAACTGTTAATTATTTAGTTATATCAATATGACTTTTCTGATCAACCACGATCAAATACGTGAACAGTTGATTATCTTTAATACGGTTCGAAATGGGACCATAAATTACATGATCAAGTTTTATACTTAACTTACAATATTGATAAACAGTTTTAAATAACGATCGTTATCTTCTTTATTGCTATACTTGTATAGATAAGAGTTACGCAACTTCTGGAATGACCAATACTTTTATAAGTTAAGAAATTAATATCCAAACAAAAAATTTGGGAATTCAGTTCTAGCCAGATAATCGCATAACATAAAAGAATCTTAACAATTGACAATTAACATACTTACGTACAAATACAAACTGCAAACTGTGAAGTGTGTAAACTTGATTGATATTTAATGAATGATAATCACAAGTTAAACAGGTGATTTTTATCAATCGAAAATCGACATTTTTTTTAAACAAGTACGTTCAGTTAAACTGATTTGTCGATCGATAAGATAACGTGAGAAGTTTCAATAAATATATTGAATTGATCAAAATTCAACATTAGCCCGCTTAAACTACGTTCAATGAGTCAATGAACGACCTAAAAAATAAATAAAAATTTGATTTGATCACATGACCATAGCGTAAATTCACGTAAATCAATTGTATGAATGAAACAAAATTTCGTAAATTTATAAATATCTTCGTTTGATTGAATCAACGGGCAAGTATTTTTTTTTATACGTAGTATCGTCCGCTCCATATTTATATGACCTTCGCGGCTATTATTAAAAAAATAAAAAATTTGTTTTCTTATAAAAATTTAGAAACGCGATAGAACTTAGAAATGGATGAATATAGTTATTTACTATGTGCGGGAAAATATAAAAAAAAAAAAAAAACTAGCGAGAGTATAAAAAATAATATTTCTTATCTGTATACAGAGGTCTATTAGTTGTCATTACGATAGAAATGTTGTTTGACATCTTAAAAGTTGGTAGATTTATCCGCTAAATATGCAATTTTGTCTAGTCATCGACATTCACAATGATTTACTGACCTCGAGCTAAGATTTTTCGAATATTAATTAAAATGATTGCATGACTTTAGATAATTTAGTATGTCTATAGTCTAGCCTGGACCTACTCTCAATGTCTAACTATTGCTTATTCAATTGCTCGATTATTTTTAGAGCTTTCAATTTACACAAATGTTCAAGTATTTTCAAACACCATTTAATAGGGATTACTTAATACACTACTTACTTATAATTACTATAAAGAATATATTACTATAAAGAGCAGTAAATTCCCTCTTTTCCAAAATATTTTTGAAGAATGCCTCTCCTTTTTCCTAGAATATATCCAGAAACTTACATCCAGAATATACCCCCTTTTCCAAAATATTTCTCCATTGATTTGAATTTAAACTGTCGTTATTATGCACTTCTATTTAATACCACAATTCTCCACATATAGGCCTCATTTGGCCTCAAACACCTTGGTGTTTTTATGAACAAACCATTTTTCGATTACACTAATTTCCAAATTTCCAATACATCAATATAATATTGGTACTTCAATCGCAAACTAAACCAAACGACAGCAATCTTTCCACCAACGGCTCCTCATACTGTTACTGAACCACCATCACAATTTCGGCTTAGTGTCATACAATCCTTTTATATATTTATGAACTTGTCATGTGACCCCGGGTATGATGGCTAGAACATGACAGCACTGGAAAATAATCAAGAGATCAGGTACATCATCTGAAACGAGAAATCTCTGTTGCGGTCGCCAACATATGCCATATGAAAACTAGAATTATCGTTCCCGGTCTATAAGTATTTACTTATTCCTATGGTAGTATTAGTATACTCTTCTGGTAGCTTGATTCCACTTGTATTTATGATAATTCAGAAAAGATTTTGTGTATCTTAAACTCAGTTTTTTTTTATTGGCCTCGCATTCGTAACTGTCTCCATCTAAAATTTTAAATTGGTTCCTATATAATAACTAGATTTTACAAATTGAAGTTGATTGACGTCCAATCCAAGAAAATGCTGGAATTTCCTAAACGGTAAAAGGAAAGCAGTTGGATTTCCTCCACATCACATCGTATTGATTATAATTTATTAAAGTTCAATGAAACGGAGGTTTATGACTGCTTATATTTCTTTGTGTAAATAAGAAGGCTGGTCATGATGGCATTTCACCCATCCTCATTAAAAATTGTGCTGAAAGTTTAGCTCTTCCGCTGACTCACATCTTTAATGAAAGCCTTCGGACTGGAATTTTTCCGGATCGCTGGAAAATATTCTTCATTCGTCCGATTCTTAAATGTGGCAAAATATGTGAAATTAGCAATTATCAAGGAATTGTTATTCTTTCTGCCATACTCAAACTTTTCGAAGTCATGGTGCAGAGACTTTTGTGTTTTCATGTGTATTCTTTTATTTTGCCTGCACAACATGAGTTTTATCCGGGAAGATCTACAATTACCAATGTGGCCTCGTTCTGTGGAAATTTATATAGGTCGGCAACAAATGGATGTAGTTTACAATCACTCATTCGATTCTTATCTATAAGTTTGATAATTGTAATCTTAACTTTCTGGCCGGTCGCAATACGTTAAGATTAATGATTCTGCTTCTCATTTTTTTCGTGTAACTTCTGGATAAACGAAAGATATAGTTACATTGTTCCTATTCTGTTCTCATTATTTATTAATGATATTGTGGAGCGATTTGAATATTTGCTTCGATTTATACAATTTCTGACTGTATAAAATTACAAAGTGGTTTGAATACAAATTGCAGTTGGTCATTTAACAACAAATTGGTGTTGAATGTGGCGAAATGTACGATTATCTTTTTTTTTCTAACGCGATCGCCTCTCTTCAGCAGTGTTTTTTTTTTATAATATGGCGGTTGACAGAGTTAAGTTCACTGCCTTGGGTATAATTTTCTATTCTGATCTTTGCTTTGCAAGACATACTGATTTTATTATTGCTAAGGCTTACATTATGTTAGGCTTCATTAAGTATTATAATGTAGCATTATTGTATTGCATTATAATTCATTTTACTGTAGGTTTAATAAATAAATAAATGTATATGTTTTTACAAATGTTGATGAAATATTTAGCATTTTGCGTTTAGCGTGGTATCGAGCAACCGGTCGCTCCTTCGACCCCAGAGCCCCCTACCCACCGTAGTAATAATGAAAGCGTTTATTTGCATGATTTTACAACGTCCTACTTGTTCTCTATAAACATGTAAAATTTCGTTATACCATAAGATAAGAGTGCAATTTAGATCTTTCGTAATTGCAATAAACGCTACAAAGCTTATTAAATACAGTTCATTAATTTACTTCTTGTTGAGCTCTTACACAAAACATTGTATAAACAAAATTTAACGATCAGTAGAATTGGGGTAGGTAATGATTTGAAAATGTGATAATTTCTTATGACGCTAGTTGTTACAGGTTAGTCACACTTTAATTACGATAAATGAATTTCATCTTTAATTCTTTACAGACACACACACACACACACACAAACCAAAATAATTTTTTTTGTTTAAATTTTTAATCCAATTAGTACTAAGAAAAAAAAATTGAGAAAATGGAGAAAATTTGGGTGAATCTCGAAATAAAATAAAAATTACATTCGAGTAAAATAAATATTGAAACACTTTGAACGATTTTCTTTTAAATTTTTTTTTAATTTACAGAATACAGCTTCTAATAAGGTAAGTTGATAAGGTATATAAAATATGATCTGTTTATCATCTCAAAGCACAAATTTATTTCCTTCTATATTTGCACTTGACTTAAACAGAACTCTACGAACGCGATCAAGGTAAGCCGGAAATCAATATGGTGTTGTTGTTTAAGCTTAAGTTTGTGTGTGCATCTAATCTAATGTTATGCTGGGCTGTGTACGTACAATTAGTATATATGTAATATTCTAAAATTTAAAAATATTTTAGAGAAAATTTTCACTTAAAGCAAAACAAAAAAACAATTTTCGTCACGAGTTTGAGAAAATTACATTTTTTTTTTGTATTTTCATCATATTTTTATATAACAATAATTAGTTAACTCGCATCAATTGAACAAACCGCTTAGCTCGTAAATATACAGAGGCAGTTTCGTGTTCTCTGTCGAGTGTACAACTTGAGTCGCGTGTTATACGCTTTAGTTTAGTTTTTCCGTTTTGTTTTTCATTGCATTTAGTGTAGTTTTGTATTGCGTCGTGATAAGGGATTTTGTTATAGTGCCCAATTAAAATTCGAAAATGCCTGACGAAACAAGACAAGAGGTAATTATGTGTATGTGTGTGTATGTGAAAATGAAAATTTTGTGTGAAAACTACTGTTTGTGTTATTTTAGGTGGTTGCTTTATAATACAATGTCAAAGACACTGTACGTTTTGTGAATAAGATCATGTTAAGGTTATTCTCAATCAAATAAAAATAAGTTTTTCTTTTGTGTGTGAAAAATGAAAATAGACCTTGGTGATGATAATATTACGTAAGAAATATTACATTTTTTTTTGTGATCAGTGATCGTATGTGTATAGCTACAAATTCTAATGAAATGTGATGTCATCTAATTGTCTGTATAATCGATTTGAGTGCAATTATATATTTGGCACACAACTGTATGGTTACTTTTGCTTCGGTTTAGGAGACCAGTTTGTTTGTTTGTTATTATCTGTTATTGATATTAATTGATGACGTCGGAAGAAATTATATTGCATTTTTCGTGTATTAATCTTAAAAAACATGTTTTCAATGTGCACATATGTGTGTATATGAATTTTGTGAGAACCTTATCAATATGAACTGGTGAAGACAAAATAAGCAACTTTGTAGAGTAATAGTAAAAGCATAGAGATGATTAATGCTGGCTAATTTTTGGCCTAATGATCTAAAAAAATATGTTTTAGCTTAGTTCCGAGTAGGTAAGTCAATATATGGGTAATTAATTCAAACTTTACTCGGAAGCATTCTTGTTAATTAGTAATAATTATCATCCCATGTTGTCTCAAGCGTAAGATTTTATTTTTAACAAGGTCAATTTTATATTACTGTGCAAAGGTAATTACTTATCTTATCATATTACGATATTACATCAGACGAACTTTCGATAAAATAGATCCACTGAAAAATATTTTCAGAAAGATCAAAATAATCAAAGATCATCTACTTTGAACTACTATCCTGAACTACTTCGCCTTTCTGATACCATAAAAAAAACATAGTAGGACTTATTTCAATTCTATTGTAAAAATTATTAATTAGATAGACTAAGACTATACTATGGGCCCAGGGCTCACACATTTCGATGCACTCTTTAAAATATATTACATACTTTACAGAGCACCTATACAAAACGTCAATGCTCTGTTATGGTTTATTTAAATGAAATACACAAATTACTTTTTAGCCGGCTTGATAAGAATGTACGTCAATTAAATATGAGTTTGCTCTCTAAGTAAATAAGTCATGAAATACATATATGTATATATATCCCGCACAATACATAGAAAAAAAAATGCCCGTACATAACTCCAAATTTCTGTGATTGATAAGTCATTTTAGTTATTAAGGTGTTTTACTTGTTACATGTATTTCATTAGAATTTTGTGTTTACAAATTATTTGTTGTGTGCTATATTAATTAAAATGCCTCATCGCCAAGTTTCTTATGTATAATATTTTGTTAATTGGGTGCTAATTTAATTAAAAAATAAATTTCTAATTTGAATTTTATTTTTATTTTACACATCTAGGGTCCAACATATTTGAAACGTGCATCCACAGCTAAATTACGCGAAGTTTTTATAAAATATTCAACATGTAATACAGATGGCGAATATTTTATGACCAGCAATGATTTTGTGAAAAATTTTCTCGGATACACAGGGAACGTATTTAATGAGGTAGGTGATTGGCAAGATATTAGAATTAACCTCAAATTGACTTTGTGCGAATAATATAAAACGAAAGAAAATTATAATTTCTATTGTAAGTCTTATCACGACATGGTTTCATGATCGAACTAATAATACACACCAGAAAAGATAATTTACTTGAGTTTAAAACAAATCCAAATTTTACTAGATTTCAAAGGTCGTTTTCAGATGATTTACAAATTTATGTTTTTTGCCGTTTATTCTTTTAGGCATCAATCAAACTGCTGGCCGGCATTGCGGACACAAGTAAAGATGGCCTTATATCGTTTTCAGAATTTCAAGCATTTGAAGGATTACTATGTGCTCCAGATGCGCTATACAAAACCGCCTTCCAACTATTCGATATTGGCGGAAAGGGGGCTGTGGCATACGCTGATTTCGTCAAAGTTATTCAAATGACTGATATTAATAAAAATATTCCAATCGATACGCCATTTATACAAAAATATTTTGGTAGGGAGAAAAAACGAGAAATTCCGTATGCTGAGTTCAGTCAATTTTTACATGATTTTCATGAGGAGTGTGCAATGGAGGCATTTCAATTAAAAGATCCAACCGGTTCCGGTTATATTTCGGCACTAGATTTTCAAGATATTATGCTCAAAGTAAAAAAACATTTGTTAACGAAAGAAGTTAGAGAAAATTTAGTTGCGGTAAGTAAATATTTTGTGGCCTAACACTGATAATTAAACACTTATTTAATTGTATTACCAATTTTACAGTTAACAGAAGGACACAGAGTCAGTTTTCCTTATTTTATGGCATTTAATTCACTTTTAAATAATATCGAGCTACTAAAACGGATATACCTGAACGCAACGGGAGGACACCGAACCCAACCAATCACCAAAGATGAACTTCTTTACTCGGCCCAAGTCATGAGTCAGATTACACCACTCGAAATCGACATTTTATTTCAGCTTAGCGGAGTTATACACCAAACGGGGTAATTAATTTTTACTTTTTTTTATTTACCATCGTAACTAAATTTTACTCGGTACACAAATTTTCTTTTATTTATTTTCTTTTGCGGCTTAAAAAAATATTTATTTTTTCAAGTTGGTGGAAATTAAAAGAGAATGAAAAAAAGAGGCAAGTTTCATTAGTAAGGTAGTAAATTTTCTCTTCTGGGTAAATTTTGTTTATGTGGTTTTTGCACGATTGGTTAGCGTTCAGAGTAAAATGTAAAAATATTGTCGCGAAAGTAACGAACATCTTTTTGCAAATTTATTTCCAGGAAAATTGTCTATGCCGATTTGAGCAGTATAGCACCCGAACACTATATCAAACATATAACAACACGATTAGCTGAAATTAAAGCAGTCAACCGTCCAGAAGATCGTGGTACATTCATCCAAATTTTAGAGAGTGCATATCGTTTTTCGTTGGGTGCCATAGGCGGCGGTAGGTTTAGTTTTAGACACGAAATTGTTACTAAATACTGAGAAATGTTTTTATTTGTCGTTTAGCTGTTGGTGCGACTGCTGTCTACCCCATTGATTTAGTTAAAACCCGGATGCAAAATCAACGAGCTGGGTCATTTATTGGTGAGGTCGCGTATCGTAATTCATGGGATTGTTTTAAAAAAGTAATTCGGCATGAAGGTGTCCTTGGATTATATCGCGGTTTAGTGCCACAATTGTTAGGTGTTGCACCTGAAAAAGCTATAAAATTAACGGTTAACGATTTGGTGCGCGATAAATTCACCGATAAGCAAGGAAATATACCACGATATGCTGAGGTTTTGGCGGGCGCCTGTGCCGGTGGATCACAAGTTATTTTTACAAATCCGTTGGAAATTGTTAAAATTCGATTACAGGTGGCAGGGGAAATTGCTGGTGGTGGTAAAGTACGCGCTTGGCATGTAGTTAAAGAATTAGGATTGTTTGGTTTGTATAAAGGGGCAAGAGCCTGTCTTCTGCGTGACGTCCCATTCTCAGCTATATATTTCCCCGTGTATGCACACACAAAATCTAAATTCGCCGATGAAGACGGTTATAATCATCCTTTAACACTTTTGGCAGCAGGTGCAATTGCTGGTGTACCAGCAGCTTCGCTCGTAACACCCGCCGATGTAATAAAAACTCGATTACAAGTAGTAGCACGAACGGGCCAAACAACATATACAGGAGTACTAGATGCCACACGAAAAATTATGAGGGAAGAAGGGCCACGAGCATTCTGGAAAGGAACAGTGGCTCGTGTTTTTCGGTCATCACCACAATTTGGTGTCACACTCGTCACTTATGAATTACTTCAGCGCTTATTTTACGTTGATTTTGGAGGCTCTCGGCCAACCGGATCTGATAGCAAAAAATTAGCCTCACTTTCAGATCTAAATGTTAATCGAAATCCAGATCATATCGGAGGTTACTCCGTCGCTATACCATTGTTAAACGGAATTGAAACCAAATTTGGACTGTGTTTACCTAAATTCTCGCCTTCCGTCAACCAATCCACGTTAGGGTTAGCAGCTAAGTTGGCCAATACCTCATGATTCTAATTTCTAAGTTATAAATTTTTAAATTATTGATCGCATTTTATTTTTTTAATTAATTAATGTAGAGTATTTATAAACTACCTATTACAAATCAAAACAGTTTAAAACTGATCAAATTTTATTTTTGTAAATTTATTAGCACAATTACCTAATAATAATTTAAAAAAACGAATTTTATTTTAATCTTTTATACGTTCAATCGACAGAGACAAGCGCGCGCTAATTTTGCTTTATTTAATTTTGGATGAAAGATTGAATATTCTAGAAAGTATTAGATTTGAAATAATACTCGCATTTTGCTAGATCGTCGTAGATCAATTTTGAAAAAATCGGGCATTTTTTTTTTTTTTGGAGGTGATTTACACAGAAAATTTATTCACTTGTTATTGCATTTAAAATTTAAAAATAACTGAGAAGTTAAAAGTTAAGATATAAACCATTGTTACATAGAAAATAAATTAAAATTACAAAAAAAAAAAAAACCAAAATGTGTTTCCTTCGTATCTTTTCGTTCACAAGAACAAAGCCTTTCAAAAAACTTTATTGGGAAAGAAATCATCACTATACCCTAAAATTTTTGATATTCAGTTTTATATATCCATCAATCAAATTTGTTGTTTAATTTTGTATAATGGGACAAAACCGGGGACTAATAGGGAATTACTTGGATAACCTCGTCACATTAGAACTATGGTATCTTTTAGGATTTAGAGATCCGACATACATTAAATTTGCATCGACCGAAAAATTGCGGAAAATTTTTATAAAGTATTCATCATATCATCAGGATGACGAATTTTATATGACGAGTGAAGATTTTGTAGGAAGTTTTCTTGGTTATACAGGATCGTTATTTAATCATGTGCGTATCGTAAAAATGCATTGTTTCGATTCAAACACTAATTATAGTTTTGATTATTGTAAAATAGGAGTTAGTAAAGCTGTTAGCGGGAATTGCGGATACCAACAAAGATGGTCTGATATCGTTTTCAGAGTTTCAGGCACTCGAACGCTTATTGTGTGCACCTGATGCTCTATATAAAACAGCATTCCAGTTATTTGATGTTGGTGGAAAAGGTGCTGTATCCTATGACGATTTTGTGACTGTTATGCAAAAGATTGATCTCTATAAAACTATTACAATCAATCAGACATTTATAGAAGAGTACTTTGGAAAGGTCTGTGACGAAAACATTTTCAGAAAAATGTCTTAACTATAAATTCTTTTGTAGGATAAAACCCGTAAAATTCCTTATGCCGAATTCAGCCAGTTTATTCATGACTTTCATGAAGAACAAACGATTGCAGCATTTAAACGTCGCGATCCAACAAGGTCTGGGTATATTTCGCAAACCGATTTTGAAGAAATAATGGTACAAGCGAAAAAACATTTATTAACAAAAGCCGTTCGGGATAATTTAGCTGGGGTGACGACGGAATTAGTTAGTTTTCCATATTTTATGGCATTTAATTCACTTTTAAATAACATCGAACTATTAAAGCGAATATATTTAAACGCAACGAAGGGACAACGAACACATCCAATCGACAAAGATGATCTACTGCATTCGACCCAAGCGATTAGCCAAATTACACCACTCGAAATAGATATTTTATTTCAGTTGATTGCTAGAATTTACCAGCGGCAGAAACTCGTTTACAAAGATTTAAGCGATTTATCGCCCAATCACAATCACAAAAATACACCATTAATCGAAATAAAAGATCTTGAGCATACAGAAGGCCGAAGTGCTTTGATACAAATTCTTGAACAAGGTTATCGTTTTGCACTAGGGTCATTGGCCGGCGGTAGGTAAAAATACTCATAAATAAATCACAATCTCAGTAATTTATATAATTCACAGCTATTGGTGCAACATGTGTGTATCCGATTGATTTAGTTAAAACTCGCATGCAGAATCAGCGGAAAAGTAATCAAGCTGGCAAATACGCGTACAAAAATTCATGGGATTGTTTTAAAAAAGTTATTCGTTACGAAGGTCTCAGAGGGCTGTATCGAGGATTAGTGCCACAGTTGTGTGGTGTGGCACCGGAAAAGGCAATTAAACTGACAGTAAATGATTTCGTGCGGGATAATTTGTCCGATAAACAGGGAAATATACCTCGATGGGCTGAAGTTTTCGCCGGTGGATGCGCCGGTGGATCCCAAGTTATATTTACAAATCCCCTAGAAATTGTTAAAATTCGTTTACAAGTGGCTGGTGAATTTGGAACTAAAGTACGCGCTTGGACCATTGTTAAGGAATTGGGAATTTCAGGGTTATATAAAGGATCTATGGCTTGTTGGCTACGAGATATTCCATTTTCGGCTATTTATTTTCCTACTTATGCACACATCAAAGCGAAATTGGCAAATGAGGATGGTTATAATAATCCATTGTCACTTTTAGTTGCAGGATTAATTGCTGGGATTCCGGCAGCATCACTTGTAACGCCGGCAGATGTAATAAAAACTCGATTGCAAGTCGTACCGCAACCAGGTCAAACGACATACACCGGTATAATGGATGCAATACGTAAAATTGCGAAACAAGAAGGATCAGGGGCATTTTGGAAAGGAACAGCAGCTCGTGTATGCCGTTCTTCACCACAATTTGGCGTCACACTAGCCTCTTACGAATTATTACAACGTTTACTTTACATCGATTTCGGTGGTTCACGCCCATCGGGCTCCGACATTAAAAAGGTTGAATCAATTTACGAAACAAACACGAATCGACATCCTGATCATATCGGTGGTTATTCGGTGGCCATACCAGTGTTGAACGGGATTGAAACCAAATTTGGTCTGAGCTTACCAAAATTTTCGCCATCACTAAATCCAACGTTGTTGGCGGCTGGAGAAACTGTATTCAAAGAGAATTTATGATTAATATTTTTAAGTATAAATGAAAATAAAAAATTTAATTTTAGACCAATTAAAATTAGAAAGCTTGAAAGTTGAGTTTTATGAACAATATGAAGCCATTTTAAAAATTCCAGAATTTTTGACCAGTCTCGTAACGGTTATCTACAACTTTATTTATTATTGACGTAAATCACATCAAAAACATTCGATATAGGAATATTATCTTACATAACATTTTTTTATACTATATAGAGAAGAGATAGAATTGGGAAAATTGATTTTCCTACTTTATGATTATTAAAATTTACTGTTAGTGTGCTACCATAATTATTTTCCTTCCCTCGTCTAATATATTATTTAATTACATTTTCTTCTAAGACATCATAAATTTTATTACTCGCATTCAAATTAAATTTAAGATATTTTTAGAATATTGCTTGGATGTACTTTATACCGCATAAACAGCATTATTTGATTGCTTTTCAGTGTTGACGTCGTCAAAACCGCATATCGATAAATAAACGAGATTATTAAAATAAATTATGTAGGATATTGTACACGGTATTTAAATGTAAGAACACATACTACAATATTGACATGCGAATTATGTAAGGGGGTCATGATATCAATGATAAATGAGTCGAAGAAAATATGTTATTGGCACATTACACAAGATAATTATAAAGTAATCAATACAAAATAATAGCTCATTATCATCCCTAAAATAAAACCTGTAAAATAAACAAAAATATCCTCTCGATGATAACAATTCCTTATTGTTTTACAACAAAAAAGTTTGTTTTTAATTTATTTTATCATTTGATATTTATATTTTATTTACAAAACAAAAAAAAAACGACAATTAACACTTAGGGCTAAATTTACCTATATTTTACCTTATTTATTAAGACGTCTATTATTAATAAAACACAAAAAATTTATAATTAGAAAAAAAAAAATACTGGGGTTATTTATTTATTTTTGTACAAGTCTCTCGAACATCTCGAACAATTGAGGAGATTAGAAAATTTTGTATGTCTTAACAATAATAAGTTTTTAATTTTCACCTAAAGCTTTTTTGTTTATTTTTTTTTTAATTGTTTCTAAGAACCTTTATTTTAGTTTTAATTTGATTTTGAAACGAAATAACCTTTTGTGTATGTTTTTCTAATCTGTACACATAGCTTGTAAAAGGTTTTTTTTTGTAACTGTAAATAAAAGAGTTTGGTATTTAAATGATAACCTTCGCTTTGTTGACATTTTCAAATTTGGCGTGAAATCTTGGTTAAATATGAATGTGCCTGATAATAAATTCGACTGTATTTAGATGTAGTAGCATATTCTATAAACGATCAGTCAAGAATAAGGCTTCTTTAATGGCCATACACACGGTTGCACTTCATAAATGTACATGGATATATTATCAACAATATCGGAACAATCAAAACATTTAATACAATTATTAAATAATGTAGTTGTACTATTATCATCTTATAATATGGTAAGCGATTCATTGAAGCTTGAAACTTATAAAATGTTATTACTGTACATTAAACTAAAGAACAAAGTCATAAAATAAATTATATGTCTTATGGCTTAACAGAGTGTGGAGATGGACTGTATGTGTATAGTATAAATACTAAAATGTTATTGACTTTTAAAATTAGTTTTGTTTTAATTGTGAAATTGATAAGTTCTGTGATAGTTAGAGGAAAATAGTTTGGAAAATTATGAAAATGTATAAATTTAAATACTTTCTTGTTTTATTTTGTTATTATTATAGTCTGTGTAATTATGGTAGTAGTGTCGAGACTGCAACCGTAGCTGATTCATGGATTGAAATTTTATCGGTTGCATCAGGATATTTGGTGAATTGTTCTAGTAGTGAGGTGGGTGTGGAAAATACGTGTGTGAGAAATATAAAAGAGAACATTAGGCCAATCTTTTGTTAATTTTATACAAAGGACTAGTTTTTATCTATTATGTACATACATAATATAAAATCAATTAAACTACAAAAATTAAAACGATTAACGATTTAATTAAAATTTATTTATTATGGTAAATTAGTATTATTTTATTTATAGAAGGTACCATGGCGATGTATAAGAAATGGTAGTCTTAAAATTTTTGATCAAATTACCGATTGTGATGTAATACCATTAATGGATAATATGAGATTGAAAAGATATCGACAAAATAAAAATCAAAAACAATTGATTTCGAAGAGTTTTGTCGGTTTTCGTACGAATGATAAGAAATTGTAAGTATTTTATACAAGAGTTGTATGGTGGGGGGTTTTCCAAAGGAATCAGATTACCAAAGGGTTATTTATTTGATTTCTAAGAATAATCAAATTTTTCTTTTTTTTTTTTTTCACCAGGCCAAACACTGCGTTTGAATCGATCACAGAACCATGGAGTCATCATATTTTGCAACGATTTATCGAAACATTAAAAACACACGTCTTAGAAATTGATTTAGCCGAACCAAGTACGGCAAGTAAGTAAATTTTGAACCCACTTTGGGCATCATATTATAAACTAAATAAAACTATAACACAAAATTTATTTTTTTATTCGTCATTCACTCCAGACGAGGCTCGAAATCGGCGTCGCCACCAAATGCTGCCAATGATGATTTTTGGTATAACCGCATTTGGTATGATACTCGTACCAATTGGTTTCCAATTTTTAGCAGTAATTGCAGGAAAAGCATTGCTATTAGCTAAAATGGCGTTGCTACTATCATCGATTAACGGGTTAAAAAGGGTATTCTATATTATTTAGGAAAAAAAAAAACGCAAAATTAACTGAAAATATTTTTTTGTGGTTGAATATGTGTACTTGTACACACTCGGAAAATGTTTCGATTCAAAATTTTTTAAGACAATGGAGCTAAATGCTTTTTATAAAAACAAAAGTATGTATTCGATTTTTTTTGGGGAAATTTTTATTTTATTTAATATTTTATATTTTGCTTTTCATTGTTTAAAATTAATTAAACAAAATAACATTTTCAATTAATTTTAATTTAGCAAAAACAGTATTTTTTTCAATAGAAACCATAATTGTTTGTTTTCGTAAATAAATATGTATAATTTTTTGTGGCATTATGAGTGATGGTCGAATTGGGATTTCAATTGTGATTGATGTAAATTTATAAATCGGCGGTTTGCTAATCTTAAATTTTTTTTTATTTTTAATTGTACTTACAGGTAGCAACGAGCGGTGTCAGCTATGGATTTTACCGAGCCCCACATATACACGGATCAGACTGGGATAGAATGGGTGCGCCGCCCGATAGTGGACCCAGGTAGAATATTTAGTATGTTGGGTTTAGTGAACTGTAATATTTATTTGCAATAAAATGAGGTAACAAAAACATAAACGAATTGCATTAAATTATTTTCCTGAGAAAAGCTCAAATTAATAAAAAAAAACATTTAAAATCTCTTTGATGTGGAATATAAATGTGTGAAAATTGTATTCAGTTGGTTCCAAGAACTTTTATAGACGTACTCTTATACTTCATTAAAATCAACTTACATCGATTTCTATTGTATGTGCAGGCAGACGATCGATCATTATACAATTTAGCCAATTAAAATTAATTTGATTGTTGCTTATCAAAGAGATGTACCATATTTTCCATTTATAATAAATGTTAGGCTAATTTTGTCATTAAACCTTCCTCAACAACCGTAAAAAAGGATTTTCTAACCGAAAACGCAATCAAACGAAAGAGCTAAAAATAATTCTGGTGTACAAAAAAATAAAAATAAATAAAAGGACTAAACTTCTTAAATAAATTTTTGGTCTTTTTGCCTTTTCTAATTTCCGGAAAAATTATACATAATTTTCCTTCATTCGATTTATACACGTTCCAGTGTGAGGTACAATGGAGACCAAATTAGTTTGAATAAATAATTTTTATCATCACACAACGACGAACGACCAATAATATTCTAGGAGAACGAGGATGGCTTTTTTGATATTTTGACTTGTTATGAGTCAACAAATTAATTTGATGAATGTGTATTTATAAGAATAGAACATTTTATGTTTTCATGGAAAATTGATAGAATTAGCAATTTGAAAGGAAATATTTTTGTAAGAATATATTTATATACAAATGTATTGATGTAAAATAATAATTGATTTATGGCGTATTACATATGTGCAATATGTCTGTTTAGTTTAATTGTACATGTTACATACGTTTGATACGACATACAATTTTTTACTTGACTGTAAAACCAAAAATTATAGCAATTTTCTAAAATTTCACACAATTAAATATTTCTTCATCCCCACAACGTAGGAATCATCTCAATTATTTGGTAATTATCATATTTTTGTGTATATCCCGACCATCATCATTTTTTAAACGACTTTTTATGTATGCGAATAAATTATGTAATAATAAACAGAAATATATTTTTATTGCTTGGTCATTAACACGTTTTATTTTGGTCCATTTATATTTGTTTAATTTTTGCTACTGTCGGTTGGGTTGGTACGAGGAGGATGAATAATTCCTACAACTTGACTAATTAAAATTGGTCAAGCAAATTATAAAGTTTCTAATGAAACTTTTACCACATTTGAGCTTTCATATATATATTATCTCATCATAAATATTATTACACCCCTTCCAACATGTAAACTTTTTTTATCCAAAACTTCATCCCATCCGTTTTATTTTATGGTGCTAGATTATACAGGAAAGGATGTATAACCATATACACAGTGACAATAAACCATCGAGTCACATGTTCACAAAGGGTAAGGTATAAAAGTGATAACTCTATTATCTGGATAGCAAATTTTACTCATTTTCTGTACACCTACTACACGTACATTACCATTAAATTAAGTTATTTTAATTTAAGAATATCTCGTATTGGTTTTTTTTTGCTTTTATAAATTTTGTTCGGTTTATTCAGAAAATGGAAATGGTTATTTTTTTGTTTTTGTTTGGAAAACAGGTGCTTTCTATTTTATAAATTTTATTCAAACTAGCCTAGTATAAGATGACATACATTGTAACTACGTTCACACCGAAATACAAATAGATCATGTTTATTTAAAATGCAAAAGGTGTGCCACGCAGAACCGTTTTATGGGGACCACGAAACGCAACTGCAATACCACCATGAACATGTGGACACCGTGGACCAGACCAGATCCTTGTAGAATATACTGACTCACACCAAATTATAGACCTGCCTGACGTAGAAGATCATCATAACAAAAATCATTCGAACCAAGGCTTAGAACACCAAATAATATACTCTTCGGTTCCCTATATAGAGCATATAGCGAAGAATGGAATTTTTTTAAAGTTTTTAGTAGATATCGGCTCTAATTAGAAATAATTTCACAAACAATACATTCGTAATCCTATTCCTAATGAGAAACCTTTCATGGCAAACTCGGTTGCTGCTAGCGTTAAGGTCACGCACCACATATTAATAGATAATAGATCTTTTCGGTCCAGAAAAGAAACTAACATTTTTTATATTACCTAGCCAGAGACAGCGATCATTTAATGGCATAATCGGAAAATCTAAATCTCCATATAACTCCCCAGTATGGATAGAACCAACAAAAAAAAAAAAACGCATCGGGAGAAAAGAAATACAGAATGAGGATCGATTACGGAAACTAAATTCGGTTACTACCTCAGGCAGGTATTCGATATCTGACAACAGCGACATACTGGCAAACTTAGGGGGGAAACAGATTTTTCACCATAATATATCTAAAAAGCGGTTTCCACCAAATTCCTTTAAAAACATTGAAAAACAGCTTTTTCGGTTAATCATGGTAAATACGAGTTTACTCGGCTCCCATTTGGACTTAAAAATGCTCCCTCGGTATTTCAACGCACACGTTTATATCGACGTATTCGACGAGAAAATGACAATATGAAGATTTAACTCGACAAATGCGAATTTTTACAGGATGAGGTATTTCTAGGTTTTGTCATCTCTAAAGATGGGATAAAAGCGAATCAAAAGAAGGTAAAACACATAACAGAATTTTCTGTACCCAAAAATGAAGAAACTCAGATCCTTCTTGGGATTAGCCGGATTCTATCATGGTTTCATCCGGGACTACGCAAAACTTGCGAAGCCGCTAACTTCACTCAAACTCTCAAGAAATAAAAAGATAATCTGTAACACCGAAAAAACTGCTTTCAACAAAATAAAATCCTCATTCGTCTCCAACGAAGTTCTTTTATTATTCCCAGATTTTCAAAAGGAAACTGAACTGACTACAGACGCCTCTAACTTCACACGATGTGCAATTTTATCTCACGAGGCAAGGCCAATCACCTTAGATACAACGGAAGAAAATTCAGCGACTAATGAGAAGGAAATGCTCGCCAAAATTTGGGCGTTAACATCTTTGAGAAATTTCTTTACGGATCAAAGAAAGTGAAGATATTCACAAATCACCTATAATCGACATATGCTCTAAGCAACCAAGATTAAACTTTTGAACGCAATCCTGGAAAACCATAATTACGAGTTAAAATATCAACCGGGGAAAACAAATCTAGAAGCGGATGCCTTATCGTGAACACCAATCACTTCTGAGGTAAACACAACATAGCGATAAAAGTTCTTCCCTCGATCTAATTCGCACAGTCGAAACCCCAGTTAAAGTATTCCGCAATCTATTAATTTTAAACGGAGGCTTTTCAAAAATATTCCAGGCACATTATTACACAACCTAGTGTTTTAATTTCAGACATTATACATTTTTTAAAATCCGTCCATCGACGAGTACATCGTATGTAATGCTCAAGAAAATTGAGATCAAATAATTGAAAATTATTACTTCCCAAGGATGACCAGGAAAATTAAGTTGCTGGTCAAGCGTTGGTTTATATGCTAGGAGAATAAGTATGATCGTCATCCAAATAAACCTCTTCTTATCCCAACGCTCCATCTAGATATTTATTCAACAGAAGATAAATTGGTTTTAACGGCAATTGACAAATTCAGTAAACTCGCCTTCTGCAGACCGTTAAAGTCCAGAGCGACAGAAGACATCAAACAACCATTTAGAGATATCCTCTTTTTCTTTAGTGTACCAGATGTTGTGGTAATTGAGAACGAAAATTCCTGCTACTTGAATTTTATAATGTCAATGGTGGGTTAAGCATAAAATTCTTTAAAACTCCCCATACAAAAGTGAGGTACATGGTCAAGTTGAAAGATTTCAGTCAGGACAAAATTTTAATGAATTACTCGAGAGAGCGGTTAATGAATCACTCATTCCACTCGACAACTGGCAAACGACCAGTGAAAATATATTTTGCCAGAATCCCTAACACAGACCCCGAACAATTAGAAAACAAATCAGAAAGATACTATCATAAACATAAAACAAAAGCAGGAAACAGATCTGAAATACCAAAACAAAAACCGTATTAGGATCAAAATTAAAGAAACGATTCAAATCTGAAATAATAAGGGAAGACAGAAATACAGCAGTTCTGATAATCTCAATTAGCAAAGGCTGACAGTCTTAGAACACAAAAATTCAAACGATCTTTGAACTTTATAGGGAAATTACCGGAACTTCCGATCACTAGTTAAGTAATACACTGAAAACCGAAAATTTACAATATAACACTCCTGAGGATCGCGAATATCAAAATCATTAGTAGCAAATTGTGCCTACTTTACATTGCGTACATTCCGGTAACAACTCTAGAACTGCGTGTTTTTTTCATCAGCAGCTAAGGCAATTCAGATTTTTTTTTATTTGTTGTTTATATGCTTTGCTACCGGGAAAATCGGAAGAAGTTTATACAAGACTTATAAAGTATAACCCATTTGAAAATGTTGAAGTTTTTATTAACGCCAGAAATTATACTAATTGATTTTGAAATGGCAGCTATCAATGCATTTGAAAAAAAATTCGCAAATTTTTATGAAAAGCTGTGTTATTTCCATTTTCGCCAGGCATTTTATAGAAATATATGTATTCAAGCCTAAATATGACACCGACGCAACTTTCGCCATGAATTGTAAATTGCTGGCAGCACTAGTGTTTGTTCATCCCGACAAAGTCGTTGAATATTTTAACGTTGTTGTAGCTGAAAACCTTATTCCGAAAAAGTTGCTAAGTTATTTTGTTGGACGATTTATAGTCGATAAAGCTCCAACATTTGTACGATTTGAGATTTTAAAATGGAATCATTACAATACCATGCTAACACAAGGCGATAACACAAATAATGTATCAGAAGCATGGAATCGCAAATTGAGCTCTGTGGTAGAAATGGAACATCCCAATATTTCCCGTTTCATGAAAGCTTAAAAATGGAGCATTTAAAAAAATGAAATGATAGGCGATCAAGGGCCACCAAGCAAACGTAGTTACTTTGACTACAACAGCAAGATTAATCGAATCCTAAATAATTTTAATAAAAAGCCACCATTAGAACATTTGAAAGCAGTCGCTTATAACATTGATATCAATTGAAAAGTATTTAAAAGATTAGGTTGTGTAGTTTGATTGACCGTGTGATTTTCGCTTCTACTTAAATTGCGTCTTTAAACCAATACGATTACGAACGTAAGACGGTTGATTCACGGCGCACCGTGAATTTTTTATAAAAAAAATTAAAAGTAAAATGCGATTTATTAATTATGCATGCTGTGAATTGTGAATTATTAATTGTGCATGCTGTGAATTCTGCATCGTTAATTGTGTGGACAGAGTGAATTGTTCGACGTAAATTGTGAAAAGTGAATTGTTTGTGCGCCGTGAATCAACCGTCTTCCCATATTTTGTAATACGGAGCGATGCAATAGAGTTCGGTAGTGTTTTTTAAGCTGAAAAAATTTAGAAAAAATTGTAATTATATAATAATTATGATTATATTTACAAGCAAAAAAATATGGCGAAAAGAAAGAGTATTCCCTAGAGATAAAATCGGCAGTTTTGAAATGTGTTGCCGATTGGAGTATTCAATCGGCAGATAGTCGTCAGTTTGATATACCAAACTCAACTGTAAACGAGTAGTGTACAAATCAATGCGTACCAGGGATCTTAGAGTGTAAGCTCGCAAGGCCATAATAATAGAATTGTCCGCTCCAGCGTTAATAAATGATTTCAATTCAACGTCAATTAAAGTAGAAATTTTTCCGTTTGTACCATAAAAATCGCCTGACTAATGCTGGACTTCATGGAAGGCGTCCAAGAAAAAAACCGCTTATCTCCAAAAATAATCGCGCAGCCCGTTTGAAGTTTGCGAAAGAAAATTTAAATTGAAGATCCGAACAGTGACGAAAAATCAAATGGAGCAACGAGAATAAATTGAATATGTTCTCTTCTAATGGAATTCAGTATGTTCGTCGCCCAGTCAACAAAAGTAATGATGTGAAATATCTGAAAAATCCGTGAAAAATATTTTAATTCAAAAAAGTTAAGTACATATAACACAAAAACCAATCTTCTGGTTTTTAACGATACTGTATATACTAGACTAAAGATATTAAATATGTATGTAGCGTAGGAATAAGAATTAAATCGGTCGCGCAATACTGAGTCCAACTTTTTTATTGGATATATCAAAAGTTCAAAAATAGAAGACGTAGGTACCAATTTTCACCTGAAAATTATAAATAAATAAATTTATTAAAATATAATTAAAGTTTTCTTTTTTGTTTTGTAAAATAATATCCGGAAAACTGAAAAACTTTTCTACTTATAAATTTACAAAAAAAAAAACAAAGAAATACGTCAAAGTAATAAAGAAAAATTATTTTGTTTTCTTTTAACTACCAATTTTACAAAGGTATTAGAAGCACTAGCTCAAGTAGGTATATAAAGTCATAATATGTACTTAATTAAAAAATTAATTTTGATTTTAAATAGTAAATGTAATAATTGTGTTGTATTTTTTTTTCTTGTAAGGAAGTTAAGGAAATTGAAATTTAGTAAATAACAGAAATGGGAAAATTACATAGAAATTTGTGCACGAGTTGTTCTGGCTGGTATCTAAAGTTTTGTTAATTTTATAAGATAGTTATCGATCAAATATATCAATAGCAACATATTCAAGAAATACCTAAGTTTTATTAATACGTGTAAGAAGTTTATTTTACTATAGATTGGCTTGGAGTAATGCAATGTGCAGGTGGTTTCCGAAAAACACCCATACATCATCATTTGGTTGATTATTGGCATAATAAGGTATAGTGGCGTAGCTACAAATTTCGGGCCCCTCGCAATATTTTTCTTGGGCCCCTAAAAATGCTTCTTGTATCTGATGAACAAGTAAAGCTTTTATTTACACACACAAATTTGATTTTCGTCCTTATTAAATTAAAATCTTATTCCTTCCTATTTTCTAGCCTCGCATTAATAAAAAATTTCTGGTTTCGAGAGTAGGATTTATATTTCCTATGAATTTTCAAGGTGTTAAAATAATTAAAAAAATGCAAGATCCAAAACCGAATTTTCAAAGCCTGAAGACTCTGCAGGCTGTTAGTGTCCAAAAAAAAAATACAACTGATGCGGTGGAAGATAGTTTCTCTACCGATTAGTATTTTCCAATTTTGCCAATAATTCAATTCTAAAACGGTTTCGAAAGTATAGCTTGAATATTCTAGAAAGTTCTCAAATATAGAATTATCCGTATAATTTTGTAAAATCAAAGGCAATCTTATACGCGCTAATCGAGTAAAACGTATATAGCCTAGACTTTCTTGAATACTTTCGAATAAGCTAAGAAAATGTTCGAATTAAACTAATTTACATTTTTAAGTATAAAAGCTTCTGCCGGGCCACTCCGCTAAGATTTTTATATAATAGCTTTGTGTGGATTACCATGAGAAATATATTTACTTAACAGTTTAATTGTCGAACTTCTCAAACTAGTTTTGTATTTTTACCGGCCAATTATGTTCTTTCTCTAAAAAATATTTTGTATACTCATACACAAAATCATCATCCAGAAAAACGGCAACCAAATATTTTCATTAATCCAAATGGACATCATGTTGTATACATACAATTCGTTTGAAGCAGTAGTGTTGAAAAATATGAGAAAAATATGTTGGCGAAAATATGTATCTAGAAAACTATGTCCATTCAATGAAACAACTTCCTGTCACAATCTATTTTCGATGAAATTTTTTAATTTTATTTATACCATGAATTGTAAGTTATTTTTCATAAATAGTACCAAACGTATACATATTTTGAGCTTTTCAAATTTATATACAATACATACATACATTAGTACGTGCATGAAAGTTAGGAAAATTTGAAGAGGGGTAAATGGGAAAAAACGACTGACATGAAAATTTTTTGTATATACCCGTATGAAATTTTTTTTTGTATATAAATATATACATTACCTACGTAGTTACCATGTGGAATAAATATGAATTTAAAAATATGCTGTGCTTTAAGGCTTTCTTTTTTAAAAATAAGCACACACACACTTTATGTATGCATAAAAAAGTTTAATTGAATTATTAGTTTTATTCTTCTTCATTGTGAATTGTGAAGTGCTCAAAAATCATAATAAAAAAAAGTTGTAATTGAATGAACAATACAATGATGATATTGTTTGTATTTTCGTCGTTTTATGCTAAGTTTAAATAATATTAACAATAATCATTAAATTTAATGTTTATTTTGCATAATACATATTAGTAATTTATAGAGAGCACTACAACCTTCACCTAGTAACCCATGATGCTAAGTTCTTTCTGGAAAATAATTAAATTTATTTGAGCTTTATACATAATTACTGGAGCTTTTCCTAAAACGGTTTTGTTTACGTATTTGCGTAAGTTGATATTTAGTGTGGGAGTGACGATAAAGCTTAGCTACTTACTGTTTATATATGGTTTAAGACAAAAGATGCTTAAAAACGTTTATTTGATAAGGACTATTTAAAGTTTAGTTTCCATTTAAGAAAAAAACAAATAATTATTTTGTTTACTGAAAGAATATCTCGCGGCTTGTTTGTTCAAGTTTAGAAAAAAAAGTTACAATTGGAGTTACAAAAATTTATAAAAGTCATTTTGTACTCGCGTAAACCAGTGTGTTCGAAAAATATTGTGTCTTAGTCCCACAATTTGAATAGGAAAACATAATGGTAAATTAAAATTAATGTGGAAATAATTTTTCCCATATTTATACACATTAAATGCACCAATTTTCTATTCCAGTTTTTGTCAAAAATATCACAATATATCGCTATTTCATAAATAGGTATTACAATACTTACATTGTAAGGGTGAATTTTAAAATAAAAATAAATAATTGTATTCTCGGAAGACGGGTTTTACATATTTTTGCTTTACCAGACTTAATGCCTTACAACCATATGTGTTTGGTTCGTTTGATGGAGTTTGAACTGTAAACAACACACATAAATAAAAGCAAGAATTTATTTATTTCAAAAGGAAACAACTTTTCAACGTTTCTGAAAGCATTTTAATAAAGGCTTAGTTTGAGCTTTTTATAAACTTTAAGCAGTTATTAATAATATTGTTTTAATGGTTTAGAAAAAGCTGAACTATTCAAACTAAGAACAGCACAAACTTTAACTTATTAATTGAGGGACACTGAAAGTAAAGTTTAACCCAAAAACTCCTTCTTATACAAAAGACCAAAAATTTTAATTTTAATACGCGCATATATCCTATCATTATTTATTTCCCAAAACGAAAGATAAATAGATGTATAGATAAAACTGTGGCAAGATAAATCACGTTACATCCTATTTAAGGAAACATTTTCCAACCGCTAAATTTTCGTAATTAATTAACGTATTCGAACCACCCATACCACACACCCACGAAAAACAATAGAAAACCTCAAAACAAAAAAAATTCTCATGAAACGAAACGCATTTTATAAACAAAAAAAAAACTAGCTTTTTTTAAGCTTTTTACATAGATTCATTTTCGTTTCTATTTTATGAATGAACCAACCAAAATAAAATACACGGAAAAATATTTGCTTCTCTATAGATCGGAAAATGTTTTGTATGTGAAAACGACTTTATATTAGAAATTTTATCATGAAATCGGATATAGAGTATTTTTCATACGGAGATTTTCATTCGACGTTAAGGAACAGTATATAAATGGAAAATTTATTTGAAAATTTTCATTCATTCTGTTAACGCCTCCCAAACAGCTTATATCAACTCAAAATAAAAAAAAATTTTAATAAATATATTAAAGAAAATAAGTGATTCTGTATATTTTGTGTGAACAACAATATTTTATTTTTATTTTTTTCAAAAATTAATTAACCAAATTTTGATAAATAAATAATTTTATTGCAAAACTTTATATATTAAGTGAAAGTGGAATATGTTGTAAAAGGATAAATAAATAAATAAAACAACAAAAATGTTTAATAAAAATTAGTTTTAAAAAAATTAACGAATAAATTAATAATTTTAGTTTGGTTTTATTTTATTTGTGAAATTTTTAGTGAGTTGTTTATATACTGCAAATAAATAAGCTTTTATTTTATTATTTTGGCAGATATTAAAAAAAATAAAATTAAAAGAGAGAAAAATCAATTATTAGTGATTTTTATACATAAATATAGATATTTTTGTAAATTAAATAAATAAGTGATTTTATTTTTAAAAAATGAGAGCGGTAATAATATTTTCATTATCCGTTATATTTTTCCAAGCAAAGGTAAGTGAAATTTTAAATGAGTTATTTATGGTAGCTCGTCGAGTAAATTGTGGCTTTATTATTTCTTAAGGATTGCCAATATAATTAATTATTGACGACCAATCGAACAAAAACTGGATTAAAACCAATTTGTTGCTATTGCAATTCGTTTTTTAAATTCAATAGTTAATTCAAATTTTTTAGAATTTCATATTATCAAATTTTACTATTATATATTATTCCCGGGGTAACATTATTAAAAGTGTAAGAATTTTTCTCGGTTCGGTGGGTAATTTTACTACTATCACTTGTAGAGGAGGGGACAATCGAATAAATAATTTTCATTAAATTTAGATTTTTATTCGGCTGTAGAAATTTACCTGTATATAAATGACCTTTTACGGTATCGATTCAGGATTTTTAACTTTTACGGTTTTCAAGTTTTATGGTTTTCAAGTTAATGATTACTCAAGAGTAATATTTGGGAGCCCAAAACAAGGTACGAGGTTAGGGATTTTCATCGAAAATGTTACAAGATGAAAATCTTAACTGGTCTGGAACCAGTTAATTTTTGTGGTGAATATAATGTCAACAATTTAACTTTTTATGTGGTATTTCTTCGTTTCGCACACTAAGAATAATAAGATCACCTTAAAAGCCAACTAAACCTCCTTAAAAGTTAACTAAACCTCCTTAAAAGATTGCCTTAGTTGTTTCCACACCAGACGTTTTATTTCTTAAAATGTTGTATCGTAATCGAAATTACTGAAGTTTTCATGCAACATCATCAACATTGTTTAAGATATAACCAACGGGCGCCGCTTACAGTATTTGGAGCTCTAGGCATTGCCACTAAAATAGTGCCCACCTAGGGTTGCGAGAAAGTTAAATCGATAAAACGGGAAGAATGTTTTCTCAAAAGTAATAAAAACAATAAGTTAATAAAAATAAATATGATCTGAGCGATCTAATAAGAAACGGGGCTCTAACTATATTTCGGAATATAAGGATTTCAGAATTTAATGTACATTTGATGAATTTTCTTTGTTCTGGAAACAATATTCCAAAATTTATTTTTTTTTAAATTTATTTCTAAGTTAAATGTAATGATAAAACGTAACAAACGTGTTAAACTTGAAATAATATTTTCAAAATTTGATAAAACTTCAAAAATCGAAATCAACTCATAAAATTTATAATTTTACAAAATATTTTTAATAAGACATTGGAATTTGTAAACTTTCCAACTATCAATTTTACAAAATTTAGTAGGATCCAAGTTTTACTCAATGCAATAATTCTAATGACTCAAATTTCAAATGACGCAACTTAAGAAATTTATTAAACTTGATAATATGATTTTCAGATTTTTATGAAACACAGTTGTGAATAGAAATCATTTTCACAAAGTTTAGAATTACACAAAAATCGAAATAATGCAATAGTTGGTGAAACTTTTGAGAATTAAAAGTTAGAAGCTTAAAATTTTAAATTCAGAACGTTAAAATTGAATAAAACTTAACTTAATTAACTTATTATAAACTGAAGTAACTTATTTGAAATACTATTTTCAGCATTTGATACATCTTCAAAAATCGAAATCAACTTCATAAACTTTAGAATTTTACATAATATTGAAATAATTCAATAATTGGGGAAACTTTGAAAACCTTATACCAATTTCACAAAATTTGATAGAATTCAAAATTCCCTCAATATAATAATCCTAATGTCTAAAACTTTAAAAGCTTAAAAACTTTCCAAACATAAGAAATTTGTAAAATTTGAAATACCATTTTCAGAATTTTATAAAGCTTTAAAAATCGAAATAAACGTAGAATTGTACAAAATATTGACTTGAGAATTTCTAAGTTTAGAAACCTTAAAATTTAACATTTCCTTAATTAACAACTTCTCGAAACTACTCAAATTTTAAAATGCCTAATATACTGGAGGTATTACTAATCTGCACCCAAAACTTAGCATTTCTAATGCTGAACTAAAATACAAATTATGTAAAATTCTCAATTCGAGTCAATTCTGAAATTTGTTCTCAAACTATGAAAATTATTATCGGTTTTTTGTTGCATATTAATTGATTTTGATTCAGATTATGATGTGCAATCAAACTCCTAGACATTCTAGAATTTATTGGGTCCTCCTCAAAATACTTACTAAATATTAGAAGATTTGATAAAAATTGGGACTTTTCTGAAAACTAGGCCTACATAAAAAAGCCGTACGTCCTTGATTTAGCTACTGAGTAAGTCATTACAAATGTTACAATAAATGTTTAGTGTTCGGAAGTTTAGTGCCACCAAAATTATATTTTATATTTTAATTTCACATACTTCAACTTGACTTAGACTAAAATCGGTATTGTATCCAATCAAGATTTTTTATGGTTAAAATAAAATCGCATTATCAAATCACTCAATTATTCAACATTTTATTTTGCTTTTCTGAAACAACTCTTCAACTGTGAATGGATATCGTAGGAATTAAACAAACCTAATATTACCTCCTTTAATAATTTTGTTTGTTTTATTTAGAAACAATTTCTGACATTCTCAATCCAAACCCATATGATATTGAATGAATTAAGTGCACGAATATAAAGAAATTATAAGCAAATATTTTATGAATTATTTAATTTATTGAAAATTTGTTGTCTTCCTTTCTGGAGGAGTCATTATTATATTTTATTCTTTATTGTATCCTGTTTATGTTCAGTGCAAAGATTTTTATTGCTTTTATCGTCTTTTGTGTGTTTGAGAAAAATTAATTTAATTAGAGGAAATACATTATTTCTTATGGTATAGTGGAGGAGGCAATAAGAGGGACATTCATGTGATACTACCATATCTAAGAGAAAATCATACCTTTTAATATAAAAAGAATCAACTAAATATATTTCCTTTTCGGAAATGGTAACTTTGAGAATGACCTAGAAGATGATTTTTGCGTGTATTTTTTCGACAAACTAAAGCCTAATGTAGTCACATATTCTTTATAAATAGCAAAGTTCTTTGTTGTGAGTCGTTTTGCGAATTAAATAAATTTAATAACTTGTATTGAAATTATTAAGTGATTTTCTATATATAAAAGATATATTTATAGCGTTTGATTTATGTTTTGGATCCTAGCCCCACAGCTGGATATTAAAATGCGTCTAAATGTGATGAAAATGTTATGTTTTAAATATTCGACTGAACAGCGTGCTCAGAGTGTCGGTCAATATCCTTGTTATGTACTAAATAGAAAGATATCTTGAATACCCCAATCAATCTTAAATTTTGAGTGTGGAATATTAAAAAAAAATGACGATAAATAAACGATTTTATGTTGAAAAGTATCCCTTATATGGGCGAACGTGATTATTTACTAGATTGATTTAAAGACGATGTTCATGAAGGTTTACTATTTAATTTAAACAGAGATTTAAGAAAAGAAAATAATTCGGTTTGAAATTGAACAAATATTAAACAGGGCGGATGTGGGTGTATTTTATACCTTTTCCAAACATATCCATTTTTTAATATTATAAATTAAATCAGTCACTCAATTTTTGTTAAGGGTGTAGTAAATATTGAGGCTATTTAAAATTTTATCAAAGGTATAAAAACCGCATAAGTAAGTGAACCACATAACGTGATGAAAATTTGAAAATGTATTTTTAATTTTTGAGTGACTTTTTTTAATCGGTAGTTTAATTGAATTGTGTTGCCTTTGCCTAAGTAAACAATACCTAATGAATTTTTTATATAAATAATAAGGAGGGTGTTTAATTTCTTGTGATAAACAAAAAAAAAATGCATGACGTCGCCGTCTAATCAATTATTATATCAAAGATTATTCTTATACGAAGTATAGAAAATATCTACTACGTAATTTGATGTCGCAATACGTAAATGTTCCTTTTTCAATTAACCACTTAATTTTTCATTGCCTCAGTCAATCAATCAAAATAAAATAGATCCGCCGCAGGTACAAACCTACCTATAAAAGCAGAAACAAAATATTGAAAGAAAATTAATTTTCAATTTATCAAATTTGAGGTAAACGCTAACACATGAATGGCATCAAATTTTGTTTAAATTAAATAACAAAATACGATATTACATTCTTAGAATTTTAATTTATGTTTAGGTTCTAAAAATAGGTACATATATGTATAATACACACATTCCGGTGTTTCGATAAACAAATAGATATGTTTTGATAACGTATAAAAGAGTCTTATCAATAAATGAAATCAAACGCCATATTTTCAGTTAATTTTATCTCTATTCTTCTCTGAGATAATCAAATTTGACAACGCTTTGAATTTTATATGCAGACGATGTACAAATATTATATTATGTATGTATGCGGGTATCATATATCAAAATTTAGCTAAGCCAATCTAATAACCGTAACGCACGTCACACAGAAGACATAAAATCATTATTGTTATATTATCGTGCACGGATGTGACAGTGAAAAATTAATACATCGCGATTAACCGTTAATCATAAAAATTACCACCAGCCATTCCGATATAGAGCTAAGAGATAACATATTTCATAGTTTACGATATAATTATTATTATCATAAAACAATAAATTTCTATATATCTATGTCGCTCTCAATAAAATAAATTATGTACGAACATATTTTATATTGTTGCTATTCTATTTAATGTTGAACATGTCAACATAATTAAATTCAAATGGTATAAAATATAATCGCGGCCTCTTATGTTGAAGGGCTTTTTGGCGTTGTTTTACTGGAAATGATTTAATTAGAATTGCCTAATTAATTGTGCTTATTGTGGATTTATTTTTATTAGTTTTTATTATTTATTTCAAAAAGCTTAGTACCAAATAATAAAAGCACACAAAAACTAAAACTGCCAAATTGTTATGTGTACGTTATATTTGTCTTACCTGTTATTTTCAGGCTTCAGTGGTGGTGCTATAGATATGTTTGTTTTGTACATAGGAGTACACAATCGGCTCAAGACATCAATCAATTTAAAATTAACCTTCCAATAATTATTAATTTCAGATTAATTAAATTAAGTTAATTTAGATACTATCGGAATATCGGTGTTAAAAGCATGTTATTTAAAGGGTAATTCAATTTGAGGCTTTCGCATGGAAGTAGTACAATTCAATATAATTCGGCCGAAAGCCGTTAAAAGTAACTTTTGGTGATGGACAACCATTGACAAATACTTTGACTTACACCCTTTTAAAATACTAACCGATTGAAAATATTTTGTATAACCGGATTTAAGTGAAATTCAGCCACGCATGAAATTCTACATAAATAAATAAATAATTGGGTAGCTATTATGAAACGTTTGAATACAAGCATCTATATTTATAAAACTAGAACCTATTTATGTATTACGAATACAAATCAATCAATTGCAAATATTAATAACAAAAATTAATTCTGACTATCATAATTATAGTGGGACGGTATTTTACTTTCTATTCCTCTCTCAGTACTCTTGGTAGGATAGAAAAAGAAGTAAAGTTTTATACAGTAAATCAAAAGTTACTGAACCACAAGATTTGCTTTCATTTTTTTTTTGTTTATTTCGCCAAAACCGTAACAAATTTTCCCTAAATATTTTTTTTTCTGTTCGAATATTTATTTTTATTACAAATCCATGTTTTCTTGAAAAGGAAAAATCAGAAAATCATAAAAAAAAATTGTTTTATTATACTTGTGGTCTTGTGGAAAGCTAAAGTGTAAAAGTTTTTTTTTTTTTTTTTTGGTAGCTTATTTTAATTGATGTACATATAATATGGATCAGTCGAATAATAATGATAGGAAAAATTTAGGAAAATTGGTTGGATGGAAACCAAAGAAGTACGACATGAATGATCTATAAATGATTTCTAGCCAGTAATGAAATTATTTCAACCGTATAATTGAATTTGGGATTTTTTTTTATATAGTTAGGATAGCTGTAGTGTTTATGTCCAATCAATCCAGATTAAATTTATATATTATGTATATATAACGCACATCATAACCTAAATGAATAATTGTAAATTTATTGTAGGCTTAATTTAAGTTTGAAGTTAGTGAACAAAATCTAATTTTCCTTAAAATGGTGAATTTAAAATCGCCTATACAATCAAATATAAAACGAGATTTATAATTTTTTATTTGCATGCTCGTATCCAAAACCAACACAAATGTCTTATACAAGCCATATTATTGCCATACAAACGCAAAATAAAACCTACTATTTCTGTAAGTATTAGCGTCATAATACAGTATAATCTTTACACATTTGATTTTAAATTGTAGTTTGTATCAAAAACAGTATAAAATATCAAAAACACTTACAGAAATAGTAGATTTTGGATTTAATAATATGCGTGCGTCACGGAAATATTATGGCTTGTATAATAACTTGTATAAAGAAAAATAAGCCAAAACAAATTTATCTTAAATGTTTGTTGGAGGATTTATTATTCCAATGGGCCTGTTGCCAAACACTTGATGGCATAATCCATCTAGACTGTTAAATGTATTATTTAACAGAAATAGTTTTAATTCAAGGGATCTTTAATTTTAAAATAAGAAGGAAACTATTCCGAAAAAGGAAGATTTAATTTTAAAATAGTCTGGAAATGGGAGATTTAATAAAATGGATTTTTTGTAAAAAGATAATTAATTTCGAAATATTCTGGGAAAGGGAGATTTAATTCTTATATTAGAATGATTTTTCTAGAATAACAAGATTTAATTTTAAAATATCTTAAAAATCAAGATTTTGTTTTAAAATTAGAACAGAATTTCCGACAGAGAAAGATTTAGTTTTAAAATATTCTCGAAACAGTAGTTTAAATTTTGAATCAGAACGGGATTTCCGGAAAATATTATAGAATATTTAATTTGAAATATTCTGGAAAAGAGAGATTTAATTTAGAAATTAGAATGGAATTTCTGGAAAGGAATGTTAAAATGTCCTGAAAAAGGATGATTTAAGTTAGAATGGAAATAGATTAATTCTAAAATATTCTGGAAAAGGGAGGTTTAGTTTTAAAATTAGAACGGAATTTCTGGAAAGAAATGTTCAAATTTAAAGTATTCTAGAAAAGAGACATTTAATTTTAAAATTAGAGTATAATTTCTGCATTTGGTAATTATTCAGTTTAACAAAACACCTTCTCGAAACCACAAAACCGACCAATTTTGCACCGAAAAACAAAAAACTAAAATGTATTTGAATACAAAATTTGTTTAAAACTTTTCAACAAAAATTCAATTTTATTTACAAAAAAATATGTTAACGTTTTCGATCACTTGGTGATCATCATCAGACATTTCATTTGCAACTGCATTCCAGTTGCAAATGAAATGTCTGATGATGATCACCAAGTGATCGAAAACGTTAACATATTTTTTGTAAATAAAACTGAATTTATGTTGATAAGTTTTAAACAAATTTTATATTATTTCAAATACATTTTAGTTTTTTGTTTTTCGGTGCAAAATTTTTCGGTTTTGTGGTTTCGAGAGGGTGTTTTGTTAAACTGAATGATTACCAAATTTAAAATGGAAACCACGGCAGCTCTAAAGTACATAAATGTGTATAATTTCTGGAAAACGAAGATTTAGTTTTAAAATTAGAATGGAATTTCTAGAAAAGGAAAATTTAATTTTAAAATATTCTGGAAAAGGGAGATGCAATATTTTGGAAAAGGGAGATTACATTTTAAAACCAGAATTGAATTTCTGGGAAAAAGGAGGATTAATTTTACATTTATAGTTTCATTATTGCCAGGAATTGCCAGTCTGGAAATATTTAAAATATTCTGAAAGAGAGAGGGTTACTTTTAAAATTATAATGAAATTTCTAAAATATTCTAGGAAAGGTAGATTTAGTTTTAGAATTAGAACTGATTTTCTGGAAAATGAATATTTCGTTTTATAATATTGAGGAAAATGGAAATTTTATTTTAAAATTAGAATAGAATTTCTGGAAGAGAAACATTTAATTTTAAATATTCTGGAAAAGGGAGATTTAATTTTTAAATTAGAATGTAATTTGTAGAAAGAAATTTTAAAATGTTCCGGAAAAGGAGGATTTAATTTAGAATGGAAACTGTTTTAATTCTAAATGATGTTCTAAAAAATGTTTAATTATAAAGTATTCTAGAAAAGGGACAATTAATTAGAATATAATTTCAAGAAAAGGGAGATTTAGTTTTAGAATTAGAATGGAAATTCTGGAAAAGAAAAATTGTATTTTAAAATTTCTGGAAAAGTTAGATTTAAATTATTAGAATTCAACTATTATTAATTTCAAATGTATCAACGAACTGAGATTAATTTTAAAATTAACATGGAATTTTAGGAAAAATAAGATTTATTTTTAAAATATTCTGGAGAAGTGAGATTAAATTGATATTAGAATGGAAATATTTTTAATTTTAAAATTTAGTGGACATTTGATTTTAGAATTAGAATGGAATATTTAATTTTAAAGAATACTGAAAATGTGAGATTACAAGGCCTACGATTTTATAAAGGAATACGATAGGCCTCTTTTGTGCCGTTGGCAGCAGGTGATACATTTGGACTGGAAGTTCGGAAGTTCAAAATTAATTTATTGGTCGAATTGCAAATTAAATGAACAAAAAATGATGTGAAGCTAAACTTAAAAGATAAGCAATCAGAATTACGAAAAGGTTTCACTTCGTTTTTCTAGAATAGAATTTAGCACCTGCGTGTGCATAAAGCATAGGTCATCCGTAAATGACTACAAATTCTGAATATTCAAGCATCTTACTGCTAGTGTAAGCCAAAATTGTAAATTGTTAAATTTTATTCTATTGCATGGGCAAGGTTCATTTCTATTGCTTATAGTAAATTCAACTAATTATTAAAATTCACATTACTAGATAATACAAAATTATAATTTGAGATAAAACCTAAGATCAAGAATTTAAGATATCTATTTATCTAATTCAGCGTTCTTCAACCTTTATAATTGCGCGGAGCCCGTATTATATTCAAACACAAACAAATTTGCGACGAAACCCTCCTACATATGTGAAAACTTTATTTGCATATATTCAATCAAAAAAAAAACATAAATAATTGTTTATGTAATTGTTTATTATTCCATATAATGTACCTACATCTCGTGGAACCCTAGATATTCAACACATTCTGACTTTGTAAGCTTAGATTAATTTTGTTAATCTTGAACATTTTTCCTAATTTGAACAATCTTTCAAAATAAGAACTTAATCAAAATTATTCCAAAACTTTGACACAAATATAGAACCACTGAATAATATTTTAATCTGCACCAAAATAATTTACAGAAGCAAAATATTTGTGCCAACAGAAATCCAATAATTCTACGCATACACATCACAAAAATATGCTCAATACGTCTTATTTTTTATGTACACATCTTACGTATGAACCGGATTAATGCTTAAATTAAATATTAATTGCATATATACAATTTTATATACATAAATACAAATTATATAAGAGTGTTTAATATTACTTTGCCTAATTAAAATTTGGGAAATATATTTAAGATTAAGGAATTTACCCACAAAAAAAAAACAAAGAGATAAAAATAAAAGCTCTTTTTTGTGAATTTTTAAGAATACTAATTAATTTTTATTTCTGTTATTTATTTAATTGAGTTTTTTATTTGTTGCAAAAACAATCCGAATAGAATTTTCTTTAAACGTAACATTTTGCTACATGAGAAGTATGTAAGTATGCAGCTTTTATTTGTTTAATTTTCCAACCGAGCAACTTTAAAGTACTAAATGGTGATGTCTATAAATCAACAAGTAGCAGCATGCATGTCTTGCATCTATATTATAACTAAAATGTTAATGATCATGTTTTAGATGTTTCAAGTTTCATTTAAGTTTATGTATAACGTCAGAGCCTTCTAGAGTATAGAGCCATAATCATTATGACGTATTTTTTAGAAGCTTTTTTAGTGGTATAACTTTTCACTGATTTCCATAGGAATCCATAGTAAAAATGGTGTTTTTTAGCTTCAAGTTTTGCAATGAAAAAAGCAAAAATGTTACAAAATTTGTATACAAAAGTGTTTTACATATCTTTAGCAGCAATATACAGGAAGGGTATATGGGTATTAAGTAAATATTAATTGCAGAAATATTAAAATTAAATTATTTCTAAAATATATTTTTCGAACTTTCATTTTGAAAAATACATCAAAGTTGGCTCTGACGAATTAAAATAATACTTGCTAAATTTATCTTTACTTTTACTAGTATACGTTAGATGTCTCAGATTTATACAGAAAAATACGAAAAAAAATTGTTTAATCACAAAATTATGACACGTTCTTAATATTTTGTGAATTTGTTTTGCTTTTCCTACAATTTTTGAACTCAAATTTCCCCACGTGGCAATTTTTCTTACGATTTTTCAAAATGTTTACTGCCCACTGCCATCTATGTATATTGACTTAATGCACACGATTTGTAGTAAGCTTTTCTTTTCAAATTGACCAGAATGCTGTTGTTATGAACTTTTTTTAATATTTTGCTTTAAATAAATCAATTATTACAAGAAAATGAAAACGATTTACTTAAACGATATTCGTATATGTTGAAATTCAAACATTTATGAAAATCTTTCAGAAATCATAATTAAGAATTTGCAACGTTTTCATTTACAAATTTGTCTTAGGAAAAAAAGTGATTTCCCATATGTTTTATGTGTTTTACTATGGAAATTTTGGATTTTTCCTCTTTTCTAATTCCCTTATAAAAGCTTCGTTTTTTAGATTATGGCTTGGATAATCAAGGTTGCTTTGATAACGTGCATGCCTTTTGGCTTTTATAAACGAAATAATATTTGCTTGTTAGTTTTAAAGAAAATTTTAAAACGTGCGTATCTGTTTGTATGTTTGGAAAAACGATTAAGATAAACATCGCTACGAGAATTAATCATTATATTATATTATATTATTTATTTCTGTTGTTATAATTTTAATCCTCTTGATGAATGTTCGTACGGAAGGAGATAATTATTATGTTAATTAATAAAAGGAATAAATAAAATCGAATTTAATACTTTAATTTTATGTGTCATTGTCACGTACATACGAAAGATATTTTTTTTCAAGAATTGATAAATTCGATATCCAATTTTTTAAAATCAAATCCCAAGATGTGACTAACTACTTTACGAGGTAACGATTTCGCATTTTATTAAATTTCTTATTTTTATCTGATATAGGAGCTGTTGTTTAACAACATCAATTCACTTTACTGGTATACACTCGAAAAAATGTATATAAATTGGAAAATAAAATCGGAAAAATCCTATGTGTATATCCCTCGTGTGTGAACATTAAGAAACATCCTCTAACCTGTGTTTGTGTTTGTTTCCCTTCGCACAAGTCAAAAACACAAACAAAATATTCGATTTTATAAATTTCCTGTTTTCTTATTTTGTGTGCTTTTTCATGTTGTATATATAAGATGGAAATCTTATTTAAATAAAATGAAAAATGTTTCGATTAGAAAAATTAGTAGTCAGCAAACAGACAAAGTGATACATTTTTATTGACTTGGCAAATAGAGAAGAAATATATCACGGTTTATCATTTTGGTTTATTTGGATTTATTATACTATGTGGCACATTTTTAGACATCTTCCTCAAATTATAACTTGGAATAGATTTATTTAACAGAAACTAATATCAATGTCGTTGTTCCCTTGAAAAAGCTTCCATACGGTAAAAATAACAAAGTAATAACAACTCGTGATTTCTAAATCTAAAAATACCTTTATAATTTACTGAAATTGTCTAATTAAACGATACCATTCACAAAAACTGCTCTGTCGAGGGTATTTTGAAATTATAATGAAAGCTCTTCATAAACATTAACCGAAGTTGTTTAAATTAATCTTAAGGTTCATTTAAGCAAGCAACAATTATGTTTAATAAGCAATAACATTTAATTTAATAAACTTTTCTAAATTAAGCTTTAGCACTATTTTTAACAATTTAGTTGACGTTTAGGTATTCAGCTATTATTACTATGAAAGATATTGCGCATTTTTATTTTCTAAAAATTATGTGAAAAATCATTATTTTGAAAGCTTTCTTAGTTTTTATAACTTTAAACAATTTCCTATTGTTAACCGAGCGTTTAATGGGGAAAATCATTTGTTAGCAAAGTCTTTTATGAAAACAACTTTCTATAAAAAATAAAGCACGTGTGTAAATATAATAAAAGTTTTCTTAATTAGCGATATCTTCTAAAAAGCTTTCTTAATTTTTTAAGAAAAGTGTTCGTACAATTTTTGACTCTATGTTGGTTTGATCCAAACACAGTAAGTTTCTAATAACACAAATGATAATTTTAAATGGTTTGACAGTTTCACAATACAAAAATATTTCTTAAGACACAGTAACGCACGATTTAGAAGTGTAATAACAGATTTCGTAATTTATCGACATTCTCCAAATTAGGCTTTCACAATTTGAGATGATTTGAATTAGATTTTGTTTCTGTGGAAGGCACTTTGAAATTTTATAAACTTTCTGTGTCTAAATTAAGCTTTAATTTAAGTTTGATTTAAACAAATAACCGTTAAAAAAAAGACGGCTTGAAATTTTAATGAAATCTTATTACTCGAAAGCTTTAGTGGGGACCCCTATTTCTTTTGAACGAAATGTTTTCTGAAAACTACTTCAGTCGAATGAATTTAAAAGGTTCATGAGTGCTTTTCATAAACATTTCCATTAAATACAAAAAGCGAAATTATCAAGAATTTTGCAAGTTCAGTTTCGATCTGAATGAGAATTACGAAAAATGTAATTTGTTTTTCAGTCAATCTCATCAGGCTATAGCGACTGAATTGCTAATTACACTTTTGTTTACTTTCTGTTGCAGAAAGCAACCTTGTAGTTAAGTATTAGTGAATTATAAAGTGTAATTAGCAATTCAGTCGCTATAGCCTGATGAGATTGAATGAAAAAGAAATTAAATTTTTCGTAATTCACATTCATTCAGATCAAAACTGAACTTGCAAAATTCTTCATAATTTCGATCTTCATAAAAAATAGATTTCAGGTTATGATCTGGAAGAACCTTTTATTTCATTTCAATTAAATGTTATTCTGAGCAAACCTCCATTAAGTTATTGTAAATAAGAGATAAAAGTATTTGGAAATCTTAATGAAAGCTTGTCATAAACATTCTCCTGATAAAAATAATAACTTTACAAGTTTTCATGGTTTTGACAACTTTAAACAATTTCCTAATATTAACCGAACTTTAAATGGGGGAAATATTTTTCTTTTGAAAGAAATATTTCAGAAAACTATTCCTCCCGCTTATATTTGAACACTTCATAAAAACATTTGATAAACATTTAAAGAAGTTGTTTAGATTGAAAATATAAAAAGGTTTTTTAAGCTAAATTAAGCTTTCGCAATATTTGTACTATGTATGTTGTAGTCATACGATCAACAACAAATGATAATTTGGAGAACTTAACTGAAGTGGAAATATTTTTTTCTAATCTAGTTGGAAATTGCATGACCTGTTTAAATTAGGGTTGATCTAAGTAAACAACCATTAAAAGCTTTTGTAATTTTTCAAAATTTTCTATTTGCTTAAGATGTGCTTAATAGTCTACGAGTTATTGATGCCCTGTGATTTTCTAGTAAATATGATAATTTTGAAGACTTCGAGAGTTTTCAAATCAAAATAATAATTTCTTGACATTAATCAATCTTTAACTTCTCTATCAAGAGTGTTTTGAATCATCATGAAAGCTTTTCATAAATATGAAGCTCCCGCGGTTTAGCATTACTTTTGACAGTTTGTTTAGGACTTAGGAAGCTAGTTTCCATAACATTAAATAATTTTTTAGCAAGTGGGAAACCCTTTTTCTGTCGAGTGCATTTAAAAGGTTAATTAAAGGTTTATCTGAGCAAACCACCGGTAAGTTTAAAAAATACTAAGGCGCGTTTTGCGTATGTAATTAAAGCTCTCTTAGTTTTCTAAAATAAGATTCCGCAAAATTTATGAATAATTTTGTAGTTTGATAAGTGCGGCCCATTTCTCATAATACAAATTATAATTTTGTAAGTCTGGCAGTTCCACAACATAATAATAATTTCTTAATATTAACCGAGCTTTAACTGGAAAATTAGAAAACTTTTCATGAAAACTTTTTTGTTGAGAGTGTTTCGAAATGAACGCATTTGTAATAGTGGGAACCCTTTTTCTTACGAAATGATTTTCGCAAACTACTCCTGTCGGGTGGATTTGAAAGGTTCAAAAACGCTTTTGACGAGCAAACTATCGTTAAGTTTAAATAAGCAATAATGAGCGTTTTGAAAATGTAAAAAAGTTTTCTTAATTTTCAAAAAAAAGCTTTCGATTTTTTTTTGATAAATTTTCTAGTTTGGTCTAAATACGGCCCATTTCTCATAATACAAATTATAATTTTGAAAGCTTTGACAATTTCACGACACAATAATAATTTCTTAATACATATTAACTGAGCTTTAAGTGGAAATTGTTTTCGATTTAACGAAACTTTTTACAACAACTTCTATGTTGAGACTGTTTCAAAACCATCATGGAAACTTTTCATAAATATACAGTTTTAGAGCTTTAGCACTATTTTTGATTATTGGTTTAGGACTTAGGAATCTTTCTCGAAGGTATTTGAAAATTTCATGAAATATTTAAACTAACGTTGACTTAAGTAAACAGCCGTTCAGTGTTAGATGCAGAAACGCACAATTTAGAAATGTAATAAACCCTTCGTGGTTTATCGAAATTTTCTAAATAAAGCTTTCACAATATTTTGAGATAATTTGAGTTAGATTTGGTTTCTTTGGAAATTTTATAAACGATTTTGTGCCTAAATTAAGCTTTACCTTAAGTTTGATTTAAACAAACAACAGAAAAGTTTAAAAGAGACTGTCTCTTTTGAATAGTTTATTTTTTTTATCATTAATTGAAACTTTATTATGAAAAGTTGTGGCGATAAAATTGTTTTGTTAAACTTACACTAGCAAATTTATTTTAATGCCAAAATTCTAAGAAAATATAATTTGGTTTTTTTGGTTTTGGGAAAATTTGGTTCCAACTTTATGGAATAATATTTTTAAACTATTTACTATACTTTTACATTTTTAGACAAAAACTATTTTTAAAAATTTATATTATTTTGGCACGTTTGGGTATACACTACGAATAATGATAGGAGTAAAAATCAATTTTTAAAATTATAACGAATACTATAATGGAGAACGAAATCATTTATGAGGGTAGGGGGATCAAATTTGATTTATTATCTTTTAGGTCGTCAGGATTAAACGATTTAAAAAAAAAAACTCAGTCTGGCGTTTCATGGATTATTTATATACTTCAAACTGATCTATGTATATGTATACTGGTAGGTACATGCATAAGTCATTATATAAATCCATTTAAATGTTGATGGAATTAACTATAGTTTTTTTTACATCCGATTTCTTTTTCTCGTTTCGCTTTATAAAGGACATTTTTGTATTATTAAATTTGCAACCTATGTAAATACCGTAACGCCATGTAGAACAAATTTTTTAAATCAACTTCGAACAATATTTACCACCTTCATTTGAATATTATTACAAATCAAATCTTTTGTTTTAAATTTCTTTAAGATTTAGGGCTTTGAATACAAGAAACCCATTCACTGTCACATGAGCTATTTAATTAAATTTTGTTGAGACCATACCAAGGAGAGTGTTAAATTTGTATCCAAAATTTTTTAGGTACCAAATATAAATATATTTTTTTTTTGGGGATATTTTATGCTGTCTAAAACACAAACAACAGTACCATGATAAAATTTACATATTTGTTTTGTGTTCCGATTAAATCATAAATTTAAATTTTTGGCACAATATTGTGTTGCTGTATATTGATTGCATACGTATTTGATTGATTTGTTCGTGTTTTGAGTGAATGGATGTTTCCCCATTTTTACATATTTTTCGGCAAAAAATTTCTTATTAGTTTAAAATTGATTGTTTAAGACAGATGTGAAAGAAGGCAAAATGTTATGACATCGATTAGGAAGTATGTCAGAATATAACGTTAGGATTTTTGTTTCTTGATTTTAACGGTAATTTGAAGAATTTCAGGTTTCTTTCTTACCAAAAGCTTTATTTAAACATGTTGAAATTCAAAGTAAATAAGTTTGAAAGGATTAATATAAAAAAGTGAAAAGCTCTCCATTTCAAGTAATATACCGAAAACAAACAAAGTGCGCGCAATTGACCTTATGCATGCATAGAATGTTTCAAGAAGAGTAAATATCACCTTTACCCAACATTCTATTTTTATCCTATACACTTTTATGTACTTTTCTTATACATATATACATACATCCTTTCTCCACATATAATTCGCCAGAATTTTGGCATAAACTTTATCATGGGAGCTCCACAAAAAAAAAAATCGTTTTTTTTTTAAAACATTTCCATTAAACAAATATTTAATTTAATTTTTCTCAAATATTTATGTATTTTTATTTTATATACCAAATGTACAAGAAATGACATATGTACATATTTGTCAAAACGATATAAATTTTATATTAACATTAATAAATCCTCCAAACGATTCATACACCACGGCGAATTGTATAATCTTAACGATTTGTCTTCTGGTTCAAAAGGCACTCAGAGATACAACTCGTATGTTTAATAAAAATACACTTTTGGAACGTTGTTTGTCTTTTTAATGCTGTGTTAAAGTCACCAAATAAATTTTTTCTAAATAAATAAATAAATATTAGTCTAAGAACTTGAAACATCTTATATGTACAAAAGAAGATCGTTTGTGTAACACCAGAAACTTGATTTAGAAAAGGGTATAAAGTAGAAGATAAAAAACAAATTCCAATCTGGGGGAAATTGGATTTTCTTTATTCATTCTTAAAGAATTGTGTAATTGTGTTATATTGATACATACATATATATAATATGGTGAGAATGATGAAAATTTAGTATCATAGTGATATAAGCAACAAGTATGTTTGTGTACGTATATATATATATATATTTATATATGTAGTAACAGGTTGTTTACCATAAATGAATTACTAAGTTTTCTTTGTGTGTACTCACAACCAAGGTGAGTGTAAGACGAAGGTATATATATTCTTATATAAGAAATATAATTAATTTTTGTTTTTTATCTGCATATATTCATTTGTAACATTTGATTTTTGGTATGGTGACACAACACACAAAAAATAATTAATTTAATTTCACGGCGAATGAATTTGAATTTTTTCATTTAATGTGATGTGACAACAAAATTAATGACGGAGAGCCAACTAAAATTTAATATTAAAACTCAATAAATAAATTTGGTTGTGCATTTTAAAAAATTCAGATATGTACATAATCGAAAAAAAAAACCTATTCAAAAACATTAGGGCATAACCATGATGCTGTAATTTAAATCCCAATTATATAACGAACAAAGCAACATCTTTAACACGCAATAATTATTTTGTGCGTTAATTGAATAAATACGTGTGTAATGCGAATACTTCTTGGAAAACACCCTAATAATTTTCCAGCTTATATAAAAAAAATATCGAACAAAAAATGGAAATTATCGCACGATTTTACAGCTATACAAAATCTTTTGCTTTCTGTTGTTGCTTTAAATGAGTATTTCTAACACTTGTCAGTTGTGTCTTTGGGTAAATTAATTAGTTCATACCCACCATAATTGGTTAGACAATTGGTTCATTAAATTTAATGACTATACATGATGTCATTCCAGATATTAGATATCGAGGTTTTAAAAATAATTCTGAATTTGGATTTAATAAATAATTCCAAATGAATTCATCGTCATGGTGAATATTTACGTACTTGTTTCTGTAGAGAAATGTTTAGCAAATTTCCCCTCCCAATTAATAGCTATATTTATGCAACCAAATGCCTTATTTTATGTAACAGGTGGAATAAAAAACACGTTATTTTATATAACACAAATTATATAAAATAACATTTCCTAATATGTTGCATCCAAGTTTTTATTTTAGTTTTGATAAAAACTGATTGAACCTGACTGAAAAGGCGTCGGATAACCACATCAATTCTGTCATTGTTAACTAACCTCTCCCATCCCTCGGTTTGGTTATGTGCGTTCGGTGAACAAAGTGTTATCCGGGAGTTAAGGCTATTTAGGCTTGGTCGAGTGCTTCAATAAATCAATCAATCAGTCATCCATCAAGAAGGTACAAACCTGTGTTGAAATGAATATTTTTGAAGAGGAAAGATTAAAGGTGCTATTCCATGGAAATATTTTACTGAATAGTAAAATTAAAGGAAAGGAATCAGTAAAAAAATATTTGTGTCTGTAGCTGTGACACTTCTCTAAGAAGTATCAAATCGAGAACTTTTTATAGGAGTGTTACTAACACACGTACATAAAATTTGTATATGATGAAAAATAATTCTCGCACACACTAATAATTTTAATAGGATGACGATTTTATGTCAGAGATTTTTTTAAATTTTTTATTCTGTGGCGGAAATTGTTAAAAAAAATGAAATTCTGATATGAGTATTCATAATATTTAATTTATTAGATAATTTTACGAGACGAAAAAATAATCGAAGAAATTAAATAAATACTAAATTACTAAATACTTAATTTTTTGTTTCATCAAATTTTTATTCCGTACATTCTAACGAATTTATTTGTACGTGGAGAACGTGATCATTTTGAATCATCAACAAATGGAATTTAATCAACAAATCGAGAAAAATTAAAAATGTAAATGAATAGAACTCTAATGGTTGATAAACTTGGTTGAATTCTTTGAATTTATCGTATCTTTTGTACTTCTAATTGAATTCGATTGTGAATGGTTGACAGTTGGGGGTTCACGTCGTCCAGTAGCACTAATTCAATTAGTCACACATAAAGGATTATGTACTTTAATTCGATTCTGCCACTTGAAGAGAATTCCACCGGAATTAAGAGAAATCTTTGAAGATGATGCAGCTTATTTGTGTAGCCAGTTCGCTAGATTTGCGTTATGTTGCACAGCTCACTTGATTTAAACACGGTGAACTAGCCAATTTAAGTTCGTATCTATTAAATGTTGAGCTAGATAAAGATTGGCGTATTCGATGCTCAGATTCGGACGCACTCAGACTAAATGACCGGCAAATCGTTTATGCGCGAAAGATGCTCATGTCGCTACCGAACTTTTTAAAAAAATGGAGACTTCTTATTCTAGTGTAAATCGTACTTGGCTCACGAGAAAATCAGATCTTCCTAAAATTCTACAGTTGTATATCCAGTACCATCAGACAAGTAATATGAGCAATCTTCGTGTTCGTTACACATTAAGGATAATCAACTTAAGGACATAGAGACACCAAATATGAAGAAGAACCATTCAGCGGCGCGAGCTTTAGTTAATTCAAAAAATAATATTCCAGAAAACCGAAAAGAAGAACTACGCGATATAATCAAGCAGATTTACCATAGCGACGAGCTGTCCCAGAAATTCTTTAATTATTAACTTGACTTCCGTATAGCGAAAAATTAGAAAACTTTGTATCCCATGGTGAAAAAGTCGTTGAGGATTTCAATAATAAAAATGAGGACCTAGTTGAATTTGAAAAAATGTGGCGCCAACATTTCTTACAAACGATGAAACCATAATTTTTACCCCCACTCTGGTCTGTAACCCATAATAGCGACCGACTAGAAATTCGTGCGGAAGAGGAGCGAATCGAGCTAGAGGATATGCTATCTGCCAGTTTAGACCCTGCACTATCATCAAAACTGGATAAATCTAATTCAGTTAAACAAAACTGGATAAATCTAATTCAGAGAATAATAACGTGTCTCAAGACACGACTATTACGACACCTGATTCTATGGCCGACGATGAAGTAGCAACGAATATTGAACATTTTTACTGAAACACGCTTAGTTTGGACACCAAGGGCCCTATTCTCGAATTCCACATCCATTTTCCACATGTGGACATCTGTCTAAATTCATAAATGTATGTACTATCGACGCCAAAACTTGGTTGTACATTGAAACATAAAACTACCTAATTTTCACATTTTTGATCGCAGCAACACACGCTATTTTAATATAATTATTTGTTTATTTATGTTATAATAAAAGAAGGGTGATCATACCATATTACCGTTGTACAGAATAAACAGATTTCGTAACTCTAATATAATGTAATTTAAATAAATTGCTTGCGTATTTATTCGAATAAATTCGTAACCAGCGTTATATAGAATGGATCGCGATTCAGTACATAAGCAATTAAATGTTGTAATTAAGTAATCGATAATGATGGATACTGGACGCATTATTGAAATTATTATTTAATATTATATTCCGTTTTTTATTACTTATTAGTTTTTATATTTATTAGTTCATTACCTACCTGCTAAATACTAATCCTAAATTATATATTTGAATACAATAAATTTGCGAGTGATTTCAAAAAATTTGTACTTTACCGATATTTCTCTTATGGTGTTGTCACCCTATGTTTTCAATGCAAAATAATTCAGAATTTTTGTGGGCTGCTTAGTTAAAAATGCACATAGGTTTTTCTCCATGTATAACCAACTTTTGGCGTCGATAGTACATATATTACACATGCAACCAAATACCCTATATGGGGAAATTTTTTAACCTGCTTATACCCTCGCATTTCGGAAATATTCCCTTAGTACCGAAAAAATGCCATTATTCCATTTATTTTTATGAATTTTGACAGACGTCCACATGTGAAAAATAGATATGGAATTCGAGAATAGCGCTATAAGATTCGGAAATACCATTCGAAATTGGAATCACATCCCAATTGAGATTGCAATATAGATAAAATTGATTAATCGATTAAACGACAAATCGGTCGGAAATCATAAATTCGATAAAAATAACAAATTTTGGGTTAACCTTATCAGAAAAATTTTAGTTTGTTTGCTTATTAAAAGCAGGGGCATTTGGAAAATCCATTAAAGTTGGCCAGCAATTTTGCCTAACTTCTTTAGCATACAATATTTAATTGCCTAAATTAAAGTAGGTATATACTAAAAAAATATCCCACCCGGCTCCTGTATTTTGCTCCTCAAAGTTTCTAAAGGTAGCCTGAGGTCATCTTCCTCAAAAGTAGGTCGTCAATTTATTGAGTTTCTGAGGTTGATGCCTTAGGAGAAGAACCTACTAGTTTTTTGAGTGTGCAAATCATTTTGCAAAAAATAAGAAATAACCAAAATAATTTGACATTTAGCCGCAGCAAAATAAAAAAGATTTTTTTTGACATACTGGAATTAACAACAATTAAAAATTTATCGTTTAACGGTTAACTTCATCATGTTGTGCAGAATATTTTTCAGTAGAAAATTGCACGTCACCAATCAAACTCAAATATTTTATAAAATTCGAATTTTATATAAACTTTAGAGAATAAGCCAGTAATCGTGCAATCTCGCAGTACCTAAATGAAAACCACAATTAAAATTATAAATAGCAATACTGTAGTGAAATGCAATGCTTTGGCACAAAAATAAGATTTTTGACCGACCTGCAATGTAAACTGCGCACGTGGTGGCTGAATTCTTCAACACAGCCTTTAAATAGTCATCTAATTTAGAGTAAAAATCTTTAGCAAATTAAATTGTACAACTTTTTATCGTTAGAAAAAAGTTCCTTATTATGATAGTGGTCCTGAGGTCTTTTAGGTTTAATTTTATGTGCTGTTGAAGAGTTTTAAATTTTTATTTGTACCGCAAACAAAACATGATCTAAATGACCTTAAGGAATTTGTGAAATTATTGCAACACATCACATTATTATATTTTCACATGAAAATGTAAACGAAAAGTCAAAATATTTTCACAGAATACAGTGAACATATTCATTTTTTAAATATTTTGGTTCTTAAATATTTTTTCGAGGGTAACAAAATAAAGGATCGGACAAGTTTTGAATTTCTCCAATTCTTAACGATTTTAAAAGCTCTTTCATCATCTTCATGATATATGTAAGTAGAAGAGAAAAAAATTGAACATCTTTGCTGAGAGCTTTTATTATTTAAACAGTTGAAGATTGTATATCTAAAATTGTGCAGTCCGAATAAAGAAAATCAGTGAGGAGCTTTATAAAATGTCTTAAACATCTTTGATAAATTTGAACAGCTTTAATTATTAATTTTTAAGCCTGTAATTTTTAGGTTCTAAAAATTCAAATTTCGGCACTTTCGATATGCTTTAAAAATGGTCTTGAAAAAGTCCTTAAAAAGTAACATTTCCAGTTAAAAATTATTATTTGCTTAACGAGCGGCGCTAAGTATTTTTTCTTTTCAAGGTTCTCCATCGAGAATTACTAAAAATGTACCCAGGAGTTGCGCATAACGCTATTTTTTAACTACCAACAGAAAAACCTTGGTTATTTATTTTAAATTCTTAATGGTCTGATTTTAGTTAGTTTTTAAAATAATGGCTTTATTATTTTATTATTATAGATCATAATTAACAAAATTAGTATGCCGATATTTCAGTAGCTCGTTCCATTGTCAAGTCTTTATTAATCAAACATTTTCTTTCTATAAAATACTGTCGAAGGTTTTAAATTTTGATTTAACGGTAATTTTATATTTTTGCAATAGTAGGTAGCCTGATAACTAATATGAGTGTCCTGTGCCATTTTCATGCTAATGGCGAAATTATTTGGCGCTCAACAAGTCGTTTGTTTGGTTTCTAATAACTGCGCTGGTCGATCTGATAGGGGTATCCACATTTATTTGTAAGCCAATTTTTATCGAAATTGAAAAGAAAAAATGTTTGCTCAAAAAATGACCAGGTTGTGTAAGTCCATGCGATTTTTAGCAAAAAATTGTCTTTTTAAATTTTGACAAAAATCAGCACCAGGCATGAATTTGTATGCCCATTGATCAAAAATAATGTTTCCCGTGTGCTTTTATTTGCTCAAACAAATTAGAAACCTTCGGTCGATAAATCCATAGCCATCTTACATATATCATAGCCGTAAGGTAGAAGTAGAAGCTTTCTATATGAGGTGAACATTTTTCTGTTTGCCATAAGAACCAATGTAAAATTGTTAGTTTTCATTTATAAGTTTATTAATGAAAATTCAATTAAATGTTTTAAGTGTTTTAACTAAATAAGCTTCTGGACATTTGTAAAAATATTGTAAGTAATTTCACAAATTATTTGACCACACATAATTAATAAACTCGCCATTAAATCTTGTATGAGAAACAAACTGCAGTTTGACATCACCGTTAAACAAGCGTTCAATAATTCAAAAATATATTTAAGATTTTATTGCGTCCAGAGGGCTTTTCATTAAATGTTAGAATATTAACTGCATTCAATTTAAATAGTCTAAAATTTAGCACATGGGAAGCTTTTGAAATAGCCATGTTCAATATTTAAAATGTAAGTTCTCCAAAAAAATTAGTATTTTCAAAAATGACTAAACATTAAAATAAATCAAAAAGCACTACGGTATACAACTTCTAAGAGAAGCTTTTTTAAATTCACGAACATACCTCAATTTTAATTTCCAGACATTCTAACCAAATTCAATATTATTTAACTTTAGAGTTTACATTTGATAATTGATAATAAAAAATATAAAAAAATATTTAGCCAGTTTCAAGTTGGGAAAGTTGTAATTTTTGTCAAAGGGGCTCCTAAATAACTTATTAAACCAGTCAACATGATATTCAGAAAATTACTAATAACCGATCTTTCAGAACTGCATGTCGACATTAAGCAGTGTATTAAGACTTATTTAAACAAAACAGCTCCAATTTTAGAATAGATTAATTGGCTGTCAATACTTTTTAAGTTTGAATTTTGCAATTTTAAAACTAAAAAAACATACATTTGGGGCTTTGACCTTCTTGAAATTTTTTAAAAACTTAACAATTATATTCAAAATTAGTATTTGAAAATTTACTTAAAATTTTAGAGCTTAATTTCAAATGATTAAATACAGTTAAATAATAAACAAAACCAAAAAACTTTCATTCGACCAACCATTCGAAAAATCAAGGAGGTTTTATTATGTAAATGTAAAATAATATTTCCGTTTCAATAGTATTCGCTCATTAAACCTACATTAACTGATAAAATTTAAAAAGTCAGAGCTTAAAAATCCAAAAAATTTTGAGATCCAATAGCAATTTTTGTTATATCCTTTCTGCTTGTTAAATAAATCCTCTATCGAATTTAAGATGGTAAACAGCTCTTACAATTTAAAAATTCAGTTTCACAATATTTTAACTGAACAAACAATTGAATGAACTAGAGCTTCAGTGATGGAATAATATCTTTTGAGTAATATGAATATGGCAAAAGTGTTCCTGGCAGATTTGACATTTTTTTGGAATTTTTTAAATATCTCAAAAATTGAGATACAATTAATAGAAGCTTAAGCAAATCACAAAACGCTTTAATACAATACCAGTTTCAAATAAGCTTTTGCATTTATTTTGAACTATTTGGCATATGAAATTTGTTAAAAAATTGAAGCTTTGATTAACATGTTTTCTAAAATTGAATTAATCGCAGATTAATATTCTAAATTTCCTCTTCTCTTAATAGTCTAATCTAAAACATCGATAAAGATATACAAAAATATTAAAACAAAAAAACAAGTTTAAAGCTTTGTAGTATTATTTAATTTGAAATTGCAGCATTTTTACTGTTAACTATAAGAAATAATGGTTGATTTGAAGTTACACATAAATTATGCAACATAAAGTTAAAAATCCTTCTACAACAATAAGTTTACCTTTACATAAGCTTTTTTGGGGTTTCAAACACTCGTAAAAGCTTTATAGTAATTAACACAGTTATTACAAATAACAAAAATTTAAACTTCTAATACCTAGAAAATTTACGGAAAGCTTTCAGTGAGTTTAACTTTTTAAATTTCCAAATTATATATTAAAGCTTCAGAACTACATAAAAATAAGTTTATTAACCAAATTTCATAAAATCCAGTGAAATTAATTTAAAAGATAAACTCTAAAAATCAAGTAATGCCGCGTTAAAAGAGAAAAAATTTAATGATTTATTTTAATTTTTTTTTGATTTAACAAAGCTTTCAAATATATAATTCGAATAAACGTATACTTATGTGTGACAATTGGATTTGCACATTTGGTTGACACACACTATACAAACGCACTGGGCACACTTGCAGTCGAAGGTTTTCCTTCCAAAGGAGTTAGCGTTAACTAATAAGAGTATCCTATGTCATTTTCATGCTAATTGCGCAATTATTTGGTCCGCACGAGCAAAACGCTTACTTACTACTTCGATTGATAAATTTTACGGGTTGATTGGAATTTAATACTATTTTCACAATATCAGCCACATCTTTCAGTAATATCTTTAATTTCGTCTATTAATATTGTTTCGTGACTTTTTATGTGTAAAATAATTTCGTCAAGTATAGACGAAATGTAATTTTTTGGTGACGTAGAATTTAGTACGGAAACTTTCACAGATTAAAGTTCAGAAACTTTGTAAATAAAATATGTTTAAAGCAAATATAAAATTTGAATTATTTTGTAGACTTATTTTTATATTAAAAAGATTATTTGGATTTTAGCTTAATTTATTTAAAACAACTTTTATTAATTTAGAGTTTGCTAGATTTTCTAAAATGTTTTGAAATTTCGACATTTCTGAGATTATCTCGAAAATATTGTGGTTTTTCAAATTATGTACATCTACAATATTTGAAGATTGTAATATTTTTTGATATTATTGCTTGGAATACGACTTTCAAAAATAATTCGAAATTTTCAAGATTATTAGAATTATGTATGATTATGTTCCAGTTAGCAAAAATTGATTAGGTAATATGTTATTTTGGCCCAGTTTGTTGGTCCTAGCGAAATAACAAAATTGAAAACGATCACATTTTATTTCGTTAAATATTTGCTATATCGCGGTGTTACATGGCTTGTACCTGTGTGTTACATTCTTCAAGTTGAAACCTAGATTTTGCAGGCGGCAACTTAGCCATCTATGAGAAAAGTGAAGTAGCAAACAAGGACACTACTCATCTGCAGGCGGATGGATGAAAATCTCTGATAACAGAGTTTTACCAAGATTAAAGGTTTGAGAATCTTCAATTTGAAATTTGGAAATTAGAAATCGAATTAGAAATATATATAGAAATTTAAAATTTTTTATAAGCTCTGAGTTGCCAAACTGAATTTTAAAAATTCTGCACTGTTAAATTTATTTTTATTTTCAAATACATAATGGTAATTTATAAATTAATTATATTCTGCGAAAAATTCTAATTTTTGAATTATTGAGTTTTTAAGTACCTGAATTTTTATGTTCTGACAGGCTCGATTATTATTTTCCATCTGAATTATTTATTTTAATTTTGTTTTGGAAATTTAAATTTAAATTTTATCCATAAAACTAATGGTGATCGTAATGAATAATTTTAAGAATATTTTGGTGCCACTTCTAAAATACGACGTCAAACGCTAAAAAATGAAGTCCACTCTTATTTATCTGTTGATAGTTACTCTAAATTTTTATTTATATTTAAAAAACGTTTTTTATTACGTTTAACACGTAAAATGTTTCTTTTTAAAATCCTATTTGTACTGGACTAATAAACATAACAAGCACCTTGAATCAATAAATGAAAATGTTCACTTACTACTAGACACTTCCTAGAAAATCATATTTAATTATCACCAAGTGAGAAACTTCTCAACCATCTTATCAAAGGAATAATAAAAGGGTTACCTAATTTGAAATAACCTATTATCCAAAAGATGACATGTACCACCTGTTCAGTACTTTACCTACATCAAAATAGCTACTTTATTCTTTAGCACATAATAAAATTTGTTATCCTATTCTCTATTTAATAATAACATTTTTATTTACATCGTCCTTAAGAGGGATTACATTTCATAAAATAAACATAAGATTGTTAATGGTTTATGTATTAGCATATAATCTTTGCGTATATAGATTAAATTTATGATATGTTTGTGTATATGATTTATGTCCTACATAAAATATAATATGGGTTGCATTTTGATATTATTGACACATAATTCGTCAATTTACATCACAGCATCAACCGCAATGTTATCCACGTAAAGGTTGATAAATGAATTATATTTGTGATTCGTACATCACACATTAATATTCCGGGAGAGCAAGTGCAGGAAAGGGAAATTTTCCAATTTTCTTTTTGTCGTCATTTGTTTCTAATTTAAATACGATTCAGCTTATCTAAATCATATTTCGTAATACATAATAACAATAAATTTAATAGAAAATGAAAAAGTTAGGATATTGTTGACTAATCTATTGGAAAATTGGCTTAATGATGACAAAACAAAAAAAATCTAATTTTAATTTAAGATTAAGAAGTAATTAATTTACTATTTAATAAGAGTTTTTTTTTGGATCAGTTTCAATTTTTTTTTTTTATAATTTTCTTAATTTAAATAAATTTACAATTTATTGAGCCATAGTTAAATTAATAATGAGCTTTACAAAATTTTTAATTTTGTGCTTATTTTTGTTTGTTTTCTTACTTTTAGGCATGGTCACCGATAAGAAGTTCGTTTGATTTAACATCACCGCACAAAAAATTTCACACAATTACAGGTAAATATATTAGTTTTAAGGTAAAAGGAAAATGTTTAAATCATGTTGGTTGCAAAGATTTTCTCAGATTAATTTAAAATCAAATTTTACTAAATATATACGTGGTGAGGGGTTTACCAGTGAGCAGTGACTTTATTTCTTTTTTTTAATTTTTATAATAACAAATTTTGATTGGGCATATGGAACGACGTACAGCATTACCATAAAAAGAAAGAATGGAATAAAAAGAGAATAAGGAGTTGAGAATCCTATTTTTGATATTGAATTTGAATATCTGTAAGTTGTATGCCAACAAGAAAGCCTTATTATCCAGAACATTCCACAAACGGATACTCTGAAGAGAGAAATTTTGAAACTTAATGGGCCTTTCTAGGTAATGTTCGTCTTAAATGAACAAATGCTATGTACATATTTTGTAAACACACAAAAAAGCTCCCACATACTGTCTGTGGGAAAGAAAGTCTAAGGTAGGGCGCAGAGGCGTTTCCTAATTATTGGTTTTTGCACTAATTTGTGAATTTATTTCATGTAAAACAATCGTTCTTTCCTCTAAGTTTATTCCAGTTGCAAATTAAATGGTTTATTAGAAAGGAATTGGGTTCCTATGAATAAATGTAATGAAATATACGAAATTTTGAGTGGCGTTGTTTTAATGATTTTTAATTATAAATTATTTTGATTTTAAAGTACAAATATTGTAAATTATAAATTAATCTTAACGTAAAATAAAACTAATGATCCAAAACAATTTCGGCAGATATTCTAAAAAAATCAAGAAAGAAGTATGAAAATCTTAATTTTATGCTTCCTAAAGAGAAACCACACATTTTTTATTATCCATTTAATTATCCTGCAACATAATTTTGATGTTCAGATCTTAATATAAACAACAAGCCAAAAAACGATTTGATAATATTGATTTCAAGGCATATTCATTTTTCGACTGAACCATATGTAGATGTACCATATTGCACTGCATGAAATCCAGACTTTCAAATATGTCTTTTATTTGCCAGGACTGACTGCAGAAATTCATAATAATGTGAAAACTTTGAGAAAGTTGGAAGTTGGAAGTTTCACCAAAATACCTTCTATCACTTCTAATTCTGTGGCCAACAATACGTACAAGCAAATCAAAAATGGTGCTTTGTCAGCATTTTTTCAAGCGTGACAGAGTACCTTACGGACATGTTACAAACGTTATTTTTCCTATAAGTAATTACTTTATATTATAAACTTATCATGAGGAGATTTTGTTTTTTAAAACTGTTCTTTATAGCCTTATAAAGCAAAACTAGTATGTTCTGTAAGAGATTTTTTTTCAGTTTAATATAGGGAAAATCAAACTGTTGTTCTTGTTTGTATTTAATCGAAAAAAAACTTAAATATTAGTTTCAGCTAGTCTCACGAAGTTAAGGGAGACATGCTACTAACAAATCATTAATACGGAAAAGCGGAGGTTTGGGGCATGGAAGAAAACAAACGTTTTGAGTGGAGGAAACAGAGAAAAAGTCTACTCTCATGTTTTTTGTAGGAAAAAAAATTGTGGGCCCAGATTTCCCAATTATATTGAGGGACCCGGAAACAAAACATTACCTAGGTTTTGGATTTTCGTAATTCCGCCAGCGTACTCATGTTCTTCGATTGCTTTAATAATACTAGTAGTAAATTCAACTAAATTTGTTATTGCGGTCGATCTATCCGGCATAAAACTATGTTGATGGTTAGAAAGATGATGCGGGATGTTAGATTTAAAACTTTTGTACACCTCTGTAATATGTGATATCGTTCTTTTCTCCGATTTAAAGACGGGCGAATTCCTAAAGGTCTTGCATTGCAGAAAAAATGCCTAAGGTTAGTGAAATCTTGAAGAGTTTACAAAAAAAAGCAGAAATTTGTTCTGCATGGTTTTTCAGTATAAAAGTTTGGATTCTGAACCACAACCGTCTCATGTATGGTTTAGTGCTTCTAATAATTCGACGTCACCAATAGAAAGAGTTACAATCACCTCGGAGCTGTTGCATTTTTCTATTTGTCACTTTTTGAAGTCATGGATTGGATACCTTGTTGCTTGTATGTCGATTAACACCATTGTTTCGACATTTTATTTTTTTTTTTGTTACCAAAAACTTTGATAACACCAATAAGATATTTAATTTTACAATTGGCTCCTGCCGTACTTTTTGAAAAGTATTATACATTGCTTTAATACATATAATCTAAAAAAAAATTGGTATATATATCGTGCCAAAATCTAAATTTATAACAAGATTTTTGCAACCCACAAACCCCATATGTCACTATAGAAATATATAAAAAAATGAAATATGTTACCTCTTTTTTTTGTTGACCTGTTGAGTTTGGTCTCCGTTCAAAATGAAAAGCCCGCACCAAAGCTGTAAAAGAAATGAGAAAATTAATAAAAAATTCCGCTTTTATGATTTAATAACATAATTATAAATGAAAAGTTAATCTGATACCAAGTTTATCATCGTATTTTTTTTATCAAACATAATAATAAATTATGGCACCAGTTTCCTCTATAAACGATGAAGATGACGACGACAACGATGGCGATGACTACTTTAGGTAATGTGGAGGAAATATGCGTTCAAAAAAATAAAAAAACAATTTGGGATTTTTATTGTACCCCAGTGAGATTTAACAAGATACCATGACGATTATTAAATTTTGATTGATATTTATCGGCTGTAATCAGATATCTTATATATGTACACAATCTTTTTAAAAAGTTTTTTTTTTGTTCTTAAATGTTGAACGACTTATGTAAATAAATTAAACCTCAATAAGTAAATTAAATAATAATGGTGAAAAAGGGTACCATCGAAATATTTATCAACAAATATTTACAAACTCATCAAATTAAATTGATCTGATACTTCATATTAAGTATATATACAAAATAACAAAATTCAATTTTCAAGATTTTCCTTTATTGTTTTGGGAAAAGTAAATTTTATTTTACTTCTTAAAATCAATTTTCCTTTCTTTACGGTTTTTTTATGACATTGATTTGGTGTAATTCCAAAATTTCAGTCAACCAATAGAAAGAGTAAAGGCTGGTTTTTTGTATATTATGTACATACTTCTATTGTATATTATATGCTGATACTAATCGGTTGATAAATTGTTGAACATCATAATAATGATATCAAATATTTAAATTGATATTTCTTATCAATGTGCGTATGTGTAAGTATTTATATGAAAATCGTCAAAAAACAATGCCGACATAAATAAATATATCGGAATTTAGATATTTTGTGTTGGAATTCAATTAGAGAGACCACCTATAGTGTTTACCAGTATATTATGTTTACATATAATTATGATATTTTGTGCTAGTGAATTGATATATGTTTAATTTAATTTCACAGTTCGAATTCGAATGAAATTTGTGTCAGAGCAAAGCACTAAATAGTTGGGGGGAGGAGGGGGTGGGTGAGGGGACTTATGTTTAATAATGCTTGCATGTTTTTTACATTATTGCTAGACAGGTGAATAATGGGAATAATTATTTGTTTAATCTAATTATACACACAGTTTGACAATTGAATTGTTTGCCACAGTTTATGAATTATTCAGCCATATGTCATTTGGTTATATTTATAGAGCGTCGCTGAAAATGATGTTTTTGACGTCAAATTTGATCTCACTCAAATCACTAAAAAATAGTCAAGGTGAACTTTCCAATCTAATGTCAATAGAATGAAATTTGGTAATATTTTAATATTTTATAATTCTTAACTTAATTTTAGTCTAAAAATTCTACTGAATATTGCCATTCTAAATAATTTTTATTTTTAAAATGTAAAATAAATTAAATTTCCCATATAATTTGTTAAAAACATGTAAATTAAAAAGAAACATTAAGAAAAGAAATTTTAGAAATTGTAATTTTTTAAAATTCATGTTTACATAATGTCTAAAGTATAAAATAGTTGTTAATAGCAAAGTAAAGTTATTAGCAAATTCTAAAATGTTTGAACCTTCAAAAAATCGTAAAACATCTTTTAGTTTAAATTGAAAGAAAGAAGAAGTTTGTGAAACGCCAATTTTGTCAGAGCAGTCCAATTCAGAGATTCAGCCAACCCATGGTAATATTAAAGGAAGGGATATTAACAATGAAAAGTGGGTCGTAAATTTGATAAAATTGGAAATTCCTGTGGACATCATAAAAATTCTCAAATTAGGTAATAAGTTTTTTTTACCTTTTAAAAAAGATATCGTTCCTTACCAAAAATTATAGCGGATGTGAAGAGTGGTATTTCAGGACTATATAAGACAGCTCATAACACGATTAGAAATTGATTAGTAATTATGTTGACAAAATTCAAATCGAACAATTATTTGGGTAAAACATTTTGTGAGTATGTATTGAAGAAATCCAATAGATTCGAGGGACTGAAAACAGAAAGCAAGTTTTGAATGAACACCACGAATTGTATGTGTTGGAAGCTGACAAGGGTAGCATAACGGCACTTAGGCCAAAAATTGAATATTTGGAAAAAATGGAGTTAATCTTGTCAGACAGTAACATTTACATTGAAATTCGTAAAGTTGGTATTTCTTCAATGCAATCAAAATTAAATGTAATCATTGGCTCTTGGGAACGTGTAGGAAAAATTGAGAAACTTTGGTAAAATTTCATAAGGATTATCATGGAACGAACACATGAATGTATGATCTGCCAAAAGTGCACAAAATTGGTATTCCCTTGAGACCAACTGTAAGCTATTTTTTTTACACAATTTATTTAATTTTTTGTCTAATATATTAAATCGTTACGGAGGAAATGATATATAGGCTTTAAAAACCCGGAAGATTTTAAAAATAAAATATATAAAAATTGTATCTAACAATAAATTATGTAGCCTCGTTGTTCACAAACGTTGACTTATGTATCTTTGGTAATATTTTTGGTTAAAAAATTGTGGACTAGCATTAAAACGTTTAGTAATACAAATTTGGAGTCAAGATCATACTTGGACATGGTTTTATTAACTAAATTTAAATACAAAATTCCTAAAGAGTTAAGGGTCTATCACACCAAGCGCGGCGCGTCGGCGGCAAATTTAAATAAATTTAAATACACGTTTTTTTGCTTATCTAGTGATAGTAAATCATAGCTTGAACAAAAATAAAATTATTATTACAAACTTTATATTTTTAATAAAAAAATTACAATTTTAAGTAAATGGTATAAAATGAAATTTCATCCGCCACCCGCGAAACCCAGCGGCAAAAAAAAAATCGCGTTTTACGCTAGTTTATATTTTTGCACAAGCTATGATTTCCTATCACTACATTAGCAAAAAAACGTGTATTTAAATTTGCCGCCGACGCGCCGCGCTTGATGTGATAGAACCTTACAGTCTAATTTAATATATAAATTAAAATATTCGTGTGGAAAAGAGTATGCGGGTCAGACTAAACAAAATTCAAAAAAACGGGTTCGTCAACATATTTATGAATATGAGTTTAAATCATCACACAGCGCTTTATCGAATCATCTACATGGAAATAGTCACTCGTTATCATCAAGTTCATGATGCTGAGATACTTATAAGGAGCAAATTCTCAATAAAAAATTAATTTTGGAAAGCATTTACATCAAAAAACAACAAAATTTATCTCAGCATTTGTTAAATAATGTTAGATAACATTTCGTAGATCTTCGAAATTTAAAAATTTTCACTCTAATTGTATAACTTAAATTAGTTTTCGGTTAAACTGAGTATTAAATTTCAATTTGAACTCTAGTTACATTAGAAAGAAGCAAAAAAACATTCGTTATAAAAAAAAATTTCCTTGAAATTGTAGTATAAATAATTGTACTTTTGCAAAAGACGGAATGTACCGTCGAAACATCGGGATTTTTGTTTCAAAATTTAATAAAAAATAAAAACAAAGTTAAGTCAAAAAACCAAAAAAAATTATTTTATTATTTTCTGGTTTATTACTAATTTAATTAGTTAAAATTAAATTCTAAATTTCGAAGTATTTAGTAAAATGGTATTGTATAAATTTAACACTTTGTAAAATTTTTAAAATTTCTTAAAATTCAAAATGGATACCAATTATTAGAAATGCTTTAAAATTTTAAATTTTGGGTTTTCTAATTTATAATTTTTTTTTTTTTTAAATGCCTTAAATTTTGAAGTATTTTTTCTAACTAACTTCTAAAATCATAGACTTCTAAATATGTTTGGATCTCATCAATTTTGTGAAACTTTGAATTTAATTTTTCAAAAATTAATGTGAGGTTTCTGCATTTAATTGAAACGTATTATGCATATGAATATGTGATCCGAAAATCGAAAGAAAAAGTTTTTATAATTATATTAATTCATTTTAAATTGTTTATAATATTTGAAATTTTGTCATTATCCAATATTGCAAGACGAAACATTATCAATAATAATTTTTAAAAGCATTTTTAAAAATTTTTACGTTAAGACGTTTGAAATGTTAAAAAATATAATTTTTGTTAAAATATTTAAAATTCAAACGAATTCATAAAATTTTTTAGTAAATCGTAAAACTCGTAGCGAATTTTTAAATATGTATAACTAAATATAACTTGTAAGAAAATTTTCTAAAAATTTTAAAACTTAACAACTTTTAAATTTCTAATAGAAAAAATTATCTGCATTTACTTTACTATAGTTCTTGTAATAATTCCAAAATGTAATTTTAAAAAGATATTTCTTACATTGGCTCACATGAAATAGAATATCACAATATCTACACATCTTATAGAAAGCACTTTTAGAAAATAACGGGAGTGTTGCGTCTCTTATAAACAATACACAGAGTTCTGGTTGAACAAACCAAACAAAATTTAAAAAGCTGTCTCAGCGCAATATCTAATCATTTAGCATTATCTATAGAGGACGCTAAATTCTTCCGATCAATAATTTCTATTTACCTTGAAAATCTTCGAATATATTAACTAACGAAAAGTTATATAATATTTACAATTTCACTGCACTGTAATCTAATAATAATAATATTTAAACACTTACAATTTTTTTAATTTCACTATGACATATTGACGCAAGTGGACAGTTCAAACTCTACACTGCGTCTGAATATAAAAGAAGACAAAAAATGTAACAAAACCTGTTTAGTTAACAGTAAACAACTTGTTACATACGCATAATAGGATCAAATTGTACATTTTCATAACATAATTTATATTTGCTTTATTCGTAAATCAGATGTTTATTTATGGATAAATGCTTTAAAAATATCCTGGAAAATGGAAAATGTTCCAGAAAAGGGGAGGGGGGCGGCGAATATATTCTGGTCAAGTAGGAAAATTCTTTAATACATTTTTTGGAAAATTAAAAATTATTCTTTTCTAGTTATTCAGATCTCCGTTACATAATGAATAATCATCCAAAATTTGTGAGCTTTTTTCCTTTTTTTTTATTTTGGACGATGTTTGTTAATGAATAATTGCCCAAAGCTTGATCCCGTTTTTGTGATATTCGTAATTTTAAGTTTTTGGGCGATTGGTCATAGCGCCTACACAGATATAGGTACTAAAAGTGAGAATGAGTGGATGTATATTTTTCAAAATTTTGTGGGAATTATCGAACGAAACATATTTAGAAAATTTTTGGTTTTTAGTTATCCACTACAAAAATTTTTCTTTCTGACTACACATTGTCAACGGTTCTTACGTTACTACAACAAGATAACAAAATTCTTTTCACCTCAAATGGAACGTACAGACTTCCACGTTTCACATGTGGCCCTATTCTGTTTTCCCGGGGCATTTAGAATTGGGAATTAATTTATTATGCCTTTTTCAAGAGAAATTTTGTTCTTTATTTTTCTAATGGCAATTAGATGACCTACACCATCCGTAGCTTTAAAATGAAATTATTATTTTCTATTTTATTTGAAAAAATATCAACGCCACAGGCTTCCAGTGTCACAGTGGTCATTTGAATGATATTTTGTTTTATAATTTCTTGGAAATTGTCTACTTTAAAATTCAATAAACATATGAGTATTACCTAAAAAACATTCTTATTGGCATAACCTTTATCATCTCGAGTTGTGTAACTTAAATAAACATACTAAAGGGTTAAATTAGCATTTTATAAAATGTAAACTATAATCTCATATACTTCAATATATTTTTTTGAACAAAAAACGTTTAAACCTTTGTTAATGTTTTATGGATGCACTTTAGTAGAAATTTGAATTTATTCATCCACATAACTCCTGTCGAATTTTTAGCGAATTTATTACGGTTCGATATTTAAATTCATCGCCTATATTTACATTTCACCTTTAATTTGCATATTCATCTATTTAACAAAATAGCGTATCGAATTGTTATTTATCGCCGTACAGTGTATCATAAATCGTCTCTATATAGTCTGAAATTTATACAAATTAAAGCGTCGAAGGTGTTGGCATTTTTTATGTACATATATGAAATTTATAGTTATAAGCAGCTGTTGTGTACGAGAATTGACATTGAAGGCAGACGCGAGTCACACAGAGTACACACTAAAATAGAAATTTCTAATTATATTGCAAAAAACAGTTAATAGAATTTTGTTTAATTATAAGAAAATGACATTTCTTATACATTTATCTGGAGACAAAATTCTATTTTCCTATATAATTTATAATTTAGGATCTAATTATAGAATGAATTGTGTATAGTTGTGATGTCGGTAATTAAAGGTTGATGAAGGTTACACTCGTACAAAGTAATTTAATATTTTATACGTTGAGGTATATATAAAAGTAAACAGTTGATTGATCGGTTCACCGGAGATCAACATTTTTAATGTGGTTCATCTAAAACAACTTGGCTAGGCATTTTATTTGGTAATTTAATTTATTTTAATCTTTATTGATTCGACATAAGAATACTCAGAAAAAATACTATAAAAGGAATGGGAATTTCCACCTGGATGTATGTCCGATTAAGTTTTCGCCAATCTGTTTCTATGGTCAAGGCGGAGAATTGAACTTGTGCATCAAGAAGGGCGGATACCTGACATACGAATTATTTATGTCGTCTTTCGTTGCCTCTTCTCGAAAAAAATTACTCTTCATTTCTTCCCTTCAATTTATTTTCTGCTCTAAAAAATTCGCATTCTAAAACTTGTTTCTCGAAACTATCGAAGTAAAATGCAATTAGAATAAAGAGCAGCTTCGAATCGATCGTCGATGCTATACTAACCCAATGAATTAAGTTAACCAAAACATAATTTAGATGCGATAAGAGCGATGTAATTCCTTTAAAATAATTCAAACAACAAATTTTACCTTTACTTTAAAATTTAACTTCCAAGTAGAATAAAAAAACTTGAAAATGAGAAAGTTTCTAAATATAAATCAAAATGAATAAGCGAGAATGAGTAAGTGAGCAAAATTGAACACGTAAACAATTTTTTTATTGCTTCTGTAAGTTAGTTTTTGAAGTAGCCCCGCAGGATCTGTACTGAAGATGGCCGGGTAAATTCTGAAAATATTTTCTTCGATTTGCCGAATTTTCGATTCGATATATTTCATAAGATTATGACAAACAAGAATGTCATAAATACCCTAATCGAGATGAAAATATACTATATAGCAGATTTTGTTGGCCGTCTCCGCCTCCTAATATTTTCTCAAGAAAATTCGCAAAAATCACTTATAGATACATAATATTCGATTCCCTAAGATAAGCATAAACTTAAAGATTAAAAAGATTAAATAAACTTAAACATGTTTTTTATTATTGCAATATGAATCGAATTAATTTGTAGTAACGAGACTTTTACATTAACACATTTAAAAAAAAAACTTAGAACTTAAGGCTACTTAGGACCAACTTTACTTACGTGTTATCAGTTGGTCAATATCTCCAAACGATTAAATCTTATTTCTTATACCAAATTCTTTGGGATCAAAACAACGGAAATAAAAGTCCCCCAATAGTCATAACTTAAATTTGATAGTTTTATAATACTAAATCTATAGTACTACAATACTATTAAAAAAGATATAGGAATTACTGTTGATTTAATTATTGATGTTTTTTTAACAGTTCATATAGTACAAAATAAAAAAGGAAAAAGATATTTTTTCTGTGCACTTCGTATAAAAATCTGTTCACCTCCTGGAAGAAGCAAATTTTCTATACTAAGAATATATCCTACCTCTGGGGCAAAATATTGAATAAAAAAATCGAACATTGTCTTTATAAATAAACAACCTAATTAAAGCTCTTTTATGTCTTGTGCTTTCGCAGAATGTGTACATGTGACAACAGAAGATGGAGATTTTTATTTTAAGAAAAATCCTCATATATTATCACCCAATTTACGAAATGGTATTAACATTGTGGATGCTGCATCACCGATGACTGTGTGTGGACTATATTTTATAACAGATCCGGATAAAATTATTGAAATTAGTATAAAACATTTGGATGTGGACTGTGAAACAGATGGATTAATGGCGGTAAGTCAATTTCGTTTCATATAACATTTAGAGCATAATTTAAAATATTCATAAAATTTTAGTTCGTTGACGGTTGGGAATGGAATGGACAGTATTTTCCATCCGAAAAAGATCATACACTGAATTTAGATAGACGTGTCACCGAATTTTGTAGCGAATCATCGAAATGGTCGATGCGAACGCAACGCCGAATATACATATCTAGTCAAAATGCAGCCCTATTACAATACAGAATACCTGTGCGTGGGTCATTTATCGCTAATGTTAGATACTTGGAAAATCCAACACGTAAGTATATCTATATACATATACAACACCTTCCTTACAATAATTTTCATTTCTTTGTATAAAGTTAATGGGAAAACTTTTTTTTTTCATTTTCCCAATTTTCGATTGTCTCAAAAAAAAAAAAATCTAAACAATTAACAGGTGTTATTGTTTAATATTCCCCTTGTTGTGAAAACAACAAAATAAAATATTAGGGTGTTTGGATTGTTAAATTAAACAATTTGTTTTAATTATTTTTCAATGATATTTACTCGTAAGTGCGGTGGTTGCATTATGTACAAAGAAAAATGTAAAAGTTTCCCAAGAAATTCAAGTAAATTGAGTACCCTTATCGCGTGTGCGTTTTGGTTTACCATAAATAAATTTACTTTCTTGTTGAATTTGATACAGATTCAATGTTGGATTACAAAATTGAGTTTCTTTGAAATCTAAAAATGAAAATAAATTGAGTTCTGGTTAAGAATAAAATTATGTAGATAGAATTATGTATTTGAAACGTGATCACAATGTTAGAGTAATACAAAAATTTTAATAAGACCATCTTTAATTTTTCATGTGCCACGAAATAATTCGTAAACTAAAATTTTATTAATCAATTTTTTTCTTTTTTCTAATTACCATGACCTTTTATTACAGCATGCAACATAATGGTTGATGGTCTGGCACCGTTTTACACATTGAAAAATTTCGGCAAAAAGACAAACTGTACTCTAATTGCTATGTATCCAGCAGCAATTTCAATAATTGGAATGAATATTGGCAACAACTATGATGAACCAAATTATGACGTAAGTACTTTATTGTAAATTATTTTGTAATATAGATAGTTAATTATAATTTTTTTTTTTATGCTATATATAGTGTGAACAACCAAATGCATTGGATCGGCTAGAGGTTGGTGGGGCACCCGGAATTGACACAACAAATATGGAAAAATCAACTACAGTATGCGGCTCAGCCGATAAACCTGGTCCCGAACAATCAATTTTCTGTGAAGTCACCTCAATTCGATTAGTATCATCAGGTTTACATAATAATTATGCAAAGGTGTCGGTGCGACAAGCGACAGAAAATGATTTTGCTTCGGCAACACTATTTTGTGGTGTTTAGATTTTATATATGTAAGTCAGTACTATTATATAGAAACAAATATATATATTTATATAAATATTATTTAAAAAAAAAACAATAAAACAATTAAATTAAATATTAAATATTAAAGATAAAAAAAATAACAAATATTTATTTATTTATTTATAAATTATATAAAAATTAAGACAAATTTAAAAAGTACATATATATACATATATATATTTATATTATGTTTTTAATTAAAATAAATATAAATATTATTTAGAAAGGTTTATTTAATTATTAATTAATTTTTTTGTTTGTTTTATATATAATTTTTATTTTATTTTATTTTTATTCATTAAATAAGGAAGAAATTAAATTAATTAATTATTAATTGCATGTAAGACAAAAAAACACATTTTAAGAAAAAATAATCTTAAAAACAAAAAAATATAACAAACCAAAAAAAATTAATAAAAATTTTAAATAAATAAATGTTTTATTCTAAATTTAAAAATAAAATTTTTTATCGACAAATTTTTATTTTTTGGAAGAATTTTGGATAATTATGTTTATATTTGGTGGTAAGTTCAAAATAAATAATTTCTTTTAAAAATTAGGAAGCAAAATACTACAAGAACATATTTAATCTTAAAATTTGTCTGCTTCCAAAATACATTTTAAATTAATTCCTTTAGCACTCTCACTACATAGAGGTCATTAATCCTTACGGATCTCAGACACTATACAGTAAAGGGTCACTAGAGGGGGAGGGGAGGGGGGATAAATTACTCTAATTTATAAAAGATTAAATTATATCAAAATGCAGCATGGGAACCAGTTCGTAGGTCTACAGGGCCGATAACCCCTCAATAATTTTCTATAGTCGCAATGTTAAAACGCAATCATTTCTTTTGACGTGATAACGTTCTTCACCGCATGTTCAGAAAATTGACCCGAAATTTAGCCCTTAGGTTTACGTTCTACGTAGTAAATAACTCCTTCAAGTAAAAATAATTTTTTGATTCGAACTAAATTAGTTTTAAGAGTCTTAAAAATGACACAGCGATTTTAATTACGATTCGCTTATTTCCCCTCCGCTCGTTGGGGTTATTTTTCTAAGTCAAGTACAGATTTTTTTAGCTAGGTTCTGTTTTATTGAGTTAATAGAACACGATATTATGTCGTGCGATCCTGTTTGGAGAAGGCAGAAATCCAAATGTGGGAAATCCGGATGAAGGAAACCGAGACAAAGATGCGAATTGCCAAATGGAATGGCACGGCTGAGCTGAGAGCCTGGCGCTAAGTAACCTGCAGTTTTTTTTTTGTAATATGTAAGTTTAATTTTGGCACGTACCTAATTCGAATGACTTCATGCTCAAAACTGAATGTTTGTAATTAAATTAGTAATTAATAAATAAATGAAATAAAAAAACAAAGATCGAAAAACTGAACTGAGATCAATTTCTACTATGGAGAGTTTCAGAACTTTTTGATCTAGGTTAAGACACAAAACACGACGTTAGATTTCTAAAATTTGATCTAGATCAAACAACCCACTAATTTGTACATATGTGCTAATAAACCGCAAAAACTTGATCTGGAGCCATTTCTTTTTGATCCACATCAAATTTGTTGGGCCAATAGAATATCTAGAATAAGTCGGATCCCAAATGAAAGACGGTGGCAATCATTTAAAAACGAACATTTCATTAACACATTATTTTTTATCCACGTTGACCAATTATGTAAGATGCTTTGAGCATAGAGTTTGGCGTCGAGTATAGGGATGGCTTAGACTTGAATGAGCAATTCGGTTCTAGATTGCGTTAGGATTAATTTAGAGGTTGATTAGGGATTGATTTAGGACTGAGCTAAAGTTCTGATCACCTCGCGGTTTCACCCCTTTTTATTTCTGAATCCAAATTTGATTTTATCCGCAAAATTATTTATAGTTAATGAAAAAAAAAACGAATCGAAACAAAAAAAACGAATATTTCGGTTAATAATGAGTTTAGCATCTAATGGATTGAAGTATTAGCGACATAATACATGCAACAACCCAATCTCATTAGTACACTATTTAAAAACCAAACACAAATATTTTTTTGCTAACTATAGCGATAACCGCACATACATAAAATTTGTATTCTTTCACATATAAGTAGCTCATTGCTTAATATGCGATTTATACTAAATATGTGGCATATAAATTAATTTACAGCACACCGCACAACAACATGAACATTATAAATAAACAAACTGTGTATAATCAATTTTTAAATGAATCGAGTTTAAAGTTTGTTCTATAAATTTGGACTGTATGTTGTATGCATTTCGTTTTAGATAAAAACATCAAGACGAGAGCGATAATTTCACAGAGTCGCTAGCTGTTTTAATTTATTTTGTGTGCTCATTTAACCGCTGTTTTGTATTTCTATTTGTTATCAGTTGTCGCAATAATAATAATAATAAAAAAAAATCAGTTAATATTCATTTGATCTGCCGTCAAGATCGATCCGTCTTGTTTATTCGTAATAAACTCGCGAAATAGCCATGAAATATAAAATATTGTTCGCCATAATTTTATTAAATAATTTAATTTATGCCAAAATAATTATTGAACGTGATGATAAAGTGTATATAAATACAATTGAATTTGAAAATGAATTTTATACAGAATACAAAAATTATTTGACAGATGGTGAAATTTCGGAGCGACTAAAATATTTATTAAGTTTGTTGTGGCACAGTGATAATGCGGCTGTACATTTGGTTGATATACCAAAAGCAACGGATGTAAGCGTTCATGATCATGATGATTGAATAATGCAGGGGTGATAATAATTTTTAATAATTTCAATTAACAGCCAACTTTATGTTTAAAATGCCGGGCGTCAACAAACTTGGTGATTAATTTGTACCGGGAATCTCAAAATGCATCGATGGTGGCAGAGGTTGCATTTAATTTTTGTAATACAACAACGCACATCCACAGTAGCGTTTGTCGTGGTTTGGTTGATTTGAATGCGGTAAGTATATATTTGACCTTTCATCCTATACTATAATCATATATTTGTCAATTATTTATATGTATACAGTTGAATATTAATAATCGTTTTATTTTTAGCCTATCATAAAATTTATAATTGATGAAAATAAGAAAATTACTTCTGAATCGGTGTGCAACATTGCATTCCAAATGGCGGGTTGTGCCACTCATTATAATTATCCAGATTTCAAAATTAAAATGCGTGCTACGGTACAAAATGATCAAGCTGAGCTACCAGAAGAACCGTTACCCGTCGCCGCGGCGTTACATGATCGTAGAAATTACACAATCGTACATATAACCGATGTACATTATGATAGGTACTACAATCCGGGTGGTAATGCAGTATGCAAAATGGAAGCTTGTTGCCGCCAAAATCAGGGACCGCCCTCAAAGGAGGAGTATGCTGCGGGGAAATGGGGAGACTATCGAGATTGTGATTCACCGTGGGAGGCCGTTGTCGATATTGTCCACCAAATTAAATCGCAATACAAGCAGATCGATTTCGTGTACTTTACGGGTGACATAGTTGATCATTTTACGTGGGAGACCACCAAAGAAAATAATTTGTACGGAATTAGAAAATTCTTTAAATTATTACGGGATGAATTCGCTGGGATTCCCGTATTTCCGGTTATTGGAAATCATGAAGCACATCCCGGAAATTTATATCCACCACCAAAATTCATGGGACCGGAAGATATTTCGGTACAATGGCTGTATGACGACATTGCCGAGGAATGGCAAAGTTGGCTACCTACTGATACGATAAAAACTATTAAAACAGAAGGATTTTATACGGTACTTGTTAAGCCCGGTTTCCGACTGATCGGTCTCAATAGTAACATATGCTATGGTCACAATTGGTGGCTATTTTATAATTCGACTGCATACATCGACCAGCTACAATGGCTTCATGACACTTTACAAAGGGCGGCACAACAAAACGAGTTTGTTCATATATTGAGCCATGTCCCATCAAACGATAGGTTATGCTTCGCCGGTTGGACTCGTGAATATCGAAAAATAATCGAAAAATTCAGTTATTTAATTACCGCTCAATTTAATGGGCATTCACACAACGATGAAATGGTGCTATTCTATGACCAAAAGAATACCTCAAAATTGGTGAACGTCGCATGGAACGGAGCTAGCGGTACACCATTTACGTATCTAAATCCAAACTATCGCGTATATCAAATTCATCCGTTCTCTTATGAAGTATTAGATTTTGATACATGGATTTATAATCTAACAGAGGCTAATTCAAATCCAAATCAAAATCCCAGATGGTTTAAAGAGTACTCGTTCAAAGATGCGTACGGCTTATCAAATTTATCGCTGGAATCACTAAACTCATTATTAAATCGATTTGCGAGGGACAAAAATTTATTAAAACAATTCTGGCAGTTTAAAGTTAAAATGGCTGATCCACAATTGGCGGAGGGATGCGATGATGCGTGTCTAGCCGAAACTTTATGTGACATTGTACGAGTCGAATACGATGATACACGCAAATGTGAAGAATTAAGGGAACTATTTTTTCGCACATACTAATGACGTGAATGCACATTATGAATTATATAGAACTTATTTTTAAGCAAAAGACGTTAACACATTTTGTTGTTGTATTTAAATTTATTTCAATAAATCAAATTTAATTCGATTTTCTCTGCCTTTTGTGATTCTGGTAATCTACAACCATAATATATACACACACGACACACACACACACACATACACACACACACACACACACACACACACACACACACACACACACACACACACACACACACACACACACACACCATAACATAACATATACGACGTGACTATTTAAAATGTTGTTGTATGCTGGAGAATGCTCATGACAGGCAATTTATTTCTACAATTAAGAGGAAAATTGAAATATTGTACACAATGAATTACGTTGTGTTTCCATTTTTCAGAAATGTGTACATGAATATGTTACTATTTATGTGTAGGTATAATATGTGCCGTTTATATGAATGTACATATTATGTATTTTAAGCATCCCTACCGAAGGTGTTAAAGGCTGTCAACAAATTTGGAATAACTCATCCGGCAGATATGCAGCTGATTTTAAAAAATTATATTGTTTTGAGTTTGAAATTGTTTATGTTATTTGGGTCCCTAAAGTAAACCAATTAACTGAACAGAAACTTAAACACTTTACGCATTACGGCATTACTTAATTTATTTATTTAAATATTTTTTTTATTTCATCACATTTTGTTGAATCACGAAATTCAACTGAAACAATTGCACATAAAGTTTTTAATAAACACATATCATTGCAGCCCTCCATCAGAAATGGATCACCCCGTTTTTGTTTGTACTCCCAATATCTAGTTAATAGCTTTTTATCTGTGACTAATCGTTTTAATAGTACTTCAAGGGAATTAAGTGATAAATCCGTTAATCCGAATGCCTCACGAAATGAATATTCCTTTATCCAGCGTGGACCAATATCGGGATACAGATTAGCCTCGGTTAAATTATAAATCCATGTCTCAAAATTTAGTACTTCGTAGTTTTTTGTATCAACTTGATAAACTTTAAAATTTGGATTTACATTCGCTAATGTTGTGCCACTTCCTCCATTCCAAGCCACATTCACCAATTTTGATGGAACATGTTTTTCGTAAAATAATACAAACTCATCGTTGTGCGAGTGGCCATTAAATTGTGCCGGAATTATATGGGCAAATTTTTCAATAATTTTTCGAAATTCTCGTGCCCAACCAACAAAACAAGATTTACTGTTTGCTGGTACATGACCCAGAATATGTACCAATTCATTATGATTTTCTGCATATTGTAAGGTATTGTGTAACCATTGCAACTGACCAACGAATGCGGTTGTATTGTAATATAGCCAAACATTTTGCCACAAACATATTGCATTACTAATACTGATAATCCGCCAGCCTGGTTTCACAAGCACTGTATAGTAGCCTTGAGACTGGATAGTGATATCGGTGTCATTTGGTAACCAAGTGCGCCATTCATCGATTATTAAATCATATAACCATTTGTTGGAAATTTCTTCGGGGATGTCATAGTTCGATGGTGGAAATAAATTCCCTGGTGATGGATCATGATTACCGAGCACTGGAAAGACGGGAATCCCTTCAAATTCTTGACGCAATAAATTATAAACACGTTTAATTGCATTTGTATTATATTCTCGTTTCCGTTCCCAAATAAAGTGATCGACTATGTCGCCGGTAAAATAAATAAAATCTATAGTTTTGTATTGAAGTTTAATTTGTTTCACCAGATCTTCGATTGCAATCCACGGTGTATTGCATCCCCGGTAGTCACCCCATTTACCGGCCTTATTTTCAGACATTTTAGGAATACCTTGATGCGCTCGACAACATATTGGTTGATCACAAACTGCATTACTTCCGGCACTATAAAATTGATCGTAATGTAGATCTGTAATTTGAACAATCGTGTAAGAACGATCAGAATTATATACAGAGCTAATGATAGGATTAGATGATACGGAAGATTCCAATTTCGTAGAAAAATCCACTTCTAAACCAGGATATTCCATGTTCAATGTGCACCCAGGTACTTGATACGAAATATCACATACTGTATTTGCATTAAAAGCAGGATTCTCATCGGCTATGTATTTTATAACGGGCTGCAATTTATTAAAACAAAAAATTACAATTTAATGTTCATTGTATAATATACAATAAATGTGTCTTACCGCTATTAAATTGATAAGCCCGCGACAAACTGGTTCTGTTTTACGTGTTGTTGTCTTACATAAATCAAATGCGACATTCTTTACAAATGTATCATTACAAGTTTCGCGATAAAGTTGTATTACAAGATTGTACACCGCATGACAGTATAGACATAAAACTGGCCGTTCCGCTAACGGAATATCCACAACATAAATATTATCTGGCTCTTCGGATAGTAACTTTATTGAATGATTTAGCGAATTCGAAACGAATCCAGTTTCAAGATATGACTTATAGTTAATATAAAATTCTGTTTTAAAATCTCTTGCACTATAGTAAAATGTTCTACTACGACCATCTCGATCGATTTTAAAACTTACAACAATAACACTAAAATTAAACACTAAAAACAGTAAAAACACAGGTTCACGTTGCGCTAGACAAAGGTTTACTTTCATCTTTATTTATTTTTATCGATCGTGTTTGTAATGTATGTACGTGTAAAGAATATTATATTGTTTGATCATATTCAAACAAGATTTGAACAACAACTGAGATGTAAATTTTTAATGTTTGTTTTTTATTTGCCCTAAACTTACCGATCAGAACAGGTAAGGTTATTTTATTCAACGATATTAGTACATCCACCACATGCACATCGATGCGTTGAAAACAACCGCGATTACTAAATAATACACCTATTACAACTTGGACAAGGTCACTGCACATAACAAGTAAAAGATAATTGAAACATAAAATTGAATGTTGAAATTTATTCATTTATAATTGAGAATTACTGATTCGATATAAAGTGTTACAAAATAACGGATTTACAAAATTAAAAAGTTGACGGAGTCGTAAAACTTAGAAACGGGTTGAACCTACAAGCGACTCACAGATTATCCATAAAAATCTAATTGACGGGGCCATAGAAAAGATTAAGGGCTATTGGGCACAGATTATGGTTTATTTATAGCTGATGCCATCACAACAACTGGATTATAGCCACTTTGAAGTACCTATAGAGGTTCGCACTAATTAAAGAAGAAAGACTTTGAGTCGGTCGTATTTGAGAGATAATAGATTAGCTTGAAATTATCAAACTTTTTTAAAATCTTATAAGCCAGTTAAAGTTATGCCTTTGAAATCATGTCTAGAGTCTTAAATCAGTGAATACCAGAAGCAGCTAATATATGCCAATAGTAGCTGTTTTGACAAGTTCGTAAGCAACTATAAATTACAAATCATTTCGATCGTAGAAGTTTTCGTGTATTCCATCATTCAAAATCACTTATTTATAAAAATTCTAATTTCTAATTTATACTTAATGTTCAAAATTCTTGTGATCCTAACCCTCTATCTGTCATGTTTCACACACGTATTCTGTAATATTTCAAATAGAAGAATTTTTCCAAAAAGTGTCCAAAAATTAATCAATCCATCCAATTTCGTAAGCACATTCAAACGATTTCTACAAGTTATCAAACGTACCGTTCATTTTACATTAAAGGAATCCGTAGCAGACAATAAAACGATCGTAACGCTGGGGAATAAACGAATTATCCATGGGAAAAAATCGCTGGCTGTGAATCAACGATTTGTATTTGGGAGTGATGTAAATGCAAAAACATTACAATCTAATAACGTAAGCAATTCCAAAGTGATTGTATAATTTATGATAAGTTCTTGTTTATTTTGCGTTACAGCTTTCTAAACCTACGCCTGAAAATAAGCAAATTTTCAGTAAAATTCAGGCAAACAAGAAAACCCCTTCAATTGTTGTAAGGACGTTCAACGGAACTGTAAATTTATCAAAATTAAACGTAGCTATTCCAGAAAATGAAACGATCATTTTCCCTAGCAACAAATCATTGTTAGACGGAATTGAGTCAAAACCAAAAAACACTTCATTTATCGTAGGCACACAATCAGAGGAACTATCAGTCAATAAGACCGTCACATCATTGGAAAATACAACTTTACCGCCTGACAAAATACCAATTAAACAAAGAAGTAAAGCAAAACCCAACAATTATATAGATAACGTAAGCACAATCCAACAAATTTTGGAAATTATTAAAGTTAAACGATTATTTCTTATGTTAGGTAACAATAGCAGACAATCAAATAGCCATACTGGGTGAAAATGAACGAATTATCCATGGAAGTAATTCTAAACCAAAATTAATTCCATCTATTGTAAGCCGTTTTAATGGAATTGTTTAGTTTAACAAAGTTACTTTTTTGTTTGCATTTTAGGTACCTAAAGTAGATAATAAAACTGCTAAACTACCTGGAAATAAACTAGTTATTCATAGAAGTAAAAAAAAGGCAAAATTATATCCATCTGTCGTAAGCAATTTTAACAGAATTGTACAATTTAATAAAGTTAAGTTTTTGTTTACATTTTAGGTACATAAACCAAACAATAATACCGCTAAACTTCCTGGAAATAAACGAATTTTCGATGGAAGTAAGGCAGAGCCGGAATTAATTCCATTTATCGTAAGCACTTTGATTAAAATTGTATGATTAAACAAAGCTATATTTTTCGGTTACCTTTCAGGTACCAAAACACAACAATAATACCCATAAACTGCCTGAAAATAAAAAAAGTGTCCATGGAAGTAAGACAAAACCAAAATTAATTCCATCTATTGTAAGTCGTTTTAAAGGAATTGTTTAGTTTAACAAAGTTACTTTTTTGTTTGCATTGTAGGTACCTAAAGCAGTCAATAAAACTGCTAAACTACTTGGAAATAAGCTAGTTATCCGTGGAAGTAAAAAAAAGGCAAAATTATATCCATCTGCCGTTAGCAATTTTAACGGAATTGTACAATTTAATAAAGTTAAGTTTTTGTTTAAATTTTAGGTACATAAACCAAACAATAATACCGCTAAACATCCTGGAAATAAACGAATTATCGATGGAAGTAAGGCAGAGCCGGGATTAATTCGATTTATCGTAAGCACTTTGATCAAAATTGTACGATTAAACAAAGCTACATTTTTCGTTTACCTTTCAGGTACCAAAGCCCAACAATAATACCCATAAACTGCCTGAAAATAAAAAAAGTATCCATGGAAGTAAGACAAAACCAAAATTAATTCCATCTCTTGTAAGCAGTTTTAACGGAATTTAACAAAGTTAGATGTTTATTATTTTATTTTATTTCAGGTATCTAAAGTAAATAATAAAACTAAATTACCTTTCAAAGCTGACAATAAAACCATTAAAATTATTGGACGGCAACGAATTGTAAAAGGAATTGAAGCAAAACGGCAACAATTTCCATTTATCGTAAGCAAATTGAATGAAATTGAACAATTTAATAAAGTTAAAATATATTCTTTGTATAGGTCTCCATTCGAGATAGGAAATTTTCCGCACATAGATGTAGTGGTAGCATCATCGACATGTATCACATTTTAACGGCAGCACATTGTTGTGTGACGGCCACTAAAAATACAATCGATTTCCACAAAATACTAATACTAGCTGGTGATATAAATATAGGCAAATCTACATCTGGGCCAAATCGAATATATCGTAATCCAGTCGAAGTAATTCCCCATCCCCAGTACAATTCGATCACTGTTGAAAATGATATTTGTATAATTCGATGTTCCAATGAACTTACGCTATCTGTGGATGTACAAATTATACCTCTTGGAATATCGACTCCAAAACCTGATCAGCCATGCGAAATAGCGGGATGGGGAGCCATGAACGAATCAAATAAAACTCAGCCATTAACATTACGTACAGCAAACCTTAAAATTATCGACACAGCTAAATGTAACAGAGCTTATGATGGGATGGTTCCGCGGCTAACAGTGTGCGCCGGTGATCATACAGCTTCAGGTGTACTAGCTAAAGATGCCTGTCAAGGAGATTCCGGTGGTCCACTAGTATGCAATAAAATATTAAATGGGATCGTTTCATTTGGTCGGGGATGTGGAGATTCTAGATTTCCAGGAATTTACACAGACGTTAGTCAATTTCGAACATGGATTGAATCTGTTCTTAATAGAACACATAATCATACTAACGGGGATGCTGTGATGCTAAAATCTAAACTAAGTTTTACATTGTTAATGGTTATGGAAACAATTCTAAATTTGGTGAAGTCTTATTAATTATTTAATTATTATAATTGTGTGTGAGTGTGTGTTGTAAATTAAAATTATTTAATTTCAATATTAAGGCGTGACTGGAGCTAAAAAAATTGACGTCACACAAAAATTGAAAATAAGAAATTCTATTTAAATTGTAAATTATAGTCGCAACTTTATTTATATGAGAAATTTCATTTAATTTGCCCTGGTTTCTTTATCGTCTAGTAGAATTTACAGAACGATCTATTTACAGTTATTCCATCTTTAAACATAACACAGTTTTCCAGATTTCAAAGAACTTCTGAATATATGGTAACATTCGCATTTTATTTCGTGACGGTAAACCATATTTTGTTTGAGTATTCGCTCTATAAACAACAATTGTCATTACTTTTGGTTTAATGAATAAAGTAACTTTTCTACACAGTAAAAAATCAGTCGTTCTTCCCACACGGTGAGTAAATATCAGACGGAGTTAATCCTATTTTAATTTTTTTCCAAAATTAAAAATAACTCATTTCTTTTAGTAGTTAAATAATACCATTACCTCGAAATAATAGTTAGGCGTAGTTGAATTGGTCGGGAGATGAAATTTAACACCAGTTTGTAGCTATAGTTGTAACCCATTTCCGAAATGTAGTTAAAAATTCGTAATGGGCGGCTTTCGACCAGTATTTTCGATTAATCGATTAAACGATAAATCGGTCGAAAATTACGTTTGATTTATCGATAGTCTACAGCATTTTCTACGATAAATTCGATAAAAATCACAAATGTTGGGTTAACCTTAATATACAAATTTTAGTTTGTTTGCTTATTTAAAAAGAAGAGGAATTTGGAAAATCCAATAAAGTTGGTCAGTAATTGTTCACACTCCTGTAGCTTACCGTATTTATTAATTTGCCATAGATATCGATAAGAAAAAAATTAACGAATTATTGCTAATTGAATTTAAGCTAAATTTTCCCATTGAAATGATAGAAATCGACGGCAATGCATTCTGGAAGATTTTGAGTCACTTGCATCTCCATCAGTACATCTGTCGATGCCGTAAATAAAGATGTTTACAATCGTGAATGAATATGATGTAAATAATTTTATTCTTGTACTTACTAGTATACTATACGATTTAATATAGAGGTAAGTAAACTAATTTTCACTTATATACGACTTACTGCTTAATTTCACTTATATTTACATACTTATTTACAGTTTACACGACTACACTACATTAAATAAAATCAAATTGCCACTCATTTTTTTAACTTAATCAAGATGCAACAAGATCAAAAACTGAAACAAACGAATCGAAAATGTCATTTTAAATTTTTTTTTAAGATTTTGGTGTTACACGTATAAAGCGCTGTGCATAAGACAAAATTAATTTTGTATGTTCATTCTTCATCTTTTTTTAGCGAAGACACATTTCAAAATTTTTTTTAGTTATTATGTGCATAAAATAAACTTTGGTATTTTGTGTTATGTGCAAATTTAACGCCATCTTGCTTGATGTGAATTTAAATTTTAGGTAATTTTAAATTCATAATATTTATCGGTTTATTATTTTGAAACTGTCCAATTTTAATTAATTGAATGATTATAATGAAACATTAAATCCAATAATACACAGTTAACCAAATGATGAATACATTTAGAAAGGCTTAACACTTTCTACACTCATCTGTTTTTTGGTGTTCAAAAAAAACTCACGTGTTAAAATAAAATGCCACGAATATGAACGACGACTGGGCTCTCAGTCAAACTTTTTGACACAAGTATGTGTCAACAGATACTTTTAGTAACACAGCCCCATCGCAAATAATCGTAACAAAAATTACTACAAAATTATTCTTTTATTTCGTGAAATTTTGTGTCACAAATGTGTGACATGAATTTGTTTTAAACTAGCGAGTGGCGAACGTGTTAACTCCCTTAGGAGTGAAGGTCCATTTGAACAAAGACTGAATTGTTAACGATAGTTTAAGTCAGTGTCAATGGCGAGATTAAGCTATTGGTATGAATGATTCAAATCGGAACACTATAAACATGCATAAAAATGCAGATTTTTGATTAAAGGTAACGGTTTTGTGTCGAAACCCTAGTAATCTTTTCAACAATTGAATTTTCTATGAAATTGGTCGAACTATAATCGAGCGATCCTAACGCCTTATGGATCAACTTATTGCAGGTTCCAAAACCTATTATTAGAGATAAAAATGTATAAAACTTTTGTTTTTAATGAAAAGTACTTAAATGTTTGAGGCTTGTCAATTTTTCTTATTTATTTAAAATATAACCAGCAAAAATTTAAAAGATATAATCGTTGTTATTTGAAGAAAAAAGTTTATCTTAAAATTTTGGAAATTAATCTCAAATCTCACTATGATTTTTTGATAATTCTGTACTAATACTACAAACATGCCAAACCATTTGAAAACATATGCCTTTTACATGGTGAACTTGCCATATTTGTAAACTTACAGTTTAGGATTTTCTTAAGAAAGTCCTTATCTTAAGATTTTCCATATTTATCACCAACGCCACTATGATTTTTTTGGTAGGTCATATGTGAAAGGCGTTAGCTTTTCAAATGGTTTGGCATGTTTGTTGTCTTTAAACAAGCATGCCAAACCATTTGAAAAGCTAACGCCTTTCACATGCTCAAATTGCCATATATGTAAACTTACAGTTTACAACTTTCTTAAGAAAATAGGTGAAGTGGCCAGCAAATGGTCCTGCAATAGTATTCCAAAATCGATTTATAATTCGATTGTACTCACGAGACCAAACTTGGAGGCATCTACGAAAACGAATTAGGTGTTGCGAATTTCTTAATACATATCAACGTCGCAAAATTCGTTCTAAAAACAAGAACTTCTTGAAAAATTAAAGTGCTTCCATTTTACTTTTCAGCACAATAATGATCCCATATACATTATCAATATTCACGATTTTTGCATAATTGCCACGAAATTAGACAAAATTCATGAATTGAAGTTACCTTGGCCATTGAAGAATTTTGATTTAAACTACTTAGGTAGCGTGGGCTCAGCAGAAAGCGGAAGATGTTTTAGAAGTTTCATTGGAATATAAAGCAGAATAATTCGTCCAGTTTAATTAAAATTATTAATTTTTTAAAGTTTATTATTTATGTATATTAATGCAGCCAGTGTCTAATACACACAAACTGACATTTGTTTTACTTGATTTTTTTGGTTCAACTAAAAAATGGTCATTCGGTTGTGCCCCTTTTGTGAAATGTGATGTAAATGATATCACAATTATGTATATTCGATTGTAGCGTGCAATATTCACAAATAGCCTGATCTCGTCATATTTGGTAGAATTTCCGTCATACGGTGTAGAATTGGTAGCATATGCCGACTATGGTGTAAACTAAGTATAGAGGCTTCACCTCATGAAGTAAACAAAAATTTTCAATTTTTAGATAATATATATAGATCGCTTGCATATAGATGACAGGTTTCAAAGAAAATTCAAATTGATTGAAAATAACTGAGCTATGACTCACAAATTAAAATAAAAACCTAAAATCTACAATTAGATTTCGGGAAATTTAATTGCTCGATTATTTATTTGCGATAAATATCAACTACAGTTAAAAAAAAATGCGAGAGCCGAAACGTTTGGAATTATTTTTTCTTAGGGCTTTGAAACAAAACATTTTCCTTGCAAGTACATTTTCCATTTAATTTTATTTATTGATTAGGGTGACTTAATATCTTCTCCCGAACCACATAGATTATCATAATAGAGATGGCATCCCTTTATGCAACCATGGCATTGTATAGTAGACACATTCGCAACATAAACAGGTGAACCCACCATATTAGTGTAACTGTAATTGCAGGCGAACACAAAATATTTCCGATTGTTTTTCATTGTTGATGTCATCCCGCAACCGACAGCTGTTTGTAAATCTTGTACCATCGCCGTAAAGTGACCGATTTGTACTTTCTCTGATGCGGGTGGACTGGCATAACTTTTAATTACAGCAATACGCGTATCTTCATGTTCTTTAAACCAAGCAGTTATAATTGTATTTATAAAGGTCATTGGATCGCCTGTTGCTGTACCGTAGCCTAAATTTTGTCCCGAATGTTTAAATTCTTTGGTATTGCGACACTTGTCATGATGCATTATACATTGGTATGTATTTAATTTGGCTAAGTAGGCCAATTCATTATTCCACTTGAGTGTGCCCATGCGCTCCGCCATCGGGAATGTTTCACCGTATTTATTTGTCAATTTACCTGATGCGACATCATTTCTATAAGTGTCGTGTGCATCGAGAATACCTTGTTCCATCTTGGATGTTATTGATATTTCTTTAGGGTTAGCGCAAGCGGGACCCCACAAATTACCGTAGCAACCAATGTTTGGCTCACCTGCCGGGCATAAAGAAGCATCGCAGTATGGATTAGGTCTAAAAATAAAATATAAAATCATTGCGGTTAATACTACAGCCACTGCTACACCCACTCCAATAATTATTTTAGCGATTTTTTTCATCTTTTTTATAGCTATTTGAAAATATTTGAGTACTAAAAAAAAAACACAACAAATAAAAAAATTTTTGAAAGGACTTCTGAATGGTGAGAAAATCAGATAACTCGATCAATTTTTTTTTTTGCGAATTTAATAGTTCTCAATGATTTTAAATTTTTAGCCGAAATCTTAATTAATTTGATAGCAGACGAATAACTTCTCTTGGAGCATGGCCAAATTGATAAAAGCTATTACTTAACTTTATACAACCGAAACACGGTGTAGTAGTTTTATCCGCTAGATAAACAAGTGTATATCAATCAAATTGGTGTAACTGTAATAGCAGGCGAATACAAAATATTTTTGATTGTTTTTTATCGTTGATGTCATCCCTAACCAACAGCATTTTATCATCACATTAAAGTGGCCGAAGTTCATTGGATCGCCTGATGCCATACCAAAACTCAAATTTTGTCCTGAATATTTAAATTCGTTTGTATTGCCACACTTATTATATTGCATTATACATTGGTACGTATTCAATTTGGCAAAGTATAAGCTAGTTCCTTGATCTACTACAGTGAACCCTTACGGTTAGCCATCGGAAATATTTGACCGTGCTTATTTGTCAATAAACCTGGTGCAACATCATCTCTGTACTGGTCGTGCGCATCGAGAAATTGTCACAAGCGGGAACTCGCACATTACCATAGCAGCTAACAAGTGGCTGATCTGCAGCGAATAGAGTTGGATCACAGTATGGATTTTGTCTTAAAATAAAATATAAGCGTACGGCCACTAGTATTAAAACTACTACCACCTACTACCACCTAATGGATCTTCCAAATAATTTAATGTTCAGTGTGTCCTATAATTTAGATATTCTTAATTTGGGTTCATAGCTTGAATAATTTATCTCATGTATTTGTATTTTTGAAATTTGACAGCTAAATATTTTTGGCGCATGTACCTATGTTTTTCATGTAAATGAAATAGAAATAAATAAAAAAATTGAAAAAATGAATAATTTAATGGAAATAATTGTTTTATGAATATAGTGGAGTGGAGGCTCAAACACAAATATTTTTGTTGTTATTTGCTGGGTTGGGGACAAAATGTTTACTAGAAAAAAAAATCCATTTCCATTATTCCAAAAATTTAAATTGAATTTATTTTTGTTTTCCAAAGTATGTACAAAATTCCAATTTATAAAATTCCTTAAGAGCGCTACACACCATCCGACGGTCGGACCGATTTGTTTGGGTTGGATGTAAAATCGGATCGTGTGTATGCATGTCGTCCGACAAAATGAAGGTTGGATGTGTCGGATGGAAATTCCATCCAACCGTCCGACCAACCAACTAAATCGGATAGTGTGTAGTGTTGTCGGGCGATATTTTTCTTCAGTCATGTGTAAAATTTCAGAGCGAGAAAAACAAAGTAAAATAAACATAATTCAATCGTGTGAATTCGTTTGTGTGACAAAAAATAAATAAAATATTGTCAAAGTCGGATGGTAAGTCGGATCGTCTGTAGACAACAACCGATTTGGTTGGACCGACGGTCGGTCCGACCAAATCGGATGGTGTGTAGCGCTCTTTATATTTTAATTCCATCACTGAGAGAAATGATTCGTTGGCATGAGATCGCAAGAAAATACTTTACATTGCGATGAACGAAATGTAGTTGCTAAAGCATAATTTCGATAGCACCAATTGACATGAGATTTGTACAAACAAGCTACGGTAGGCACTCACTAATGCACAGATAGTTGCAACAACTTCGTCTCCAAATCTTCAACTCCGTTGATGCTAATTTCCTAGACTTCGTTGTCAGAACCGAATGAGCCTAATCATTTTTAAAGTATCAACCTCGTTTCAATTGCCACAAACGAAATTTTGTTACACCAATTAAATGTGGCTTTTGTGTCAACTGCGAACAAAACAAACTGACTAATGCTGTTGCGAGAACAATATTGTAGTCTAATGTAATCATATCATTCTGTCGTTGTACCAAAATATCAAAGTTGATTAATTTATTTTGAAATTCCGTTGCTACAACTATAATAAGCGGTTCATTTCGTTAACTCCTACTCATTTATTGTGATTGAAAATTTACTGCCTAAAATGTTTATTATGTTGTTGGAATATTCATAATACAAAGTGAAGAGGGCATTATATGAAAAGATGAATTCACTATTATTACCTAAACAACTACAAACAATTCTGTAATATTTGATGGAATTTAGTATAGAGAGGACTATTCCCAGCTTTTCTTGTCTCTTTATAGTTTTTATTTGAAATTTATCTCGATATTTAACGAAGTTGCGATGACTGGTGTTTTGATAACTACCTTTTCGGTTTCTCCTTGGGCTTTTTTGATTTTAGTGAATATAATTCGCTAAGTCAGTACGTTCTGCTTGATGCTGAAGGTATTAAGCGAGAATTGTATTTTTGTAGTTTGGTCGTAGCTACCTGATGAGTAGGCCTTACTTTTCAGTACGAAACCGAACTACCAACATAATTGAACTCAAGTCAAGGAGGGTTCTCGTTTTTGAGAGTCGATACATTTTTATTGTCTCTGGGTGTTGGAAAAATGTAGATCATATTGTGAGCGCCACGACGAATTTTATCTGTAGCTCCTTGTGATTTTTGGTTTTTCAAGTTTTTGCGACTGCGCATGCGTTGATTTTTACGTGTGCGCCTCAATTTTGTAAAAAGTAGTATTCTACTTCTAGCTATTGTTTTTTTTCCGAATAAAAGAGTATTTCTATATATTTGCCATTCTAAGGCACGATTTGTTTTATTACTCTTCCTGAAACCATTTTGCAACACTGGGGTAAAGTAAAGGGAGGGCGAGGATACTTCTACTTTTTTCAGTAGATATATTATGAGTGATTGGCCTCTGTATTTTTCTGATTTGCCAAATCGAAAATATTGTGAATGTCATTACTAGTAATTTATTGTCTATAATAATGCCGAAAAATAAATTTCAATCAGAATTTTATCGCACAAACTAAATTAGTTAAATTAACTGACTGCAATTTTATTCAGTTAAAACAATAAAACTAATTTGGTTAAATGAACTGCCGACAATTCTATTCGGTTAGAGAAAACAAATGAATGCGGTTATGTCAACTACTTCTGATTATGTAGTAACCGAAATAGGGTTGCACTAACCGTGCAAAGAAAGTTGCTTTAATAACAAAGTCTATTATTTTATAATCGAACAGTGGTCACGACAACTACAATTTATATTATTCCTAAACCAATAATCGATTAACTCAACCGAATGATCGCTACGCTCAACCGATGGTCGGTCATGTAATAAAGTATATTTCGTTCTTTGTACAAGCTAATTCCTTTAGGCTAACTAAAATGGGACAGTTACAACTTCTGGCTCAGTTCTGACAAACAATTAAAAGAGGTTATCGTAAAGTTTAATTAAAATTTATACAGGACCGAATAATTCAGTAGGGCAATTTATTCGGTTTGGAGCTTTGGCTTTTTTACCCCCGCCGACTATATCCCCCGGTAATCGAAGAATTTTGCCGAAAAAACCAAATATAACCTAGATTTCTGTTCCATAAACGAGTCGATCATAAACAACTACCCAAAACCCCAAAATTTGGTCAAAGCTTGGCATAGACGGATAAAAGTAATTGTTGAAAGAAAACATAGTGGGCTATACAAAATCATTGAAAAATTAAGAGGATAGTTAGTTATTTCGCAAAATAATATAAAAGGGGTTGAAGCAGGTAGAGAAATAAGACCAATTAACAAAAAATATATCTGAGGGGGGGGGGGGGGGGCAGACAATTAACCAAAAATATATCTAAACTGGGTATGGTTACCCGATATATCTAAACGTTAGAGCAAGAGTAAAACGATCCGATATTAACTAATTTCTACCAATCATAAAATACATATAATAAATAATACTGAAGCCTACTACACTTTCAATTCACAGCAAGTTATATAGTTGTGCGGCTGTTCACGTACATATTACGCAACGCTTCATGGAGTAGGGGAGAGCTCCATGTCTTGTTACGATTTGTTATGGACGGGAAGGGGTTGCGTGTACAAATATTACGTAACAGAACATTTTGAAATACAATTCTACTTTCATTTACTTCAATTAGACGCATGTACGTCGATTTTGCCGACATTTATTATGGCAAGCAAAACAAATTCAAAGTATCGTTTTTACCACAAATGTATGCAATTTAAAGGCAAATTCATCGTTATGTCGGCATTTCTCAAGAGTCACGCAATAAGTGCTATAGAAAGAATATATACGATTTTGATAGCCCGTTTTGTTAATTGAACAATTTAGTTTTGTGATCAAACAATTTTAAAAATGTTTATAAATTTATGTTGCGTTACGGAAAGGACGAGGGGGAGAGAGGCGTAAAAATAGGAGGTTAGGTAATGTGAACGGTATATTGTACAAAATCGACCACCGTATAGGCTCCCGATTTCTGGATTTATAAAGTTTAAACTTAAACATTCGAAAATTCGTCTTAATGAAGATTATGCTCGTTGAGTTGCGTCATATACAACCGAATTACAGGTACTACTTTGGGATTTTCGATGTTTTTTTAAGTGATTTTAAGCCCATTCGAGGTTCTTTTGAATTTGAGTATTATTGATGTACACATATAATTAGATTGTATGCAACATTTTATAGATTTTCAATATTAGTAGAGTTTGTTTGGATTGAATTAAGCGTAATTACGATTCTCGAAACCAGAGTTTTTTTTTGGATTTATGTCTATTTTATTCAAAATTATCAACATTGTTTAATATTTAATAATAGAGATAATTTGAGGTATTTGAATTATTTTTTATTCTACGATTCTAAATTTATTCGAGATTTTCGAAAATATTCGAAATCTTTTGAGATATCGAGGTTATTTTGTAGTTGCGTGATGTTTCAGAATGTGTACGTGACAAGATGCACATATTATAATGTTTGTTATGTCAGCATAAACAGCCACTCATGTATATATAGTACTCCCATAATAATATTACATATTTCAACGTAACAACACGTTGTAATTATTCTAAATAAAATATTGTTAAATTGTTTATGAAAAAATATTAATTAAATAAAGATATTTCTCTGGAATAATTTCCAGAGTTATAAATATTTTGTGTTAATACAACCAAGTATTTAACTTTCATGAAATTAAAACCCAAATTAGATGATTGATTTAGGGTCAGAGGACCGGTTTCGGACGTTCGTCCTTTGTCGATTCTATATTACTCTGAGTGATATGGAGTCGACAAGGGACGAGTGTCCGAGGCCGGTCTTCTGACTTTGGATTAATTTGGATTTACTGTAAGAGGTAATTAAATCTTTGTTTTTTGTTGGTTTGTGCATTGTTTTATGTTTGTATATGTGGGGGATCTGTAAATTGTCGATAGGTATAGTGTATATTGGGATCACAATTTGATAGTTTTTTGAATGGGCAGTGTTTTTGTTTGAAATTATCATAAATTGTGTAATTATAACCAAGTGATTTAAAAAAAAAAAAAAAATTTATAGAAAAAGGACATTTTAGCTTATGGAAAGTGGAAAGGACAAATTCCAGAAAAGAAGTACTGTTCTTCCCAAAAAGAACACTTGGGAACCATACATATAACAATAATCCTTTAATATTTTTGGCCTACAGCTTAGATGAATTTACGTGTCAAAATATGTCAAGAAAATCAAATAATTCGATTAATTTTTTTATACGATAATTTATTATTTTTCAATACAATTAATTACAGGTAATTAAATAAAATGTATCTGGTGTAGCGGTAACATTTTCAGTTCATAAATTCTCAGCTTAAAACATAATTAATTTCAAAGCGGAAGAATAGGTTCACCTTTATTACATAAAGAAGGATACTTTACATTACAACCCTTTGTGCAACCAGAACACGGTTTAGCAGTCTTATCGGCTACATAAACAGGTTCACCCACTAAATTAGTGTAACTGTAATTGCAGGCGAATAGAAAATATTTCCGATTATTTTTCATTGTTGATATTATCCCGCAACCAATATCTGTTTGTAAATCTTGCATCATCGCCGTAAAGTGGCCGATTTGTATGTTCTCTGATGCGGGTGGGCTTGCATAACTATTAATTACAGCGATATGCGTATCATTATATTCAACATACCAAGCTAACATAATTCTATGTATAAAGCTTATTGGCTCGGCATTTGCCCTACCATAACCTAAATTTTGTCCCGAATATTTAAATTCTTTTGTATTGCGGCACTTGTCATGTTCCATTACACATTGGTACGCATTCAATTTGGCCAAATAAGCCAGTTCATTGTTCCATTTAAGTAAGCCCATGCGGTTAGCCATCGGAAATGTTTCACCGTATTTGTTTTGCAATTTACCTGATGCGACAATATTTCTATACTGGTCATGCGTATCGAGGATTTTTTGTTCCATATCGGATGTAATCGTAATTACTTTAGGGCTTGCACAAGTTGGACCCCACTTATCACCATAGCAGCCAATATGTGGCCGACCTGCACGGCATAGAGTTGAATCACAGTATGGATTTGGTTTTGAAATAACTTGCTCACTTTGTTTGGGTTCTGCGGGAGAATAAATAAGTTCTCCTTTAGCACATAAATAATGGTAATTTAGATGACATCCCTTTGTGCAACCATAACACGGTATAGCAGTCTCATCGGCTACATAAACAGGTTCACCCACTATATTAGTGTAACTGTAATTGCAGGCGAATAGAAAATATTTCCGATTATTTTTCATTGTTGATATTATCCCGCAACCAATATCTGTTTGTAAATCTTGCATCATCGCCGTAAAGTGGCCGATTTGTATGTTCTCTGATGCGGGTGGGCTTGCATAACTATTAATTACAGCGATATGCGTATCATTATATTCATTATACCAAGCTGTTATAATTCTATGTATAAAGCTTATTGGATCGGCATTTGCCCTACCATAACCTAAATTTTGTCCCGAAAATTTAAATTCTTTTGTATTGCGGCACTTGTCATGTTCCATTACACATTGGTACGCATTCAATTTGGCCAAATAAGCCAGTTCATTGTTCCACTTAAGTACGCCCATGCGGTTAGCCATCGGAAATGTTTCACCGTATTTGTTTTGTAATTTACCTGATGAAACATCATCTCTATACTGGTCATGCGCATCAATAATTTCTTGTTCCATATCGGACGTAATCGTAATTATTTCAGGATTTTCACAAGCTGGACCCCACACATTACCATAGCAGCCAATATGTGGCAGACCTGTACGGCATAGAGTTGGATCACAGTATGGATTTGGTCTTAAAATAAAATATAAGCCTACGGCCACTCCTGCTAAAATCACTACCCCAACCACTGCAATAACTATTATAATGGATGCTCTCATAATACGAAAAATTTGTATACACTAAAAAAAAAAAATCAAAAGATATTTGAAAAAACTTCTACAATTGAAAAACAGATGAAGAATGGAATGCTAATATAGGAAAATCAGATAACTAGATCGATTGGGGTTAATTAATTTTATAACAAAAATCCACTTGCCAACAATTCCAATGGCAATTCCAACAATTATTGTAGACCATCCAATATTTTGAAAGCAATTTTTAATAAACTTATAGATTTCCGTTTGTGCGGCGTGCAAGAGAAAATCCTGAAAATTGTAATCCGTAAGTGTAAAATAGTTGTAAATAGTATTTCGTGCGGCGTTGCACTAAAATGTTAGCTTGCACAATTACTTTAAAGTGTTTCGTAAGAAATTGATGCATTTGAGCATCAATTAGATCTAATGAAAAGCGATGGTATGTTGCTGGGTGACTATATTCACATTGTTGAAAATTCGAATGTGGCATTAAGAATCTAACTTGATCCGAAGCCATAAGATGAGTGTATTAAACGAAAACGTACACAGTACACATACAGTTCCATCGAACATGCAGAATTTCATCATAATCTGTTAAGAAACGGCCAAGCACTTCCTAATTGGCCATTTCTCAGAACTCCATCTAAAACTCATTTTAGAATCCCATTTTCATCGGGCATGCTGAATTTCATCATAATCGGTAATGAAATCATTAAGTTCCTTAATCGATCATTTCTATTATGGCTTGAATTTGACTTGAAAATGCTATTGATGGATAAAATTCTATACGAGATATTCAAATTTTCTACATTCGGATCTAAGGGATAATCGGAAATAAGGGACAGGCCAATTCCCAATTAGGCTCATAAACCGAGATTTTACTGTAATATAATATTCCTGTCCAGAAAATCCCGGGATTTCCCAGTCATATTATTGAGGCAAAAGTGGGATTGAGAAACACTAATTCTGATCATAAGCCTCCCTGGAAACAATGATTAAACGAGATCTTGACAAAGTTACAGTAAGACTTGAAAGAATGTTTATGTGCTATTGCTTAAATATCCAGGACTACCAGACAAATATATGCCTGCGGAAAGAGTATGTTGGTTGTCAGGCTATTTCTTTAGGGTTAGTGCAAGCGGGACCCCACAAATTACCGTAGCAACCAATGTTTGGCTCACCTGCCGGGTATAAAGAAGCATCGCAGTATTGATTAGGTCTAAAAATAAAATATAAAATCATTGCGGTTAATACTACAGCCACTTCTTCACCCACTCCAATAATTATTTTAGCGATTTTTTTTCATCTTTTTTATAGCTATGTATTTGAAAATATTTGAGTACTAAAAAAAAAAACACAACAAATAAAAAAAATTTTGAAAGGACTTCTGAATGGTATGATAATCAGTTTACTCGATCAATTTTGTTTTGAAAATTTAATAGTTCTCAATTATTACATTTTAAATTTTTAGCCGAAATCTTAATTAATTTGATAGCAGACGAATAACTTCTCTTGGAGCATGGCCAAATTGATAAAAGCTATTACTTAACTTTATACAACCGAAACACGGTGTAGTAGTTTTATCCGCTAGATAAACAAGTGTATATCAATCAAATTGGTGTAACTGTAATAGCAGGCGAATACAAAATATTTTTGATTGTTTTTCATCGTTGATGTCATCCCTAACCAACAGCATTTTATCATCACATTAGAGTGGCCGAAGTTCATTGGATCGCCTGATGCCATACCAAGACTCAAATTTTGTCCTGAATATTTAAATTCGTTTGTATTGCCACACTTATTATGTTGCATTATACATTGGTACGTATTCAATTTGGCAAAGTATAAGCTAGTTCCTTGATCTACTACAGTGAACCCTTACGGTTAGCCATCGGAAATATTTGACCGTACTTATTTGTCAATAAACCTGGTGCGACATCATCTCTGTACTGGTCGTGCGCATCGAGAAATTGTCACAAGCGGAAACTCGCACATTACGATAGCAACTAACAAGTGGCTGATCTGCAGCGAATAGAGTTGGATCACAGTATGGATTTGGTCTTAAAATAAAATATAAGCATACGGCCACTAGTGCTAAAACTACTACCACAACCACTGCAATAACTGTTATAATGGATCTTCCAAATAATTTAATGTTCAGTGTGTCCTGTAATTTAGATATTCTTAATTTGGGTTCATAGCTTGAATAATTTATCTCATGTATTTGTATTTCTGAAATTTGACAGCTAAATATTTTTGGCGCATGTGGCTTTTTCTTGTAAATAAAATAGAAATAAATAAAAAAAATTGAAAAATGAATAATTTAATGGAAATAATTGTTTTATGAATGGAGGCTCAAACTAGGCTATCCACAAATATTTTTGTTGATATTTACTGGGTTGGGGAGAAAATGTTTACTAGAAAAAAAAAAATTCCATTTCCATTATTCCAAAAATTTAAATTGAATTTATTTTTGTTTTCCAAAGTATGTACAAAATTCCAATTTATAAAATTCCTTATATTTTAATTCCATCACTGAGAGAAATGATTCGTTGGCATGAGATCGCAGGAAAATACTTTGCATTGCGATGAACGAAATGTAGTTGCTAAAGCATAATTTCGATAGCACCAATTGACATGAGATTGGTACAACCAAGTTACGGTAGGCATTAATGCACAGATAGTTGCAACAACTTCGTTTCCAAATCTTCAACTCCGTTGATGCTAATTTCCTAGACTTCGTTGTCAGAACCGAATGAGCCTAATCGTTTTTAAAGTATCAACCTCGTTCCAATTGCCACAAACGAAATTTTGTTACACCAATTAAATGTGGCTTTTGTGTCACCTGCGAACAAAACAAACTGACTAATGCTGTTGTGAGAACAATATTGTAGTCTAATGTAATCATATCATTCTGTCGTTGTACCAAAATATCAAAGTTGATTAATTTATTTTGAAATTCCGTTGCTACAACTATAATAAGCGGTTCATTTCGTTAACTCCTACTCATTTATTGTGATTGAAAATTTACTGCCTAAAATGTTTATTATGTTGTTGGAATATTCATAATACAAAGCGAAGAGGGCATTATATGAAAAGAAGGTGAATACACTATTTAGTTGCTTTCCAATCGACCAACCGCAAGCAACCGCTAGTAGAATGGTTTTTGTCTTTGCTATGGTTGATTGGTACGCTCACATTTTTTTTTTTTCGCTGGCGCTACATCCCATAGAGGGATTTGGCCGCTTCATAGTGAAGTTTCGTAATCATTTTTACAATGGATAATGCGTGATTAATTCATTGATCCTGACATTAACCAGCCGTGATTTTTCCATCACCTGCCGGGAATCAAACCCGGGACCTCCGAAGCTTAAAGCAAGCATGCTAACAACTGTGCTACGGGGCGGCAACATTTGGATGTTTAAAACATAACCTTAAAATCGTAATTGTGTGCTATTACCCTAAAGTTGTTATTTTTTTTATATAAAATCAATAAAAAAATAATTAATATATAACGCGTTAAATAAAATCAATTAAAATTTCTAATTTTAACATAAATATTAAGCGGTTCTACATTTAACCACCTGGCGTCGAAATTGTGCGTAACTGCTTCTAACTGCTCGTAATAAAATAGCAAGAGCAGATACGAGTAGAAAATTTAGCGAAGACAAAAACCATTCTACTAGCGGTTTGCTGACTGGTGTTGGGATAACTACCTTTTCGGTTTTTACTTGGGTTTTTTTGATTTTAGTGAATATAATTTGCTAAGTCAGTACGTTCTGCTTGATGCTGAAGGTATTAAGCGAGAATTGTATTTTTGTAGTTTGGTCGTAGCTACCTGATGAGTAGGCCTTACTTTTCAGTACGAAACCGAACTACCAACATAATTGAACTCAAGTCAAGGAGGGTTCTCGTTTTTGAGAGTCGATATATTTTTATTGACTCTGAAGTAAAGTAAAGGGAGGGCGAGGATACTTCTACTTTTTTCAGTAGATATACTATGAGTGACTGGCCTCTGTATTTTTCTGATTTGCCAAATCGAAAATATTGTGAATGTCATTACTACTAATATATTGTCTATAATAAAGCCGAAAAATAAATTTCAATCAGAATTTTATCGCACAAACTAAATTAGTTAAATTAACTGACTGCAATTTTATTCAGTTAAAACAATAAAACTAATTTGGTTAAATGAACTGGCGACAATTCTATTCGGTTAGAGAAAACAAATGAATGCTGTTATGTCAACTACATCTGATTATGTAGTAACAGAAATAGGGTTGCACTAACCGTGCAAAGAAAGTTGTTTTAATAACCAAGTCTATTATTATAATCGATCAGTGGTCACGACAACTACAATTTATATTATTCCTAAACCAATAATCGATTAACTCAACCGAATGATCGCTACGCTCAACCGATGGTCGGTCATGTAATAAAGTATATTTCGTTCTTTGTACAAGCTAATTCCTTTAGGCTAACTAAAATGGGACAGTTACAACTTCTTTCTCAGTTCTGACAAACAATTAAAAGAGGTTATCGTAAAGTTTAATTAAAATTTATACAGGACCAAATAATTCGGTAGGGCAATTTATTCGGTTTGGAGCTTTGGTTTTTTACCCTCGCCGACTGTATCCCCCGGTATTCGAATAATTTTGCCGAAAAAACCAAATATAACGTAGTTTCCTGTACCATAAACGAATTGATCATAAACAACTACCCAAAACCCCAAAATTTGATCGAAGCCTGGCATAGACGGATAAAAGTAATTGTTGAAATAAAACACAGTGGGCTATACAAAATTATTGAAGAATTAAGAGGATAGTTAGTTATTTCGCAAAATAATATAAAACAGGTTGAAGCAGGTAAAGAAATAAGACCAATTTACAAAAAATATATCTGAGGGGGGGGGGGGGGGGGACCAATTAACCAAAAATATATCTAAACTGGGTATGGTTACCCGATATATCTAAACGTTAGAGTAAAACGATCCGATATTAACTAATTTCTACCAAGCATAAAATACATATAATAAATAATACTGAAGCCTACTACACTTTCAATTCACAGCAAGTTATATAGTTGTGCGGCTGTTCACGTACATATTACGGAACGCTTCATGGAGTAGGGGAGAGCTTCATGTCTTGTTACGATTTGTTATGGATGGGAAGGGGTTGCGTGTACAAATGTTACGTAACAGGAACATTTTGAAATACAATTCTACTTCAATTAGACGCATGTACGTTGATTTTGCCGACATTTATTATGGCAAGCAAAACAAATTCAAAATATCGTTTTTACCACAAATTTATGCAATTTAAAGGCAAATTCATCGTTATGTCGGCATTTCTCAAGAGTCACGCAATAAGTGCTATAGAGAGAATATATACGATTTTTGATAGCCCGTTTTGTTAATGGAACAATTTAGTTTTATGTGATCAAACAATATTAAAAATGTTTATAAATTTATGTTGCGTTACAGAAAGGAGGAGGGGGGGAGTGGCGTAAAAATAAGAGGTTAGGTAATATGTGAACGGTATATTGTACAAAATCGACCACCGTATAGGTTCTCGATTTCTGAATTTATAAAGTTTAAACTTAAACATTCGAAAATTCGTCTTAATGAGGATTATGCTCGTTGAGTTGCGTCATATACAACCGAATTACAGGTACTTTGGGATTTTCGATGTTTTAAGTGATTTTAAGCCCATTCGAGGTTCAAATTCGAGGAGCAAATTCAAAAGAACCTCGAATGTGAGTATTATTGATGTATATAATTAGAATGTATGCAATATTTTATAGATTTTCAATATTAGTAGAGTTTGTTTGGATTGAATTAAGCGTAGTTACGATTCTCGAAACCAGAATTTTTTTGGATTTATGTCTATTTTATTTAAAATTATCAACATTATTTAATATTTAATAATAGAGATAATTTGATGTATTTGAATTATTTTTTATTCTACGATTCTAAATTTATTCGAGATTTTCGAAAATATTCGAAATCTTTTGAGATATCGAGGTTATTTTTTAGTTGCGTGATGTTTCAGAATGTGTACGTGACAATATGCATTATTATAATGTTTGTTATGTCAGCATAAACAGCCACACATGTATACTCCCATAATAATATTACATATTTCAACGTAACAACACGTTGTAATTATTCTAAATAAATTATTGTTAAATTGTTTATGAAAAAATATTAATTAAATAAAGATATTTCTCTGGAATAATTTCCAGAGTTATAAATATTTTGTGTTAATACAACCAAGTATTTAACTTTAATGAAATTAAAACCCAAATTAGATGATTGATTTAGGGTCAGAGGACCGGTTTCGGACGTTCGTCCTTTGTCGATTCTATATTACTCTGAGTGATATGGAGTCGACAAGGGACGAGGGTAGGTAAGAGGTAATTAAAGCTTTGTTTTTTGTTGGTTTGTGCATTGTTTTATGTTTGTATATGTGGGGGATCTGTAAATTGTCGATAGGTATAGTTTATATTGGGATCACAATTTGATAGTTTTTTGAATGGGCAGTGTTTTTGTTTGAAATTATCATAAATTGTGTAATTATAACCAAGCGATTTAAAAAAAAAAAAAAAAAATTATAGAAAAAGGACATTTTAGCTTATGGAAAGTGGAAAGGACAAATTCCAGAAAAGAAGTACTGTCCTTCCCAAAACTTGGGAACCATACATATCACAAATCACTTATAATAGATTACGCCTTCGTGGATTTTGTTTTCGTAGTTTACTGCGCATTACGTCAACTGAAAGTTGCTAGTAAGATATTACAAAGGAAATGTATGAAAAATAAGGAATTATAAAGATAAGATAATAAGGATCAATGAATTAATCACTCATTATCCGTTGTAAAAATGATTACGAAACTTCACTATGAAGTGGCCAAATCCCTCTATGGGATGTAGCGCCAGCTAAAAAAAAAAAAAAAAAAAAAAGAGATATTTCTCTGGAATAATTTTCAGAGTTTTAAATATTTTGTGTTAATACAACCAAGTATTTAACTTTCATGAAATTAAAACACAAATATTTTATAGAAAAAGGACATTTTAGCTTATGGAAAGTGGAAAGGACAAGTTCCAGAAAAGAAGTACTGGGGCCTCACCACCGACTCCGCCGGCGTTCGTTGCTGATTTGCTTTTGCAATTTCTGTACCACATAAAACGCGAAGCGAAAATATGAACGCTTTTAGGCGTTAAATAAACATAATTTCGGTACCACAAGAATCGAACGCGGTTCTTTTCGATTATAAACGGGGATATCTACGCGGTGTATTTTATGGCGAACAACAAAGCGAAGAAAAATGCTTAGTACCAAAGTAATTTGGCGTTTTTAAAATTCGTTTTCACAAATAATATTGGAAGTAGAATAAACGAATGTTCGCTTTTAGCGTTGCGTTGTTTGTGGTTGGGTATTAATAAGCGAAGCGGAAAAATAAAAGCGAATAACAACGAACGCCGGCGGAGTCGTTGGTAAGGCCCCTGTCCTTTCTAAAAAGAACACTTGGGAACCATACATATAACAATAATCCTTTAATATTTTTGGCCTACAGCTTCGATGAATTTACGTGTCAAAATATGTCAAGAAAATCAAATAATTCGATTAATTTTTTTATACGATAATTTATTATTTTTCAATACAATTAATTACAGGTAATTAAATAAAATGTATCTGGTGTAGCGGTAACATTTTCAGTTCATAAATTTTCAGCTTAAAACATAATTAATTTGAGGGCGGATGAATAGGTTCACCTTTAGCACATAAAGAAGGATACTTTACATTACATCCCTTTGTGCAACCAGAACACGGTTTATCTTTCGCATCTGCATAAATAGGTATCCCCACCATATTAGTGTAACTGTAATTGCAGGCGAATGCAAAATATTTCCGATTATTTTTCATTGTTGATATTATCCCGCAACCGACATCTGTTTGTAAATCTTGTATCATCGCCGTAAAGTGGCCGATTTGTATATTCTCTGATGCGGGTGGGCTTGCATAACTATTAATTACAGCGATACGCGTATCATTATATTCATTATACCAAGCTGTTATTATTTTATGTATAAAGCTAATTGGATCGCCTGATGCCGTACCATAACCTAAATTTTGTCCCGAAAATTTAAATTCTTTTGTATTGCGACACTTGTCATGTTCCATTACACATTGGTACGTATTCAATTTGGCCAAATAAGCAAGTTCGTCGTTCCATTTAAGTAAGCCCATACGGCTAGCCTTCGGAAACGTTTCACCGTATTTGTTTTGCAATTTACCTGATGCGACAATATTTCTATACTGGTCATGCGTATCGAGGATTTTTTGTTCCATATCGGATGTAATCGTAATTACTTTAGGGCTTGCACAAGCTGGACCCCACTTATCACCATAGCAACCAATATGTGGCCGACCTGCACGGCATAGAGTTGAATCACAGTATGGATTTGGTTTTGAAATACCTTGCTCACTTTGTTTGGTATTTGCGGGAGGATAAATAAGTTCTCCTTTAGCACATAAATAATGATAATTTAGATGACATCCCTTTGTGCAACCATAACACGGTATAGCAGTCTCATCGGCTACATAAACAGGTTCACCCACTATATTAGTGTAACTGTAATTGCAGGCGAATAGAAAATATTTCCGATTATTTTTCATTGTTGATATTATCCCGCAACCAATATCTGTTTGTAAATCTTGCATCATCGCCGTAAAGTGGCCGATTTGTATGTTCTCTGATGCGGGGGGGCTTGCATAACTATTAATTACAGCGATATGCGTATCATTATATTCATTATACCAAGCTGTTATAATTCTATGTATAAAGCTTATTGGATCGGCATTTGCCCTACCATAACCTAAATTTTGTCCCGAATATTTAAATTCTTTTGTATTGCGGCACTTGTCATGTTCCATTACACATTGGTACGCATTCAATTTGGCCAAATAAGCCAGTTCATTGTTCCACTTAAGTACGCCCATGCGGTTAGCCATCGGAAATGTTTCACCGTATTTGTTTTGTAATTTACCTGATGAAACATCGTCTCTATACTGGTCATGCGCATCAATAATTTCTTGTTCCATATCGGACGTAATCGTAATTATTTCAGGATTTTCACAAGCTGGACCCCACACATTACCATAGCAGCCAATATGTGGCAGACCTGTACGGCATAGAGTTGGATCACAGTATGGATTTGGTCTTAAAATAAAATATAAGCCTACGGCCACTCCTGCTAAGATCACTACCCCAACAACTGCAATAACTATTATAATGGATGCTCTCATAATACGAAAAATTTGTATACACTAAAAAAAAAATCAAAAGATATTTGAAAAAACTTCTACAATTGAAAAACAGATGAAGAATGGAATGCTAATATAGGAAAATCAGATAACTAGATCGATTGGGGTTAATTAATTTTATAACAAAAATCCACTTGCCAACAATTCCAATGCCAATTCCAACAATTATTGTAGACTATCCAATATTTTGAAAGCAATTTTTAATAAACTTATAGATTTCCGTTTGTGCGGCGTGCAAGAGAAAATCCTGAAAATTGTAAACCTTAAGTGTAAAATAGTTGTAAATAGTATTTCGTGCGGCGTTGCACTAAAATGTTAGCTTGCACAATTACTTTAAAGTGTTTCGTAAGAAATTGATGCATTTGAGCATCAATTAGATCTAATGAAAAGCGATGGTATTATGCTGGGTGACTATATTCAAATTGTTGAAAATTCGAATGTGGCATTAAGAATCTAACTTGATCCGAAGCCATAAGATGAGTGTATTAAACGGGAATGTACACAGTACACATACAGTTCCATCGAACATGCAGAATTTCATCATAATCTGTTAAGAAACGGCCAAGCACTTCCTAATTGGCCATTTCTCAGAACTCCATTAAAACTCATTTTAGAATCCCATTTTCATCGTGCATGCTGAATTTCATCATAATCGGTAATGAAATCATTAAGTTCCTTAATCGATCATTTCTAATCGGCTTGAATTTGACTTGAAAATGCTATTGATAGATAAAATTCTATACGAGATATTCAAATTTTCTACATTCGGATAAGGGACAGGCCAATTCCCAATTAGGCTCATAAACCGAGATTTTACTGTAATATAATATTCCTAAAACGATTATATGACAAAAAAATCGAAAACCAGAAAATCCCGGGACTTCCCAGTCATACTATTGAGGCAAAAATGGGATTGAGAAACACTAATTCTGATCATAAGCCTCTCTGGAAACAATGATTAAACGAGATCTTGACAAAGTTACGGTAAGACTTGGAAGAATGTTTATATGCTATTGCTTAAATATCCAGGACTACCAGTCAAATATATGCCTGCGGAAAGAGTATGTTGGTTGTCAGGCTAATGTGTTTGTAGGGGATAAACGCAAGACTCGCTTCATGTGCCATAACTACATACAACTTCAGCAAGTGCTCACACGCTGTTGAAGGAGTAGGCTATAGCGTGAGTGCTGTGATCAACCTGTTAAACCTATCCACCATATAACCATATACAATTATCGTTTCCAGCGTATCACTCGTTGGAACACCGCAGCATTGAACAACCAAGTTACCTGGACCACCATCGAGACTAATGCATCAGGAATCTTAGAGAATAAACCACTTCCTGAACCCGTTTAGGAGTAGTGGGACTCCTAAAAATCTCTGGTTGGACGCGATGACTAACATGGGCTGAGAATGGCATGAGCAACAGGGACGCAACATCCAAATTCTAGCCTGAAAGATAGATATCGTTGCATAAGAGAATTAGCTACGTAGCAGCGCTTGTTGCAACGAATCCAATGAATTAAAAATGTATACTAAAACCATGCTCAAAGTGTGGCAGAATTATTTATACTCACTTCTATATAGTGCGAAACGTGATAACTCACACGCAAGATGAAAAATTACAAGCCACCCAGTAAGGCTGGTATCTACAATAAAGCACTCAAAATAGGCCAACGATTATCTGTTCTACCGCGTGTTTGAGCTCATATCAATAATATAATCTAGAAAAAACATCCTAGAAGAGTATGGAAGACTCAAGGTTTTGGCCAACGTGGTCGCAGCAAAGTTCTTAACTTACAGCGCGAGGATCTTGAGTGATTATCAATGTGGTTTTCATTCAAATAGATCAATGGCCGATCAAACTTTAACTCTGAGAATAGTGCTGAAGAAGTGTTATGAAAAGAACATACCTGTGTAAATCTATTCGTTTCGTAGACTTCCAACAAGCGTACGACAGCATTAAGAGGGATACGTTATACGTTATGGAACGTCTTGTACTAACTGGGCATACTGCCAAAATTGGTTCGTACCTACCAGCTTTTAATGGATGGCTCAATATGCAAGGTGCCCTTCTATTAGCACAACTAATTTGGTATAACGAATTCCTGTTCTAAATTACAAGAAATATTTTAGTAATCGTCATTTATCGTTTGCTAATTAGGTTGCTAGTAGCATTACAATTGCTGCTATACTCTCATCTATATTTTCTAAAGTAAGGCCAAGGGCCATTGCTTAGGTTTGTTTTTTGAAGAAAATACGTGTCACCGACAAAATCGTCTAAATAAAATGTTGGCTCGATTTTGTTCTTGAGCAAGGTTTAATTTTTGAAAACCTTAAACATTTCATTCATTAGACTTTCACGCTTGAGAAGTAAATTCTCTAGACTTTTCAATTTGTCGAAATCTACTAAATCATCTGAAACCCTATATTCAGTACTCTCTGAGCCAATTCGAAACTACTAAACTTATGTAATAGGTGTAATATGGAATACACAGATATTCTTCTTCTCTATATGAGAACGCTCATTTTCAAAATAAGGATTTCCTCGGGTATTAAATGGAATGATTGTTGTAATATCGCAAATCTACCAAATTTTCATTCCAGTGCTAAATAGATTAACGGTTAGGCCTTTATTCGGTACAAGTAAAAATTGTTAGTAGGTTATTCTAGATCTTAAATAATAATTATTAGAATACTTAAAGGATCGGCAAAGCCACTCAGCAAGTTAATTATTAAGTTAATGATAAGAATTTTGTTGTATCGAACAATAATTAAAAAATATAATAATCGATCATATATGATAAAAAGAATCAAAGTAAGACTTGCCTAATTCAGGAGGGGTACCTGAAGGAAAAAGAGGAACCTTTGTCTAATAATAGTATTCGCATAGCTAAACAATAATTGTGTGAGCATGTTACTTCAAATAAAACTTAGATTTAACAGCGACGCAGGCGGATTATTGAATGCAATTCCCAGCTTGAATTTGACTAGAAACCATTAGTTAAATTTGTTAACGATTTTATGCTTAATCGGTTTCAAACCGATTTCATTTCTGAACTAAGCAAACTGGAACAAAAATTATAAATTGATAATACATTATGTCTGGAAGATAAAGGATGGATGACGATGTCAGGAATATGGTGAAATGCATAGTGATGATTCACATAAACAAATGTAAAATTGAATCGTTACTTATATTGAATGGGTAATAAGAAAAAATTTAGAGTTTATGGAACATTCTAATTTCTAATCCATCGACATTACGCGCATTTGAAAACAATTTTCAATGGCTTTCATGGGATTTAGATTATCGATCTAAGAATAAAGAAACAACGCATAACGGACTATTTTGTTATACCAATAATTTATTGAAACAATTCATTCGAATAAAATATTCAATTTGCAGTTTTTATCTAAATGGATTAACTTGCTTGCCGTGTTTTTTTTTTATCACTAAGCATAGATAATGAATGCTTCTTTAGTAAAACCAAAAAATAAAAAATAATTACGAAGGTTAAAAATTTGGACGAATTCGTTTCAGTTTTTGATTTAAACTTAAGTTGAGTGTAACACAAATTAGTTGAAATATGATTACAAGAATATTGTTAATAGTAGCAGGTATGTAACTTTAATTTGATTTATAGTAACTTAGTCATAATGTCGGTCCTTTTTTTCTTAGTTTTCTGTTCGATAACCAGAAGGATTCATGGTGATGTGACGGGTAATCAATTCATGGTTGGGGGGTTGCCAGCTGAAATCGTAAATTTTCCTTCATTTGTGCATATAAGTATACCGAATGGGCAATGTGGTGGTTTCATAATAAATTCGAATCATGTTGTAACTGCTGCTAGTTGTGTTCTTGACGCCAATCATATTTTATTAGCACCCACTGTTGTATTTCTTCGGTTTGGATTCACAACATTCGCAGAATCTACACCATTTGTAACTCAACGTATTTATGTTCATCCCTTATTTAATCCGTGGACTTTCGATAATGATATTGCGGTACTACGTGTAAGTAAATACATACAAAGTTTCGTAAGAGGCAAAAATGTTTTAATGTTATTTTTTATATTTAAAAGACGAACGTTAATATACCAATACAGGATGGTCTAAATCCAAATGTATTTCTGGCTGAAATCAACGATAGAATTATTCGAGATGAGGCATTGTGTACTTTGGTCGGTATTTCAAATGCAGCCCCGACACATTTACGTAACGTAACGCAATCGATTTTGAGTCGACACCTGTGTAATGCACCGACTAATTTAACCAACACCATATTGCCGTCACAATTTTGTACTTCTGCACATCCCGCCTCAGCTGGGTCGCCATGTCTAATAAATCGTGGTGGGCCATTGTTTTGTAATAATCGTGTGTCTGGTATACTATCCAATGGGTTTCCGTGTAGTACTGTTCCATTAACCCAAAGTATATTTACTCAAGTCCGAAGGTATATACCATGGATAATGCAACAGTTTACTAGAACCGATCTAACACCAGGCGGACCAACACCACCACCAACATTTCCACTATTGGGAGGACAATCGACTATATTAGGTTGTGTTAGTTTAGTTGCGTTAAGTATTTTTGGCTTATTGTTCGCCGGATAACAATTACAAGGCATATAACCAAAAATAATTTTAATCAATATTTATTATTAGTGTAAAAGTTGCAGAATTTGGAATTAATAAAATAAAAATATGCTAAATTTAAATTATAATTGTATGTACTTCTTAAATTTGGCTGTTCCTGAATTATGCGTACAAAATACTCTTTTGAATCGATGCTCAGCACAGAAATGTATACAGTTGCATTTTATATGAAATAAGCTATTGGATAATTAAATTGATGCCTGAACCTAGCTTAACAATTGCATGATTGGACACATCTTCCATCCAAGGACAAAATTTACTAACATCTGTATATATACTGGGATATCTCACCTCACCACAGCCCTTGCCAAATGAAAAGTTGCAATTTAATCGTTTTCCACACATTAGCGGACCACCAGAATTACCTTGACAAAAGTTTTTTCATCTAGATTCTCACTGTCAATAGAATTTTAGTAAAATTTCTCCATAAGATCTGAGCGAATTACAAAAATGCTTTGTTTTAATTTCAACTTTGGTTTTACGTAAAACATGTGACAAACTATTATACGTGATTTTTCCGTGGTAAGACCCCATCCAGAAATTATGCATAGCCCCTGTTAGGCTCAGGTGTTGATTTGTCAAGGGTTATTAATTTAACATAAGGAATCTCGACAAATCTTGGCTAAACTCGGTATAACAGCCACATAATTTATGGAAATTTTCGGTTCATAATCGGGATGAGGAAATAATTGAATTGGATATCGAAGTTATCTCGATAATGAACCATCTTCAATTTTTATATCACCAGCCATAATTTGAACAACCGTTGTATAAGTGTCTTCTTTTTCGTTTGGCTTTACAATACAACGGACTGCAGTAAGAATATGATTCCGCAACTAATTAAACAACCACCACAACGATGAATGATACTGGGTTTGTATTGTATGGGTACCATTGATAGAAACTTTGCTTTTTGCTTGTGTTCCGTCAATAATTAAATTAACGAATGGAAGCGAGATAGATTATAAAAAACACAACAATTTTCTGACAAAATTTTTTTTTAAATTTTAATACACATCACAATCATCAAAGATATGACGGTGGTATTTGATTGAATGACATTTTATTGAATACTCGATGTACGAAATTAATATTTTGATTGACAGTTTGTTTGCATTGGTACAATTCGTTCCGGTGTTGCAGTATTGACTAGTGTGAATATAGGTAAGACTATTGTGAATTAGGTGAAAATTTGATTTCCAGTTTTTCTTACGATGGAAGGCTGTAATATTTTTATTCATCGAACAAAAAGATAAACTTCTACGATCAACAAGTATATTAACACAGTATTTAGCTTATCACACTTTTTGTGAATACTGAATCCTCCATTTATTTCACGCCGGGTCGATTTTAATCCCATACTTTCGTCAATCCAATTTCGATACTGACTAACATCTGTATAAACTCCCGGAAATCTTGCCTCACCGCATCCATCACCAAATGATACTATACCACATAATCGATTGTTACAAACTAACGGACCACCAGAATCACCCTGACATGCATCTTCTACATTTGTTGCATTAAGACCACGATCACCAATAGCACCAGCGCAAATCGTGTTTTCTGGAAGATTCCCTCCATACGACAGATAACTATTACATTTATCCCAATTTTTGATTTCAACGTTAGCTTTCTGTAGATTAAAAACCGTCTAAAAAAAAAAAATGTAAAGCTATAATAAAGAGAAATTTGAATTGGAATTAGATTTACTCCAGTACTGGTTGTACCCCATCCAGCTATGTAACATGGCTCATAATCTTTTGGTGACGACGATGACATTCGTATCAAATTTATTTGTGGTTGCTTGCTAAATTTGACGGCGAGCTTAATTAGGGCAATATCATTTTCCATTGTATCTAGACTATAGTCTGGATGTACTGTAATCTTAATAGGAGACCGTCTTTTTTGTGCTAATACCGATGTTTTTCCAACATTTACATCACCGGCCGTAACATAGATCGTTGAAGGATCTGTATTAATATAATTATCAGTATCCGATATTCGCATAGTGACACAATGAGCCGCCGTTAGAATGTAGTTCCAGTCGATTAAACTGCCACCACAGAAATGACAATTGTCATGTTTTGTTTGTATTGATACGATAAAAGGAATTTCATGGGGTTTAACTAGCACACCTTTGATAATTCGTGAACGCTGGCTTGTTACCCTGGGACAAAACAGTTGAAAAATAATTAACATAAAAGCCAAAATGAGTTTAAGCATTACACGGAAAGTTTGAATGACATAAACAAAATTTAAATTAAACTGATTATAAATTCTGCAGTTTCTACGATCATCGCTTTTGTGACATTATAATTGTTTTCATTTATTCATTTGCCCCTTGTAGTCTTTCACAACACGATTTTAATATTCTTAAGATTACCGCGTTTCATAATTTGATTATCGTAATTTAGTTGTACAAACACAATAAAATGAAGAAAGTGTAGATGAGATAGAATTGATGCTATTGTTCCCACCCTGAGGCCTACACGTACCAATGGAACAACGCTTGTGAACGCGAGTGAATCGCAGCAGTATCAGTCATGTACGTAGTTAAACAAAAAGATGAGGTAGAAGAGGTAGCGTTCACCATCTCGAAAACGAAGATTCCGCAAAATAAAATGATCTCAATTTCACGGATGGAGTTGCTTTCGGCTGTACTTGGAGCACGACTCGCCAACTCTATAAACAAACAACACGCGATAACTGTCACCAAGAGTACTCATTGGTCCGATAGTCGCCACATGTTATGTAGAATTCGAGTCATTTAAACCTTTCGTGGCACATCGGCTTGAAGAAATCCAGGAGACGACAAACTGCCATGACTGGAGATGGATTCATGAGCAATTAATCATTAGGAAATTAATCAGAATGCAAGTCTGGGTGCTGCGATTCTTCCACCGTAAAAAACAGTTGAGCAGAATATCACCGAACGAATTAGACAAAGTTTTAATGTATCTGATCCGAAGAGCAACTGCAAATTGCGAAAATTCTCTTCATATTTTGATTACCAATCTATCATTATAAAATATAAAGTATCTCACGTATGAGCAACGATGTCATACATATTATACTGCCAAAAAAAATTTATTTAACTACTCACCGCAAGTTTTCACCACCAAATGTACCACCAAAATCATGCTTCAGTTTTAAATAAGATTAAGCAGAGATACCACATACCACGATTAAGAAGTTGCCTGAAAAACGTGTGAGCGAAGTGTGCACGATGTCACATAAGAGATGCGGGGCCCAAGGTACCAGAAACGGCAGAACTACCATGGTCGCGGGTGGCGGCTGGGATGCGGTGTGGGACGAGCTTCCTAAGTACAGAAACAGAGGGAGATGATATGATTAATTCGCAACTATTGACATATATATCGAAACAGAGACAGATACTGTCGAAGCCCTCACTCTGAATCACTTTCTGCTATGTTCCTCAAGCGGAACGAAGTATTTTGGTAACTTAGCTGGTGAAATCGATGAGATACATGCTGAGTGGAAATGCCAGCAAGCAATTACTCGCATATTCTGGAGCCAATGAATCTCTGAATAACTCCCGGTGGTCTCTGCCGGAGGCAGAGTATATGGTCCTGTCTAGTGCCATTCAGAAGACTCTATGGTTAAAAAGCTTGTCGAATGAAGTTTTTAAGCAAAATGAGAAACTTTTTCATCAAGTGCGACAATAAAGAGCTATTCAACTCACCGAAAAAACGTCATAAATCAACCAAGAACTATATAGTCCTATGAGGATTATTGTGTGATGAAATAAATCAATATAGTCTTTATATTGGTCCCGGGCGAAATGACATATTTCAAAGTAACATAAGGTACAAACGAGGGTAATAATCGATTTTGATGAAATTCAAGATGTACCTACAATAGAAATTGTATTCTAAACTTATTGATTTAGGCGAAGTTCTGGAATACGGGCGGTTAGGATGGAACTTGGATATAGATCTTAGCCGATTTTGATAAAATGGGACGACCAACTAATAAATATACAAACAAATTAAAAACTTTTAACCGCAGTATCAAGATTATTTTATTTCTCTTTTTAGCCTATCTACATAGTTACAACAATAAAAATGCTTCTAGAGCTCAGGCCCGAATCTTTTCGATCTTTCTGACATTTTTTGGTTATAACGTACAAATAAGAGCCATTTTAAAGAGACAATCGCCCAGATTTTAAAATAAATTTTTATCTAAAGTTTTTATTTATTTTGAAGTCAACCAGGAACAATCTTTTAAATTTGAAAATTCTGAATCAGCTTAAAAGATTGATTTTGGATAATTTGACATGATTTGTACAGTTTCGAAAAATATGGAATTTTCAAGAACGAATCCACCGTGTACATCGGGGATGTAAATCGAGAGTATGTTATTTTGTTTTCAATCCCTTTAGGAATTAAAGGCTAAATCTATATATTTTTTTGGGCAAACAGCGGGGCGAATCCAATCCTTTCATTCAACAAAACATAGTGTTGTATTGTCTAAAATAACGTCGGTAGGGCTCGGATTCTCCTACTACTTAAAATTTGCCTAGGGCTCAGATTTTCCTTGATCTACCAATATATACCAAGTTCCAAGACATTCCTTGTTTGGACAATTACTAATTTATTTTGTAAGTGATTTACCAGAAAAAAATTTAAACAATCGTTCAAAATATTTGAGTTTTTCTCATTTTTTTTTGTTATTTTTAGAGATTTTGGTTAATGAACAATCGCAAATAAAATGAAGAATCATCCAAAAATATTTGATTACAATGTTGAGCTATTTTTCATTTTTGGGCGACTCTTTTCAATATTCAATCCTTCAAAAATCCTTATTAGAAAAAATTCATAGAAGTCAGGTCAGGTGATCTGGATAGTCAATCAATTTAATTTTCACGTTTAGTCCATCGATAAAAAATAATTTCTCCCAAATAGTGCCGGACATCTTCCGAATAGTGCTCAGGAGCACCATCTTGCTGAAAGAAGATACCACCCCCACCCAGGAATTATATTTTCTTGCAACATATTAGTTACCTTTTTTATAAATAAAGGCTCAATTATTTTTTGTGGCTTTTTTGGGTATGGTTAGTTTTATATCTTCAAACGAACGATCTTGAGGCCTGGCTTATTGTAATTAGTATATAGTTATGGTTATCATTTTTGTAAGTTGGTTGGATTTTGTATTTTAACAACAAGTGACTACCTCGCCTATTTTTATATACTCGTACATTAATGAGCAATCCTTATCTAAATCTTTTGTAAATCACAAATTTTATTTTTGATAAGATTATTAGTGCATTCCAACTGAATGAATGTCTCATAACATATGCGAGGTTCTCCATAAAAACTTTAAGTATTTACCAATTTCGATTTATATTTATTTATTTTCGATATCTAAATACATATCTTATCATACAAAACATAAATGTTTTTTATATTGTCGTTTTACCATAATAACGCAAATACGCGTTTCTATAAGTTCTAATATATTATAAAAATATTTACTATATCCCACCAAAAATTAATTAATCATGTTTAAATTATTAATTTGTGTATTGTTATGTTTAATTTATAAAAGTAATATGTGTTATTGTGAACAAAATGATGCATCCGATGAGGTACCCAAAAAGATACCAAGATATCCAATTCCACAATATCGAGAGAATACAACCGAGATTCGGTTTTTTCCACGAATTATTGGCGGTATCGCTGCACAACTAGGTGAATTCCCAGGAAAAGCTTCACTGCAAACAAGGCGTGGAGCGCATATGTGTGGCGCTGTCATTATACAATTGAGTCATGTGCTGACCGCTGCCCATTGTGTAACCAATGGAATTGGTGTTGTATCCGGTATTAATACGGTATGTATAATAGTTTTATTTGAGATTATTCTCGATTTGTATATAATATTGTATTCTGATCTATGTTACTTTTAGTTGCGATTGATAGCCGATGATCTACTTATTACAGCATCAGGATCGGCCTCACGCCAAACAAGATTTCCAACTCATATTTTTGTTCATCTTAGATATAGTGCACATACCTTTGAAAATGATATTGCTGTGATACGGGTGGAATTACCTTTTGAGACCACGCAAACCTTAATGGTTATACCACGAAATTTAGAATCACCAGTGATTGGTCAGCGTTGTGGATTAGCTGGATGGGGTGCTACAGTTGAAGATGGATTAGCACAGCCAAGGCTCTTGCGTGTCGACCTCGAAGTGAAAGATACTAGAATTTGTAATGGTTCGTCGTCTTACAATGGTCTTGTGCCACACGGATCATTTTGTGCTGGTGCTTTTGCTGGTGGTGTGGATGCATGCCAAGGTGATTCAGGTGGAGCTTTAATTTGTAATGGCAGAGTGACAGGGATCGTTTCATCTGGTTATGGTTGTGGTCGACCCAATTTCCCTGGAATTTATGTCGATGCTAGTCTTCATCATAGTTGGATTGAACACACTATTGTATTTGTTGGTGCTCCCATAGACATTCCTCGACCAACCACTATCAGGCCAGGGTAGGTTAACCAGAGTCCACTCTAATTTTATGATTATTTAACTAACAAATTCTTTTTTTTTTGCAGCGCTGGATCAATAACATCGCCGTCATCGATTTTAATCGTTCTAACTGTTATAATTTTAAGTTATATTTTAAATGTGTGAGGTTTTTTGTCAATAAATAATATTAACTGTTTCCAATTGAAAATTTCGATTAACAAAACGTGTGACTTCAAAATTTGCAAAAAATCGCAGGTACAAACAAACTAACTACATAACTAATTAATATTCATGTCAATTAATATCCTCTCTATAAAACAAAAACAAAATAAAATTTGTAAAATGTGATTATCACGGTATACAAAATGGGACACATGTTGTTCTTGAAATACGATTGTCGAACTATATTATGATTAGTGTGTGGCCTATTTTTGTTTGATAACTATATAAATAGGTGGGCAAATTAATTGTGCTATTTCAATTTGTGAATTACCCAAGTATTGTAGTAAAGTATTGTGTATAGTGTACGATTGAATCGAATTCGATTGAGACGCGTGTGATTTAGCCTTAAGGTACTATAACTAATTGTTTATATGTATATAATATAGGTTACTGATGACACTGATCTATTTAGTTTTCAAAAAAATGTGAACTTTAATTAATTTCTTAATCGTGATAAATCATTTAATTTTCATTAGAATCATTTGAAACCAAAACAATCCCTAGTCCCGCAGATTGAATTAAATTGTAATGCATACTTTAAAAATGATCAAAATGGAACATTAGCATGTAGCACAAGCCAATTTTAAGTGAATATTATATTTATAGAATTGTTGACCCAGTGGAAGTTTTCGTCGAATATAATATTTGATGAAAAAAGCAAATAAGCCAGTGTACTAGTTCATAATCTATGCCAAATCAATTTTATCTGCAATCGTAGATCAACTTGTTAGGCAGAAAAATTCCACGTCAAAATTAACTATAACTAAAAAACTGCAGTTCAAAATGTCACAACGGCCCTCCTCTTTCCATGTTATAACGGCTAAATGGTTACGAATTTCTTAAGCCCGATATCATTTTAGTCAAGCTTCTTAGTACAAATAAAATAAGTTAACTAATAAATCATTATTTATTAATTTATAGATGTAATTTATTTTAATCTCAATCCTTAGGAAAAATTAGATTATTGAAAATTAGGTATTTCAAGGCCTATAAATGTAATTTCATAATTTTGTGTAAATTCACTAGACATTATTTTTGTTCACGTGGTGGTCGAAGTGTAGGGAAAGAAGATGGCTTTGTTAAAATGAACCAACTATATGAGTGTTCTGTTGGCGTAAATTTACAACTCACTGATATTACATTTATCATCTCTAATAGAGGTCAAATCCACAAATGCAACCAAAGCACACTATGAAGATTCCAATTTAATTTTTCGGTGTTGAACGGTCTACGCAAACATAGTAAAAGATAGTTCCTAAGGATATTTCATATATGCGAAATCACTTCAAAATGTTTGACCGCTCAAAGATTTTTTGAAATTTGTAAAAATAACCAATCTTTAGGTGCCAAATCTGGAGTAGGGAGGGGGGGGGGGCTAATTTTATTCAAAAGCACACTCATGCAGCGCAGCTTAAGCAATTCTTGGTTCGTGGACTAGAGTGCTGTTAATTACCGGGTTTAAGTTAATATGCATATTTTTTAATCACCGGTATACGCACATATTCCCAAAAATTCACGTAAGAAATTGTAAGATACGAAACCGGTACGAAAGGTTTTAGATTGCTGGACGTTTACACCCACAAGATAAAAATATATCGCGATGTAAAGTTTATCGGAAGTGATGCTGAAACCAATAATGAATCAACCATCGACGTATACCCAGCTACTCCCAAAATGAATATGAACTCGAACAACCGACACATCAAATCGAAGATAATACGCCAGATATAGTTACAGAAAGTGAAAATATACGACGTTCAACAAGAACAAATAAGGGTGTGCCATCGAGAAGAAGGGGCCTCTGGCTGTTGGAGCCCACGAGATTTCCTTTATTAGTTCAAATTTAAGATTAGATAGCTCAGATTAAGCTTATATTTTCAAATTTGCAGAACAGTACATTTCTAGGAAATTTTTAGGAAAAGGCGGTGTCCTAATTTTTAGAAAAAGACAAAATTGTTCTTCTTGCTATTAAATATTTTCTTAAGACCGACTCAACAATTTCTTATCGGTTCTGGCTCCAAAGAAGTAAAAATTCCTTTAGGTTCTAACCGATATGGAGATTTAGAAAAAAATTAGCAAAAAATTTTTGAAATCAAAGCTTTCTACATCAAACGGCAACAGTTATAGTGTTTGCCGCGTTGATTTATTTGTATATACGTGTTGCGTAACTCCAAGTTTACCCCTTTAGCATTTAACATTCAAACTTTTACAAATCAAATTTTTTGTTTGGTTGTTTTTGGTGGGGTTTGCTGGGTAATGTTTGAGACTTAATTGGTGATTCAGTGTTATGAAACAGACAGGTTATTCGAGAATTTTAGAGCCTATTCGATGAATACGATTATTCGATATTTAAAAAATTATCCGATAAGATCCGAGGGTTCTATTCTTATTGCAAATCGTTTTTTTGAACTTAGCCTTAACTTGCTTTGTATTTTTCAAAATTTCGTAGGATTTCGAGATTTTTACAGTGTTTTCGATACTATTCATATTAATATAAAGATTTTTCTGTAATAATGAAATTGTTCGAAATCAATCGAAATTCACATAATATAGAGATTTTTCGAATTTTTCTGGAGTAATTTATACTCATAAAACATTTTATTAGAAACCAAAAATTATTAAAAACCTCAAAAATGTTAAGTTCAAACCCAAAAAGTATGAATTAATTGTCAAGCTTAAAGCTTATTGAAAATAAATATTCTAAATACAATCCCAAAATTCAAAGTCACAAAGGGTAATTTTGAGATAAATTATTTAAAAAATTTCGATCAGTGAGAGCTTTTAGAACTAAAAGCTCTTGTAGCTTTTTGCAAATACATATTTTTTGCACATAAAACAGTGTAACAAAAATCTGAAATTATTAAGTCTGGGAAATGTTAAGTTTAAACCAAATATATTAACAAATATTCTAAATGTATCCCAAAATTCCGTACCTACTTCTTTTTAATACCAAATTTTGGTGTAAAATGATTTGATTCAAAAAGCTTCGACAAACGAAAGATTATAATAATACCAAGTTTCTTAGTGAAATGGTTTGGTTTGATTGAAAGCTCTTGAAAATTTACATTGAGAGCAAATTTACTAAATTATCCTTAAATTCTGTTACCCTATCTAAAATCGAATTTCTGAGTAAAATGGTTTGGTTTAAAAAGCTTTTCTAACTGAAAGCTCTTAAAACTAATAGTGCTTAACATTTTTTACAAAACATAATTTTTGCACATAAAACATTTTAAGGAAACCTAGTGCGTTTTTTTATTCGCTATCCGGAGCTGCTATCGAGAGCTGTCATATGAAAATAGCTCCGGATAGCGGCTCCATATAAATAGGTAGAGCTAAATATTTTTTATTTGACGTTTTCACTTATGAATTGAATTAAAAATTATATTTTGACGTTAAATAAATGTAATTTACCAATAAATAGCACGTCAAATTTAAATTTGGGTGTAGAAAATTGACTGCTCCGCATAACAGCTATCGGAAGCGAATAAAAAAACGCAGCTCTTAAATTATGAAAATTCTCCAAAATGTTAAGTTCAAACCCAATAGGTATAAATTAATTATCAAGCTTAAAGCTTACTGAAAACAAATATTCTAAATTTATCTGAAAACACTACTTTCCTTTATAATATCAAGTTTCGTAATAAAATGGTTTGGTTTGAAACCATGATGATTGCTGATTAACGTTAAGATTAAATATTCTAAATTTTAGCCAAAATTCTGTTTTGATAATTAAAAGCTTATAAAATTTAAGGTTTTTGATTTTTTGCATATACATACATAAAACATTTTAGCAAAAACCTAAAAGTATGAAAAAGGCTCAACATTAAAAGTTAAGTTAAAACCCAAATTTATTTAAATTAATTATCAAACTTAAAACTAATTGACCATTTTGGCAGATACATATTTTATGTTTATATTGTAGCTTTTTTAATAAAACTTAAGGATAATTCGATATTTGAGAACTTTCAAGAATATGCAAGATAACTTTGAAAATTCGACATTTTTGAGATTATTTCGGAATTCTTTTTATTTTTCAAATTATATTCGAAATTTGTGATGCTTCATCCATATACTTAGAAATCGTCAGAGCATTGAGTTGCAAGATGTTCCGTGTCATCTACTCTCGAAATCAGATACATACTTTTAATTAATGCGAGACTAGACAATATGAAAACAAGGATTATCACTTAAAGCTTTACTTATTCATAGGTACAATACCGTCGAAACGTCGGGCTTTTTATTAAATAATTAATAAAAAAAAAATTAATCTAAAAAACCAAAGAAAATTATGTCTTATTTCATTGAAGAATTTTCAAGAACCAAGAGATTGTCTTTTTCAAACAAATTTTGTTTGTATGTTATTGCAGTATTTGCAGTAATAAACACGAATGATTTTAATTGATTTTCATTTTACTTCGTATTATGAATAAAGCTTTCCAAAAGTTAATTAGGAAAATATTTATCTGGTTTCTGCTAAAAATCAGATTATTTTTTAAAAATATTCCATAATGCTTACGTTCAACATCATCACAGATCCCAATAAATCTCATAACATAATACGCTAGCGTTCAATATATAGTCATGTCATGACACTATCAATTATAGTATGTCGTAATGTCATGATACTATCAATTACATAAGCGCTAAAACTTTACATTTCTAGCATAAATTTACATGTTTCAGCTGTATCTTTTGGAAAATATACAACACACAACTGTTGTTAAATCAAAGCTTCCAATTTTATTAATGTTTTTATGTAAAACTAATACAAATAAGAAAATCATGTTTATTCACGATTGATAAGTTTGTAAATTTGTTATGAAGATGATGCATCGAATGAAATGGGGTTTTCCCGTGAATTAACTCATCACTTTATACATTTAATTCATTTTATTAATAAGATTAATAATTTACTTACATTTTGATCTTGTTAATTAACTTACAACGATTAAAATAACACATTTTTTATCACCAAGCACTAAACACCGGGACATTTCAACTAAATAAATCAAACTATAGTTTAGATGCTCACCGCAGTATTAAACAATTCAAATTGATTTTCGTTTGTTAAAATTCAAATTTTAAATTTATTTCGTAAAAGGGAGGGGGGGATGTTGTAATAAAACGGTGAATTTGAATATTTAGTTTTGGAAATGACTATACCTACCTAGTACGTTATTTTCATTTCAAAATGTGAATATTTATAGTTGTTGTAAACTGTGTGGTGGAGGTAATTTTATTTTAAATTAACGTAACTTTTGTCTCATTTGATATGTAGTGTTGCGCATTTATATGTATAATTCTTAATAAAATCTGTTTAATTTCCAATCTTCGTGATAATTCAATACTTGTTGAAAATGTGATAAACTACATATGTATATAGTTTTAATCTCCTCAGTATTTGACTCTTTTTAACAAAATTTAGCAAACCAACTTACATAACACACAATTATCATATCTTCGTATGATTACCAAATCAAACGGTAAATGTACATGCAAATTTCTTTTAATTTGTGTTCCCTCCTTCGTTTTCGCATCTTCTTCTCATGTCACAGGAAGCCTATATAATATAATATCATATTGTGTATATAAAGAAGTGATTTAAAATAAAAATAAAATTCTTGTAACATTTCTTAATCAGTTGGTACGCACGTTTCACCATAAAATGCTGTATTTAAGAATTTTACTGATTTTATTAACGATTATAAATTTATCAAACGGATTTTATAATTCATTATTTTTGCGGCATAATGATAAAAAATATTTGCATGCATTTTCTGGTAAGTACATTTTGATATATACATATATATATGGCGGTACGGTTATCTTACCTTAACCTGTTATATAATTGATATAGTGATAAGATATTTATGATGTATAAACACAATAACAAGCCATAAAACATTCTAATCGTGCCGAATTATTTTACAGGCTTTACCGAAAAGCTTTTCAATCATGAATATAAACAATATATGAAGACAGGTGTTCGATCACCATTACTCAAAGAATTGATTGAAACGCTAAAAGCTCCACAAGATGCACGACTTCAAGAAATTGCTCGTATCCCACAACAAAAACAAACAGCTTTATGTGCACTTTGTCGATCTGCAGTTGGTGTACTGCTCGAGTACAGACGTAGCGGTATGAGTGACGCAAATCTAGCGATAATCGCAAATGATTTGTGTATAACATTAAAAATACAACCAGCTCAGGTCTGTGTCGGAGTTATAGCACTTAATCTACCGATATTACTTTATATTACGGATAATCGGCCGAATTTAACCGCTGAAATGGTGTGTGGTATGATTTTGCAGGGCAGCAATTGTATCATTGTGAATACAAAAGAATTTGAATGGAATATTGTGATTGATTCGAATATGCCAAAAATTCGAGATCATAAACATTCAAATTTACGTCGGAGTGATGATGAATTAGTGGTGCTACAAATTACCGATATTCATTATGATCCACGATACACGATCGGTTCGGATGCACATTGTCAAGAGGGAACATGTTGTCGAAGTGGCAAACCCAAAATCAAAGAAGAAATGGCATCTCGCTGGGGTGACTATAGACGTTGTGATACACCGTGGGAAACAATTGAAAAAATGACCGAGCATATAAAAAAACAACATCCGAAAATTGATTATATTTATTACACCGGTGATATAGTGGATCATGGTGTCTGGGAAACAACCACAGAACTGATCGAAACTTCAATGACACGCATTTTTGATCATTTTCGCGACATATTCGGAGAGATACCAATATTTCCGTTGCTCGGGAATCACGAAGCACAACCTGTAAATCAATTTCCTCCACCGAATGTTCCGGATAATTTTACAGCACGATGGCTGTACGAGCACACATCAAGGGAATGGACGAAATGGTTACCAGATTCTGCTATCGAAACAGTAAAAATTGAAGGATATTACACTGTACTGATACGGTCAGGACTTAGGATTATTGCCCTAAATAATAACCATTGCTATACATATAACTGGTGGTTATTATATGAACCGACCCATCCCGCTAAACAATTACAATGGTTACACGATACACTACTGGAGGCGGAAAAAAATAACGAGAACGTTCATCTCCTTGTACACATCCCAGCTGGTGAGGGAAGTTGTTTCAAAGTATGGGATCGAGAGTATAATCGAGTGGTAGTTCGATTCTGGAAAACGATAAGCGCTATATTCACCGGACATACACATTTCGACGAGTTTAATATATTTTATTCTGCAACCAAGCCAAATTATGCCGTAAACATTGCATGGAATGGTGGCAGTGTCACTTCTTATAATGATTTAAATTCCAATTACTTGGTGTACTACATAAATAGAACGACATATGTAAGTTGGTTAATTAATATTGAGCTATTTGATATATTTACGATTTAAAATATTTTTAATTTACAGCAAGTGGTCGATAAAGAAAGTTGGATATTTAATTTGACAGAGGCTAATTTAACACCGGATCAAGAGCCACACTGGTATAAATCGTACACATTTCGGCAGGAATATGGTGTTCGGAGTTTAACACCCAGTGGATTGAATAGTTTGGTTGAGGATTTTGCTAACAATCCGGAAAAATTAAAAGGATATTGGCGACATAAAATGAAGCATGGCGATACATCGCTGGCTGACGATTGTGATGAATTATGTCTAGCTGATCATTTATGCCAAATTGTGACCACCGAATTTGATGTCGACACCAAATGTGATGAGCTGATGGATATGTACGAGTATGCAGTTCTTGGTATTCTGAGTACAAGAAGACGTACATTAAATTAATCTGGCTGCAGGATTCTATACACTTAAAATAAAGTTTCTAAAATTGTTCAAGGCTGTTTTATTTATTATGGTGGGGTGATTTTCAGGGATCAAGTTCACTAATCTCCACTGCTTATCACAAAAATAAGGCCCCTCATAAATTTCGAATCGTAATCTCGATTGATAACAGTATGTTTAGTGGTATAAATTCGTGGCTGTGTGAAATTTTAGGTTCAAAAATATAAAGTGAGCCGCACCGAGTGCATGTAATAATTATGAAAGTGGTTTTAGTGTTTGTGATATTGGCTTGTATTTGCCAAAGTTTTGCGTTTCGCGATTTTATGAAAGAAAGAGATGATCGAAGGCGGGAACTTCATGATGAAACAAGTCGCATAGCTCTGTTGATTCAAAATGAGTACAAAAATTATGTAAAAACTGGTGAAAAATCGGCCGAGCTCCTCAATATGTACGCTTTGTATAAAACTCCAGTCGAATTTTTCAAATATTCGGAAATGGCGCAAGTGCCAGAGACAAAGCAGACCACGATTTGTGTACTGTGTCGATCGGTGGTTGGTCTTGTGATGGACTTTCGACGTGCCGGAATGTCTGACGCTGACATCGAGTTGGTGGCCACGGATTTATGTGTTAGTTTAGAGTTTCAACCTGCGTACACCTGTCCCGGGATTATTCGGGCATTTTTACCCATAGTCACCTACATCATTGACAATCGGCCTGATTTAACAGCCAATGTTGCATGTGCCATTGTGCTTCAAGGCAGTAATTGTGTTCTGCCCGATCCGGAACAATTAGAATGGAGTATTGACATAGATCCAAATACACCAGCAATCACCGACCATAAAGATAATCCGTTGGAGCGGCAGGATGATGATCTTGTTATTGTGCACATCAGTGATATTCATTATGATCCCAGATACTTTGCTGGGGCGAACGCAAATTGTGATGCGGCTGCTTGTTGTCGATCAGGTATTCCAGCACGGCCAGAAGATGCAGCCGGACGTTGGGGACATTATAGGATGTGTGATACACCATGGGAGGCGGTGGCAGATGGAATCGCTCAGATTAGAAGACAACACCCTCACATTGATTTCATCTACTACACAGGTGACTCAATTGATCACGGCATTTGGGAGAAGACTCCCGAATTAATGCGACACATCGTACAACGTATTTCAAACGAATTTTCCAACACATTCGGTGATATTCCAGTTTACTCAGTGCTGGGTAATCATGAAGCACAACCGGTAAATCAATTTGCACCACAAGGTGTGCCTCGTGATATTTCACAACAGTGGGTGTACGATTTTATTGCCGAACAATGGGGCCGCTGGTTGCCTGAGTCAACTATGGAAACCATGAAATTGGATGGATACTACACCGTTCTAGTTCGACCCGGGCTACGAATCATTGCAATCAACAATAATCACTGTATTACATCAAATTGGTGGCTACTCTATGACATCACTAATCCGGCATTACAACTCCAATGGTTGCACGATACATTACTTGAGGCAGAACTAAATAATGAAAAGGTTCATTTACTGCAACACGTACCATCTGGTTCGGGAAGCTGCCTCCAAGTTTGGTCTCGTGAGTACAATCGAGTTATAAATCGATTCTGGAATACTATTGCAGGACAATTTGCTGGCCATACACATCGTGATGAATTTTATCTGTACTATTCGGATACAAATCCACGGTATGCGAACAACATACAATGGAATGGAGGCAGTGCCACGACTTATAGTGATATAAATCATAACTATCGGATTTATTATGTCGATCAAGATACGTATCAAGTCACAGATGCTGATTCATGGATCTTTAATTTGACCGAGGCAAATTTAACGCCAGAACGTAATCCACGGTGGTTTAAATCGTTTACGTTTAAAGAGGAATTTGGAGCGAGCCGTTTAACTCCTAAAGGATTACACGAGTTGACTGAGGATTTGGCTAGGGATCGTCCTAAGCTATTTAGGGTAGGTTTTAAATTAAAATGTGGTTGTCCGTTTAGAATAATGCCGAATAATTCTATTACAGTTTTGGGAGCACAGAGTATCATTAGCTGATTCCGCTTTGAGGCAAGGATGTGGTGTAAGTTGTTTGGGCGGAACTTTATGTCGTATCGTAGAGGTTGAGGTTGGAGACAATCGAAGATGCAACGAACTTTTGAACCTGTTCCATAATACTGCAAATAATAACTGATAAAATAAAATAAAATTGTACGCAGCAACTAAAATGTTTTATTAGGTCATAAGAAGCCGTTCCGATTAATTAGAAGTGGTCGCCTCAAATATATTCAGCAACTCATTACATCGCCAATTTTCACCGAACACTGTCGTAACCGTTTGACACAAATGATTGGCAAGACAATCATCATTACAACCAGATGCCAATGCTGTGTCTGCCCATTTTTGTTTGTGACGCCAATATCGATCCAATAAATCGCGATCTCGTGCTAAATCTTCAACAACATCGTGTAGTCCGCCCGGTGTCAAACTCGATGCACCATACTCGTCTTTGAACGAATACGACATGTACCATCGCGGATTTTGATTCGGCGTCAAATTCGCCTCCGTTAAATTGTAAATCCATGATTCAGCGTCGACAATTTGCTGTGCAATTATAAAGAGAAATTTGGTAAAATTTTGTAACTTTATCTCCCTCACTGTGAAAACTTACATAATTCTCCCGATTTACATAATAAACCCGATAATTATGGTTTACATGAGTAAAGGTTGTGGCACTGCCACCGTTCCATTGTACGTTAATAGCGTGCCTAGGGATTGATCGAGAGTAGTAAACATTGAATTCATCGCGATGACTGTGACCCGTGAACATTCCGCTTACGGTATTCCAGAAACGTTCAATAACTCGGGTATATTCACGTGCCCATACCCGCAAGCAATCACCACGGCCGCTACCTACATGGGTCAAAATATGAACTTTCTCGTTATTTTGTTCAGCCAATAAAAGCTCATCATGTAACCACTGTAAATGGTCGGCCGTGTATTTGATGTCGTACATCAACCACCAATTATACGTGTAACAAAGCATACTGTTAATTCCGATTACTCGGAATCCAGGCACTACTTCGATCGAGTAGTATCCTTTACTCTTTAATGTTTCAATGCTCGATGGTGGTAACCATCTGGACCACAAATCGGCGACGTAATCATATAGCCATTGTTGTGACAATTCTTCGGGTACTACTTCGGGTGGGAATTGATTTGTCGGTTGGGATTCATGATTCCCTAGGATCGAAAACACAGGAACGGGATCAAACGTGCTATGAAACTCATCATCAACACGTTTAATAATGTGTTTGATTAGCGGTATAGTCGTTTCCCAAATACCATGATCGACTGTGTCTCCTGTATAGTAAATGTAATCGATATGTGGATGTTGCCGTCTAATTTGTTCCATACCATCAGCTACAGCCTCCCATGGTGTATCACAACTGCGGAAATCACCCCACCGTCCCGCCGAATCTTCTGGACTGGCTGGAATTCCGGTTCGACAACAAGCCGCCGCCTGACAATTAGCATTCGCACCAGCAAAATATCTCGGATCATAATGAATATCACTCACGTGCACAATTACTAAATCGTCATCGCGTCGCACAAGCTCTGAATTTTTGTGACCAGTAATTGGCGGCATATTAGGATCGACATCGATTGTCCATTCAAAAGGTTCAAAATTACTGATAACACAGTTACTACCCTGTAGTACAATACCGCAGGCAACCTCCGCCGTTAAATTTGGCCGATTATCTAAAATGTGACCAATAATGGGCAGATTCAATTCAACGAGTCCGCTACACGAGTAATCCGGTTGTAATTCTAGTGTATCACACAAATCATTAGCTAAGAGTATAATGTCTTCCAAGCTCATACCACCACGTCGAAAATCGAATATAACACCAAGCACAGATCGGCATAGAACACATGTGGTGGTTTGGGCTGCCTCAGGCAAATCCGAAATATCTTGACTCCGGCTATATTCCACAGGCAAGTGCATTTCGTTGAACAATTCAACGAGCCGTTCCGATTTAACACCATTTTCTACATAATTTTTGTACTCCACTATAAACTGTTGAGCAATTCCACCTGCATATTTATCGCAAAGAAAAAATGTTGTTGTAATTAAAATTTGGAAAGACTTAATTTTATACAACCGACAAAGTCCAAAAAAATATAGCAATAAATTAATATTAGCCTACTTGAGATTTAATCGCACTAATTACCGATATAACTTACCCGTATATTCATGTAACTCCTTTCGTAACTCATCCCGGTTGGCCAAATTATTTTTGTAAGCCAATGTACATGTTACACATGCAACCAGCAAAATAATTTGAAATCTCATCTTTCTGTCGAACAGGTTGAGTGCGAGTGCGTTTAATTGCTCCACTCAGGTGTACACTTAATTCTGAATTAATTTTTTATATATATGCCGGCGTCTATATATAAAAGAGTTAATGGCGGCTTATCAGTATATTTTGTAAGCTAAATTTAATTTTATGGCCTGTCCGATAACGTACACACAATAAGAAAGGGCTATCGCACGTTATGGGTATAAATATTTTATGATAAAAATCTTGTTCAATGGAAAGTCTCAAATCTTTATTTCTAAATAAATATTTACAATACTCGTATATATATACCTAGTTATATAGTTTGTTGTACCAAAGTACCAGGGCGGAACCGCACAGTACGCACAAATTGTTGATTAATCCAGGCGATATGACGTCTTACTTCAATATATATGCCAGGTTGATTTGCCGCACCACATGCAGTATTGAAAACTAATATTCCAACTAATTGATTTTCAGGCCCGCAGTACAGACCACCACCGATAGCACCCTGTAAAATGAATATATACATTATGAAAAGAACATCGATAAAACATAATTTAGGTATATACTTACAAAACATGGGCTTGCACTATTTAGCTCTAAATTCCCACCACAAAGCATACCTTCTAGTATATTAAATGGTGTGACTATCTGGCATTGGGAAATAGGGTGAATTGGAACATTGATAACTTGTTGCGTTGAGTTTAGTGGAGCCCCGACAGCGGTCCCAGTTACACTCCATCCAGCTAAACGGCATTGTGTGCTAATCAGCTGCGTTGCAAGTGTTGCCCCTTCAATACTATTATGTGGAAATGGAAATCTTGCACCTACACGTAATACAGCCAAATTATTTGCATTCGATAATCGATTGAATTGTGGATGCGGATAAATTGTCGTAACATTACGAATTATACGTCGCCATGTTGGCTGATCAAGTATTAAATCTCCAGCGGTTATTGTTAGCCAAAATGGATTTATTATGGCATTATTCAGGTCTACTACACAGGATGCGGCCGTTAATATATGCAATTCATTAATTACATTGCCCAAACAGTGTGATGGTCCGACAGTTGATGTTATTGAAACGACAGATGGAAAATCACCAAATACTGCGGGTGCCCCACCAATTATAAATGGTTGAATAGATTCACCTGTCGCAAAATTAGTTGCCCACAAGGTGAATATTGTAATAAAAACACAAATTAATTTGGCCATTTAGCTTAGCTCTATAAATTGATTTAATATTGACTGACTCAAAAAAATATTTCCCGTCGATATAAAAATATATTTTAGATATCTTATCTTGATAGGGATTTAATATTTGTTGCAACTTTATGCGTAATTTGGTTTGGCTTCTGGTATAGCGTTAACCTAGGGCCGAACACTTATCTAAATCGGCCTAATCCTTTTATCATATTTTGTTAAAATTTAATTAATTTTTGTTTTTGCGTGTACTGGATTCGTGGAAACAATGAAAATAATTTTTTTATCGGGACATGATATCATCGCCTAAATTTGCGTGCAACATTCAAATTCGTTTAAACAGTTTAGTGAAATACGTTCGATGCAATGAAGTACTTTGGTCTCTTGTTTGTCTTAATCGTTTTGGGTAGGTAATTAGAAAAATTTAATAATTATTTTACGAAAAAATTAATTACCTAATTTAAATTTGTTTATTAACATTATAGCGATATGTATGCCCGATGTTAGAAGCGCCGATGAAATTGATACTTTCATTGCGGGCGGAATTAGAGTGGATGCCGGGGGATTTCCAAGTGCCGTTTTTATTCATATAAATTTCGAAAATTTTTGTGGTGGAACTATAGTAAATAATCAGCATGTGGTAACGGCAGCGCATTGTCTTGTTCAATTTGGTTATCTACAGACTGAAATCATTCATAGTCACTTGTTGCAGATTATTGCGGGCGATAGAAATTTTTTGACGCCATCATTTGGACGCATAATACGTTATGCCTCGAATGTGTTTGTTCATCCATTCTTTAATAATTTTACGAATGAAAATGATATTGCCGTGCTTAGAGTGAGTACTTTATCGATTATCGATATTTATTTGGTTTGGGTATACGATGGTAAACGCTTTTAATAGTATTGTACACTTTGGATAGGTGTCACTTATTCGAGTGTAGAGAAATCAAGATATTTTTGAGCAGTACAAAATAGTTTCGTACGATGTCAGTGTTGCTTAAAAGAATTTATTTATTTTTTCAGCTATCCGAACCATTTGAATTACCCGACAACTTTATTGAATCTGCTGTACGACGTCGTCGAATCGTTCCCAACGGACAAGTTTGTGTGTTTGCTGGGTGGGGTTTCACTACAGCTGGCGGGAATTTGCCTAATTTTGATCTCGCTCAAATTGATATTACAATTATGCTAACTGATGAGTGTAACAGATTTGGCGCCAATAACGGAAGCGTCCGTGAATCGATGATTTGTGGAGGACACCTGTCAACTCCTTCCGTTATACCGACAGGTGTTTGTCATGGTAATGAAGGTAGCGGTCTTTATTGTAACAATGAATTAACAGGAATTTTATCAAATGGTGTCACTTGTGGCGTAAATAATATACCTGGCGTGTATACCCAAGTGCGCTTCTTTAATGATTGGATAGACGAGCAATTTGCGCGAGATGATTCACAAGATGGGCCAATTTGGTAATGTCACGAGTTTTTTTTTTTTGTTGTTTTATTAAATATAGAAAATAAATAAATTATATTACAAATTAAGTTATGTAAATCATGTTTTAATTGTTGTGATGGCTTTCTCAAGGGACTCAAAATTATAGTGTACTGTAATTTCGGTATCCACCCCTTCAAATACAAATTCAACGCTTCGTTTCAAATTATAGAAGAGTAAAGGTTGTTCGCGGGCTGCAAAATCGAGTACGAGCGATTCCACAATTTTAGCGGCAGTATAATCGGCCCCGTACACATGCGAACAATCAAGCACAATGGGCACATTTGATTTTAGCCCCTCTTTGTTAACTAAATTTCGTACAAAATCGACAGAGGGGAATATGAGGCAACGATCGGGCGTAATCATTAGATATTTAGTTCCGTTTGTGGACACTAGTTTTTCGACCCGAATCTTTGGCCGAGCAGCATGATACAGAATATAGACAACGTTTATGGCAATTCCGATTATGATACCATATTCGAGTGGAAGACAGAGACATGCAAAAAATGTTGCCAGACCAGGAAGTAGATCCGATTCTGGAATTAATATAATAACGGTTATAGATAATCATACATATGTATATAAACAAAGATGTGCTTACTTTTGCTTCTCCACATCGGTTTAACGACTTTTACTTCTATCATAAATATGACAGCCGCGATAATAATCCCGGCTAGCGCAGCTTTTGGTATATAAAAGAAGAGCGGCGTAAAGAAGAGTAACGATAATATTACCAAGAGGCCAGTATAAAGCCCTCCTAAAGGTGTTCGAACACCACTCGCATTATTTACCGCTCCCCGTGACAGAGCTCCAGTCGAGGGATAACCTTTGGCAAATGAATTCACGATATTGGATACCCCAATGGCGATTAATTCTTGTGTGGCATCCACAGCCTTACCATTAGCAAATGCCTTACATATAGCAATATCCTCCAAAAGTGATAACAGTGGGACTACAATTAATCCCGAGCCTAGCGATAAAACCATATCACTAAACGTTTCTTCTTCAGTCATCTCTCCGGTTGTTTCATTAAGTACGGATGGTATTGAAAATTGAGGTGCCTGGAATGTGGGTAATCCGGATGGTACATCTTGTATCATTTTAAAATAATCGTTTCCTGATTCGTACGCAAAATATGCAATCGTGCCTGTTACAATCACTAAAATTGCATTTCGAGCTGTACCAACCAGCCATAATAGATTGTTGGCGATTTTGTGCTGCGTTGATTTGAGATGATCGTCCTTTGGACCGATTTTAATGTTGACCAGAAGCTGTGAATTAATCAAATAAAAATTAATGTTCACTTTACATACATATTGATATAATGTTTGGCTTACCCGCATTAAAAGGAGAACAGCAATACAGCTGAATCCTAACAAAGCATCCCCCACTCGTGTATTATGAATATCTTTAAATATTGAGGTCCACATTTCCACGAATGTGTTACCCGATGCCTTAATACCTAATAAATCTTTTATTTGACTAGATAAAATTATAAGCGAGACAGCACTTGTAAAACCCGAACTGACTGGACCCGATACGAAATCAATTAAAAATCCTAATTGAAATATACCCATTAATAGGGCGATTACACCTGATGAAAATGCTAGTAGAACTGCCTTTTGCCAAACCCCACCCGCCGCCTGTAATGTGAGTAGCGATGAAATAGCACTTGGCCCCATTGGTACATCTTTGCACGAGCCAAGAATTATATATACAAAACATCCCATAAAAGCGCTATACAAGCCATATTGCGGATTTAAACCGGCTATATTGGAATATGCGAGCGCTTGTGGTATTACGGTTAGGCCAACCGTTATACCAGCCACCAAATCACCAATCGCATCATCTTTATTATAATTTGGTAACCATTTTAATATTGGTACACGCTTGTATAGAATTTTTTTACGGCATATATTTTGTACCTTTCGCCGACACCATGGTCCTATTTCTCGTAGCTGATCCGATGTTGATTTTTTTACATGTTCGTTCACTAAAATAAATATTATTCGTTAATAGTTTACGAGTTTGGCGCATATGCCGCGCATTTTTATACTCACTTATGCACTCGTTTGAACCGCGACTGTACTCTGGCGGAACATGAAGTGAATACGTTGAATCTGATATGCCATTGTTTTCATAGGCCATGATAATCTATAAAAATCGAATCGATATAGCATTTAATAATAAATTTAATCATTTTAAGTGATGCACACACGCGATCTTCAATAAAAATCAATTAAAACATATTCAATTATATTGTGTTGATGCACTTGACACTCGATTGTGCACGAGATAAAAAGAAAAATGGTCACATGACACAAACTGTTGATTCTCGCACATTGATAGACAGTGTCAAACAATCTTCCTTCAAATGAAGGAACTGAGAAAACTAAACCAACAAACCAAATAACAGTTATTCGGCTAACAAGTAGACCGGTGCATAAAATCAATTATCTAAAGGGCTAGTTGAAGAGTACTGCGGCCAAATTGATCGACCATTTCCAAACAGCTGAAGAAAATTACCAGGCAGCTTGGGAAATTTTGAACCGCATATATAACAATTTATAGGAGACTGTTGATTCCAATACACTTAAATACGTTGTTCGGCCATACAAATATAAACAAGGAATCTGCCGCAGCGCCGCGAAATCTTCACACCATACAATAACTTAAATGTTAAATGCCAATAATGATACCATATATGTAGTCTCCATATAACAGTACGGGAAAGCAAGCATCAAGTATGTAAACGGACCAATAAGCAACCGAGAACAATAAAACAAATTAAACTCTAATAGAAGGCCTAACATCTTATGGCATATCAGTTACATGGCAGATAGACAGCAGTTATCTAAAAGTTATGTGGCAACGCGCTTGGCCGGTGATAATTCTCACAGCGAGGTAAAGTGCATGCTCTTCATTCATCATTTATTTACTTGACAATATTTCAGATATCGGCTTTGACACCAATAAATGGGCACATTAATTTGTATCATTTACAATTTGCAGATCCACAATATAACAAGTTCAAGAGTAGCATTCGATGCCTCTAGCAAACTTGGAAAAAATGTGCCACCAAATCTGGATACATCAAAGTCACCGTAGAACCTGCAACGAATATTGTGCAAGAGACCTGGGGTGCTGATAAACAGTGGGATGATAAGCAACCAGAATCATAAATTGGACTTACATAGATTTGCTGATGCTTTGCAACAAGCTTGTGCGGCTATGGTTTATTTATGAACCATGAAAGCATTCGAGCAAATTAAACCAGATTCTTCGTGGTGGAAACCATAGTTGTCCTGCGATTGAAACTAAATGCAGCGCAGATTTTTTCAGGCTTCGGGTGTATGTCAAAAACACAATAAACTTGACATAGATATAGAGATGCGACATTAGCAACAAGAAGATCAACAGCATCTATACCATCTTATTACAAGGCTTGGTGTGGTGGGCGGGATCGACCTATTTGCAGACAAATTGAGCCTTATAATCGCCGTCGCCTCCGTGTCCATGCTCATTAAGCAGGTGTTAAAAAGTGACCTACGTATAAGGCGGATCACTTTAAATGATGGCAAATGGGCGGATTAAGGTGTGACCGCCAGATGTAATTAGTTATAAGTGCCTCAAGATAAATTCAAGAGGTTCAAGTAAAGAAGACAAAGCTGCTCAGCGATGCCTTGATGGAGCATGTGTAGACGGCAATAGTCTTAAGAAGACGGCATCACGTTTGGAGAGATTGAGATTGGTTTACAACGCACTAAACCTCATCTTTTTAGAGGTCCTGGGAGAGAATCTGGGATCCTTCCATCCTGCAGAGAGACGGGATGGTACCAAGGGCGTGTGAAGTCTACTGCATGCCGCCTCAGACCAGATCAGTGGATCTTTATAAATAGGCTATAGCCAAAGAAGGAGAGGTGTGGCCTGACGCGAGGCTTGCGGCAGTTCGGCAGGAAGAGATTCCCAGCAGGCCAATGGCACGTGACTGGCTGCCATCCGAACCGGCTAGCCCTGATAAGGTCTTGATAATCATTTAGGCCAGTAACCCGTATATTCCAATCGGTAATTGGAAGATCGTAAAACAAGAGGAAGCAAAAGGGGCCAGAATATTATCTATTAAGGAGTTCCTAGTCCTCCTGAGTGGTTGAATTAGGTTTCGGGTCAATCACTTTCAACGTTTGCAAGAAGGATGGGGCAGAATTGCGTGCACACGAGAGGCCAACCAGGGAACGGTGGTAGCTCGCCCAGGCATATCGTCGCTTCCAATTAAGAGTATTATATCTGCAAATCACTAATTTTTTGGAGAGGCCTTAAAATTGTTAATGCTAATTTCGACTTAATTTTTTTTAAATAAAGTCCTTCCCGAAAAGTGTGGCAAGAATTTTATTTAAAAAAATTAGTCCAAATTTAACATTAAAAACTTGACACACCCTTCCAAGAAAATTAATGATTTGCAGATGTAACACTCTTAATTGGAAGCGACGATATAGGGGCTACCAGCAGCGGGGTGTGAGTAGAGCTGGAGATAAGTAAAGGTATAATGGTTATGTTTAGAATAACTCAATTTAATCTTCACTACTCTTAGGCTGCTCTGCCAGCTGAACTCCTCAGACTGAAAAGTTCGGGAGAGTGGTACTACTCCAAGAACCTTGGATTAACAATAATAGGATTGTGGCCTCAGAACCAATGGGTATAATATTATATCCTCTAGTAAGTCAAGGAACATCAGATCTTGTATTCTTGGGCAAAATAATTAAAAAAAAATCCTACTTTCTCAATACAGCAATGGTAACACAATGCAGTCAGCCTCTAAATAGACATTTGCAGATTCTGACTGGTTTCAGCCTTCATGAACCGGGAACAGGAGATTCCTTCGGATAACCTGGAGGAGCATCACACTATCTGGAGGTTTCAGACGTGACCCTTGCGTCAAATAATATTTGTCAAATGCTTAAAAAATGGAGGGTGGATAAAGAACACTCCATTTCTGACCATCGATACCTAAAGCCTCCATATTCACACTGCTACCCAAAAAGCCTTTACGAACCCTATAAGTACCAATTGGAGCAAATATAGGGAATTAATGAAGGGATTTTTAGCCCTCTACGAGAGGGCTCGGAGATCCCAACGACAATAAAACTTAGTAATTATTCTTCCTTATCTGGAAGCTATATTCAAAGGGTGTTTAAACCTGACTTATATCCCTAGGTACTGGACTGTATTGGTACTGGTTAATGTAGCCTTTATCTCGAAAACGAAAACTCTATCATTATTTCTTTTGAAAGGCTATTAGATGTATATATTATAGAGGAAAAATAGGACCCGGTAAGTGGCACTGTTTTAGTATGCGAACATTAAGGGTAGATCTGTGGACACAGCTCTGCACGCCTTGATGCTTACGATTGAAAAATTGATTAATTCGAAGAAGTTCTGTTTGGTGGTCTTCTTGGGTATAAAGGGCACTTTTAATAATATGAAAGCAGAAGCAATCAGGGAGAGATTCTCAGTTTTAGAGGTAGACTTCCCTATGAGCAGGTTAATTAAAAATCAAGAGACGAGTAATTAGATGGACGTAAATGGGAGGGGGTTACTACTGGACTTGGAGAGAGAGAGAGAGGAATTCTGGAATCCTTAAGCTTTGCAATTCTCCACGTATGGCTCCTAGCACACGTATCACTCCACCAACTGAGAACCGATATTTAACAATAAAAAAAGCGCACCTCGACAGATTGCCACCATCTGATGAGTGCCAGACTCTCTCGGCTCGAATCGAAAAATTAACGTAATGTTATTTAATTCACGCAGCCGATCGAGAGATCAACGATCCTCGTCATAGAAAAGTCGCAGTGGTTCAAGATCTCGTAGCCCCAGCAACAACTGCAAACAGGGTGTTTGCAGGTACCCCAATAAATCTGGTAACATGATACCTACTCATTTAAAGACGAGTAAACCAGCGGGTAGAGCCAACATCTCATAATACATTTAACTCAACCCACCTATTTCTCCATCACAAGACTAACAATCTTACTTTTTTAATCGGTACTGGCACAGACCTTTCGGTCATTCCAGCACAAAACTTCAAGCAAAAGTTTTCATTATTGCAACAAAATCTTGATTTAATCATATCAGCCGTCAATGGTACAACAATCCACACCTACGGCACAAAATTGCTGCAAGAGGATCTCGGACTTAAGAGAATCTTCACGCACCCTTTTATCTTAGCTGCTGTAAATCGTCCAATCATTAGCGCTGATTTCTTATATAAATTCGGACTACTTATTTACCTCAAATACAAACGGCTGGTTCGACAAACCGACACCGATCCATTTCACAATCAATTACGGCTATGGCACTCTGTTAAGGTAATTTCCTAGGGATTTGCATCTCCCGTTTCTTGTCCACTTCACATGCTGAAGAAAAAAGATTAAGATTGGATATCATGTGGAGATTGTCGTAGATTAAACACGGTCACAACACCTGATCGTTACCCGATACCCCACAAAACTAATACCAATAAAATTGTAAGATGCGCATGTACCGGGTTGTTGTTCTGCCATTTGATAATTATGCCAGACCCTCTTGCTGTAAGATCCTATAAGAGGTGGATTTTTGAAAACTTGATATGACGTGAAATACTTAGTTGTCGAAATATAGTTTGTGTCCAGGGGATGTTATTCGTATGGACAAATGAAGGACAGCAGCAGCACCGAATCTATTTTTTGAATCTGTTGCAGAAATTTCAGTTGATTTAAGTCCCCATGGGTACGGTTTACCTTTGACGTATTGTTTGGCGTGAAATTTTCTTCTGAATGGAATCATCTGTTCATCTGTTATAAAAAGGGTCTTTGCACTACCAACAAGATGGTATCTAAGTTATTTATAAAATGTAAATTACTACGCAATTGATGAAATCTATCACTTGTCATGCAATTAATAACAGAATCCAATCCAATGTTACTGTTCCAACACATTATGCTCCTTGAAAATTTTAAGTATCCCATAAAAATGTGGAGCCCAAAAATTTTTCTGATTTCATCAACGTTAGTTAGCTTATATCCTCTGGCATCGCTTTGTTCTGCACAGACATTAGTGGGAAATGCAGTTTTGTCAAAAAATTCCAATGGAAAATATTTTTCGAAAATTTGTAATGGGGTTAATTCGGCATTGGTAGCCGTGCCACTTTTCCTATTATTAGCTGCTCTAGACCAATTTTTACAAATGAACGAAATCTATTTAAAGTAAATGAATCGCCGTCACCATTCGTTAGTAATGATATTCATCACAAAGCCTTTAAAGTTATTTTTGAAAGCAACGGCATTAATGTTATAATCAACAAAACTGCAATCCGTGTTACAACTTCAGAAAAGGTGAGACACAATGAATCTTCAACCAATTTCTTGAGGAGATTAACTTGGAAAATGAACTTAGCAGCAGCAACATAAATGTTAACGTGGAGAAATTCTACAGAATCTTATTTACGGGCATAGAAATATTTGTTCCTACTGCTGTGGCCAAACCAAACAAATATCCTCCATGGTACGATAATAAACTTATTAATCTAAAGAAGATGAAAGACAAGGCTAACAAAAATCAAAAATTATGTTCTGAGGAAAGCAAAAAAATTCACTGCATGTAATCAAAACTAGTTATTCAAAACATTTTTGGAGATTCTTTAAAGAATAACGTGAAACTATAATGGTTACCCAGTAACGAATCTTGTGACCCGCAGGTTATATCAAACATGTTTGCAGAGTTTTTCCAATCAGTTTATAAGCCGGAAGACATTGATATGTATGAAAATCTGAAATGACACCGAAAAGTTATTGAAAGGTAAATTGGTTGTTGTTAAACGAAATTGATCTCAAAAGTATATTTTCGAAGTTGAACTGCATCTCTTAGGATTACAACAAATACAAATTGTCAAATTATGATATTTTTAAACCAAAATAAATAATTTGCTTCTATAAAACAAAACAAACAAAAAAATATTTATTGCTGGATGAAGCGTCGCGAGCCGTGTATTTCCTAGGCCCTATTATTATTAACTATTTTATTTTGGGTGGTTCTGATTCGGGTAATTTCGAATAGAATAGCAAATAAGCAGCACTTGATACCAATTCAGATTCGTCTAAAACCGTCACTTTAGCATCATCAAAGTGAAACCACCTTTTGAGAATAACATTATGGCAATATGCCGTATAGTGAGCACAGAGTGTTTTATGCCAGTAATGGTTTACAACGCCATACAAATTATATTCACCGTTGAGTGTGTGATTGTTTTGGATATTCCGTAATTCGCTGGGTGCTACATAATCGTTCATTTGTAAATTTTTTATCGGGAAATCAATGTATCTTTTGGAGCCAGGCTCTCGGGGTAAAATGAAGACTAAAATAGACGGTAGTCGTATAATATCTCGTTTAGAAACAGCATCACAGTATTTGCCACACAAAGGGCATGTAATTGTCTGACGATCACCTTTAAAATGATAATTAAGGTGGTCGAAGAGACTAGTACGACAGTGTTTATCGAACATCTCGTTTGGTGTCAACATATATATACTATTAAATACGTAGTACCTGGAACTTTCACCACCACACAGCGAACATATAACACTCGTTTTCATTTGGCCATAAAACAAATCCGTTATTATGCTATCATTCTTAGCCTTCCATGACATCCATTCATTTTCCGCTGAACCGCCTATATGTGACGAGGCTTGGTATGGCATTACACTTAATGCTGAATGTAAAGTCTCCAATAGCATCTGTAGAAAATCAGAGCTGTCCTGTGCCTCATTAAATTTAAAATGGTCATAAATTTGGCTAAATGTACGAAAAACTGCCCTCGGAGTGAGGTTCGTATATTTTCCACTCCACATAGTACGTACTAAATTCGCCACATATTCTGCAATTAAATTTTCTGGTGCATCGGATTTAGTCATGTATTTCCTGTACACTTTATTTATAAAGCAAATGGTTAAAGAGTTCGTATTGCTTATGCATTGAAAAACGCAGTTCATATAACAAGTTCTGCCCATATTTCTAAGTCCGACAATACCTCGATCAACAACTTCATTAAGTTGTGGCAAACGTGGCTGCAATTCTTCTTGGATATTATAGGGCATCTTGGGCAAAATCGATTGATCAATTGCCGCCGATTTAACCACTTTAATCTCATGCGTTTCCAACAATTTCTTTTCTTGTGCCAACTGCTCATTAATTTTATTTAATTTTTGTGCTTCGCATTCCTTCTTCTCAATTTGTTTAATTTTATCGATTGGTACAGCGTCCGGAACAGATTCTTGCTGTTCATTAATTTGCTCACTTACAATTAAGCTGTTCTCTGAATTATCATGTATCGAATTCTCTAACTCCATAATTTCATATATTAATTGGTTCGCTTTTTCAACCGCTTCCTCCTTGGTCTGTTCATCTTGAGCACAGTCTTGCTCGGTTAGCGCTGCTCTTAGTTTCTCTTCTAAAATTTGCCGCTTCTTCTCTAAACTTATCGATTTATCGGCCAATTCTTCACGCTGCTCAACCATTTCTTTTATGATTTTTGTGTTATATTTCTTCAAGGAATTGGGATCCGTTTCACAATTTGTGACTGGAACACTTTTAAGATATACATTACCCAATTCTTCTTTCATTGGTATAGCGGCAACCGAAGGATATTCGATAATTTCATCTTTAGCTGGACAAATTCTAGACGGTGGTATAATATTTGAATTTGTCGTATATTTCGGATATCGATTAAGAAATTCAGCATAACCACCTTTTAAAAATTTTAACGATGGATAAATAACATCAGGATCCCAAAAATTTAAAATCGACATCAAAATGTGAAGTGGTGAATCATGAATCGGTTCATCTTCGTTAGTATTCCAATCTATAATGATTACATTTTGCAAATTTCCTCTGATGTCCCATATTTTCTGCTCTCGCTCAGTGAAGGTACTTGCTATCTGTGCAGCAGTTACACCTGAGTGAATTTTTTCCTCGTCTATGTTTATAACAAAAGGATGCGCAATTTTCGACGCGTAAAAATCATTATACGGTCGACAATCAATTATGATTTCTTTCGGTTGTACGCTTGTGGCAAGCGAGGTGTTAATCATTATGTGAAATTCATCGCAAGTGATATACCGTCGACTAATCGTGTCTGGCTGTTGATCGTCTTGGTATTTGGCTTGTGAGGGCGCGTCACTTGGAAAGTCGTCAGATGGTTTTGATTTAGAGCTAAGTGTATATGGATTGTGGTTAGATTTCTTTTCTTCAGCCGCTAATTTTTTGTACCGAAGCTTCAGAGAATTAATTAATAACTTCATTCGGTTAACACTTTCCTTTTGTAACTTAACTGATCCTAATATTTCGTTAATCTTTTTTTTATATTTTCCATAATCACAGGAGTCACGAATTAAACCTATTATTATGAAATAACGGCTGTATATGACGTAAGCCATCTCGTGGTCACCGTTTTCATATGTAGTTATTGCCTCTTTCAGTAATTTTTGGCCACATTTGCTTAACTTTAATACTGATAATCTTTTAATGTTTTCGCTTGGGAAATTGACTGATCTCAATTTTAATGCATCCAACGATTTACCCATATATATGGGGGATATATCGAAAGTGTCTTGTTGACATTCATCCATTTTAATTTAAATATAATTATTATAATTTAAAGTATCCATAAAAAGATAATTTAACAAAAATTTTGGTTCACTAATTAAATTAATTTTTAAAAATATTTTTCGTAACAAACAATTTTCAAGCTCGCCTAAACAAATGAGAATGGAAAATTAATAAATTTTCAGACTTCTGCGAAACGAGTTGATTTTAAAGAGGTATAAATTAAAAATTGCGAAGTAAGTGACCTAGTGCACATCAAGGACGACAATTTCCTCAATTAAAAGGGCTCCAAGCGAATTCGAGTGGTGTCACTTCAAAGTCCGGAATGGGTCGATGTTGTTAATATCTGAAACCCATATGAAAAATTTGTCATCGAACCGGAATTCGGATGTAGCACCCAAATTCCGGTTTAATGGGAAATTTGTCATATGGATTTTATTCGACTAGAAATTCTAATTGGTATAAAAACTGAAATCTCGAGTCTATGAGTGGTAATTGATACCTCATAAAGGCATTGGCCCATGCACAAACGGCAAACCGGCATTTCAAATCGTCGAATCAATCTTTTTTACTAGGTAATTTGTTTTCATTTTCAGCTCCGTATCTTGCAGCTCTCACAGGTGTTCGGCAACTACCTCATCTTTGTCTTTGACTGGATGGATTAGGCTAAACCACGGCGCTTAACAATAACTGGACTGGATTAAGGTGTCAATCGTACCGTGCTGAGAACCAATCTGGCTGGGGCCCAGTCTAAAAACTAGGTCAGTCTCTAACAGTGTGTGCCCTCGGGATTACGTAGCCTTATCTGTGCATCGTAGATCTCTGCACAGATGCACATTTTTTTCTCCGCTACTCGTGGAATCCTTACGGAAGATCTACACAAAACATAAAGGCCGGGACTCTTAAAAAAACGAAAACAATGGCTGGAAGGACATCGCTTTCTAAGCCTCTTCCTGAAAGCCAAGATATGAAGTGAGACATAAGCAAAAATATTGCTGGTTCCTCTATTACAACAACTTCTGGGTGAGCGTTGACCGACCGGTCTGGTTCACAAACAGCATTAATTAAGAATTACATTAGCTCGCATATAGCTAGTTATCCTAACTCTTTGGGAAAGGACAAAAGTTCTAACAAAACCGGTCCTGGAGTATTAAATTCGGAGATGTCCAGAGCCTTGGGACACTATGTGAACTTCAGGAAGACTTGGTGTCAGACCCGCCTTCGGGCGGAGAGTCCGACACGACGGTAGTGGAGGCGATGGCTTAGATTGATGCTGAGGCTGTTGCAGATCAATTTACCAATTAGAAGATATGATGTGAAGAACTCAGATGTAAAGGCGACTGGCATTGAGATTGGTAGTTTAAATCTCTGGTTTATTTCAGCCTATATTATAAAGGCGATGAAATACCACCTGCAATTCTAAGAGATACTTTAATGGATGCTCAATAGCGAAAAGTTGGAGTTATCCTGAGTAGTAATGTGAACTCACACCATACACTATGGGGAAGTATGGGTATAAACGAGAAAAGTGAGTTACTCGGAGTAACCTTCAAGTTTGTATTTATGGGTGTACGCCCACTTTTAAAACTAGAAACCGACAAGAGGTGCTAGATATCACGCTTGTCTCAGATTTTATTAAGGATAGTTTGGTGAATTGAAAACTTTCTGATGACCATTCCTTTTCTGATCAATGCTATCTTCAGTATGAACTGGTAACAGAAGCCACAAATAGGGCTAGTCAAACAGGCAATAGGCTTTTTTTAGAAAAGGCAAGAAAACAAGAATTGCTGCGGATTTGAGCTGCTATAAAGAAGTCCTCAGAACATATAAGCAAGAAATAAGTGAATGGGGGCTCTACTGTGGTAAAATAAAGGAGTCTTCGGGAACTGCGAGGGTTCGAAAAGTACTGGCTTCCAGTACAATTATCCCGAGTCATCTCCCGCGACCGGATCGTTCTTGGACCACAACTAGTGCTGAATCTTTGGAGTTACTACTGATAACCCACTTTCCGGAGTGCCCAATTAGTGTGGACCTCATGGTATTATTCCTGCGGATGTTCAGCAAGCCATTGACTTGGCTCTACCCTGGTTAGAAGTTACCTTCAGAGGCAGCCTGGAACTTTGTCACATTCCTAGGAAATAGACTGAGATAAAAGAGTAAACAGCTCTTATTGCCATCCCAAAGACCTTAGGCCTATAAGCTTATGTATGCTCTTTCCTATTAAAAATACTCGAAATTTCAACTTGCGTGCTGTAAAGGGAGGTCGATAGAAACTGCTCTACACTGCCTGATTTGTCCTATTGAGAAATCCCTAGAATTTAAGGAATACTCCTTGGTTACTTTTCTGGATATAGAAGGTGGTGCTTTTAGTAACGTTAAACCGGGCTTTGCCGAGTCTGGATGTGGATGAATGGCTCGTTGGCTGGATAGCTCCCCGACTTTTGCAGCGTTTTTCAGGCTGAATTAATTGCAAAAATAGAGGCGTGGATTGGTTGAGGTTTAATGTAGTATCTGTAAGGGCTATTCGCATTTTTACGGACAGTCAAGCCGCCATTAAAACCCCACGAGCTTATTTCCTTACGTCGAAGGTAGCCTAGAGCTGTCATCTTTTAACGAGATACAAAGTAAGGTAAATGTTGAAATTCCACTCGCTATACATGCAAACCCTTGCTTCAGGAAGAAGCTAGAGTGCAGTGAACTATAGATGGTCCAATGGTACCTCGTATATTAAACCTATAGGCAAATTAGGCTAAAACTATAACTAGGCAGATCAGGCAAAAACTGGACAGCTGTTAACACGTCGCCGTCGCCATATTAGTATGATTGTTACAGGACATCACTCTCATAGGTGAGCAAGCGCAAGACTAGAAGTCTTCTCGAATGATTACTGTAGAAGCTGAGAAGATATAGAGAAGGGAGAAACTGTACTCTACCTACTCTGCACTTGTCCCCGTCTAGCGTTAAGCATATGGACATTTTGACGAGCTTCTCTCCTCAGCGACCTGGCGGATCTCAATGGGACGGACGTCAGGTATATTCAAAGTTTCGTTGTAAGCTCTGGATGGTTCAATGAGTAGAGATGTGGGTATGACTAATACGGACCATGTTTGTATCTATGCCAGTCCTTAGGACAGCCAACCTATTCCTATTCTTAGAAAATTTTATTAAAATTGATTTAGTTTGATTTAAAAATGCTGCACTAATATGATTGCTTAAGCGTAGATTGCTTTTCCACTTTTTCGAGCTTTAAGATAAACAGATAAACGGCAAAAACTTTTAATTTCAAATTTATTTTGAACTCGAATCTTATTCATATTAAATATGTTTTTGATGGATGACGCATGTCGAACCTTTTATTTCCTAGGCCGTATTACTAATTATGTTATTTCTGGTGGTTCTGATTCCGGTAATTTTGAATAGAATAGCAAAAGAGCAGCACTTGATACCACCTCAGATTCGATTAAAGCTGTCACTTTAGCATCATCAAAATGAAACCACCTTTTGAGAATAACATTATGGCAATATGCCGTATAGTGAGCGATGCCTCGAGACTCGTAATGGTTTACAACGGCATATAATTTATATTCACCGTTAAGTGTATGATTGTTTTGGCTATTCCGTACGCTGGGTGCTACATAATCATTCATTTGTAAATTTTTTATCGGGAAATCAACACAAGCGTCTATTCTCTTCACATTTCCTTCACATGATTGATATCTTCCAAAATGGAAAACTAAAACTGACGGTAGTCGTACAATATTTCTTTTGCTAATAACTCCCTTTGGTTTGCGACATTTCTCACATAATTTAGAATCCTCACGTTTACCACCAAAATATTGATTAAGGCAATCGGCGAGTGTCTGTTGACAATAATGACCCTTCTGTCCTTTTAGTATAGGTACGCCTATAAAGGTAAATGGCACGTATTGCGGCTTATACTCGTGATTACACAGCGTACATTTTTGAATAGTCTTCATTTGGCCATAAAACAGATCCGTTATTAAGCTTTCTTTATTGCAATTAATATACTCCATCCAAGCCTTTTCCGCTGAACTGCCTATATGTGACGAGGCTTGGTATGGCATTACACTTAAAGCTGAATGTAAAGTCTCCAATAACATATCTAGAAATTCATGGGCGTCATTTGGCCTATCAAATTTAAAATGGTCATAAACTTTGCTAAACGTATGAAAAACTGCAATCGGAGTAAGCTTCGTATATTTTCCACTCCACAGAGCACGTACTAAATTCGCCACATGTTCCACAATTAAAGTTTCTGGTGCATCGGAATTAGTCATGTATTTCCTGTACACTTTATTAATAAAACAAATGGTTAAAGAGTTCGTATTGCTTATGCATTGAAAAATGCAGTTCATGTAACAAGTGTAGCCCATATTTTTTAGCCCGGTAATACCACGATTAACAACTTCATAATTCTTTGGCGCAATTGGGTTCAATTCTTCTTGGATATTATAGGGCATCTTGGGCAAAATCGATTGATCTATTACCAGCGATTTAATCGGTGTTATCTCACGCGTTTCCGACTGTGCCAACTGCTCATTAATTTTATTTAATTTTTGTGCTTCGCATTCCTTCTTCTCAATTTGTTTAATTTTATCGATTGGTATAGCATCTGGAACAGATGCTTGCTGTTCATTAATTTGCTCACTTACAATTAAGCTCTTCTCTGAAATATCATGTATCGAATTCTCTAACTCCATAATTTCATATATTGTTTGGTTCACTTTTTCAATCGCTTCCTCCTGGGTCTGTTCATCTTGAGCACATTTTGGCTCGTTTAGCGCTGCTTTTATTTTCTCTTCTAAAACATACCGTTTCTTCTCTAAACTTATCGATTTATCGGCCAATTCTTCACGCTGCTCAACCATTTCTTTTATGATTTTTGTGTTAAATCTCTTCAAGGAATTGGGATCCGTTTCACAATTTGTGACTGGAACACTTTTAAGATATACATTACCCAATTCTTCTTTCATTGGTATAGCGGCAACCGAAGGATATTCGATAATTTCATCTTTAGCTGGACAAATTCTAGGCGGTGGTATAATATTTGAATTTGTCGTATATTTCGGATATCGATTAAGAAATTCAGCATAACCACCTTTTAAAAATTTTAACGATGGATAAATAACATCAGGATCCCAATAATTTAAAATCGACATCAAAATGTGAAGCGGTGAATCATGAATCGGTTCATCTTCGATGGTATGCCAATCTATAATGATTACATTTTGCACAATTCCTCTGATGTCCCATATTTTCTGCTCTCGCTCAGTTAAGGTTCTTGCTATCTGTGCAGCAGTTACACCTAAGTGAATGTTTTCCTCGTCTATGTTTATAACACAACGATGCGCAATTCTCGACGCGTAAAAATCTTTATGCGGTCGGCAATCAATTATGATTTCTTTCGGTTGTCCCTTTTCGAAGAGCGAGTTGTTGATAATTATGTAAAATTGATCGCAAGTGAAGTACCATAGACCCATCGAATCTATAAGTTGATCGTCTTGACATTTGGTTTGTGAGAGCGCGTCACTTGAAAAATAGGCAGATGGTTTTGATTTAGTGCTAAGCTTATATGGATTGTGCAATTTTATACTTTGATTAGATTTTTTTTCTTCAGCCGCTAATTTTTTGTACCGTAGCTCCAAAGAATTAGTTAACATCTTTATTCGGTTAACACATTCCGTTTGATCCTCGACTGATCCTAATACTTCGTTAATCTTGTCTTTATATTTTTCATATTGACAGGAGTCACGTATTATACGTATTATTATGAAATAACGGCTGTATTTGACGTAAGCCATTTCCTGATCACCGATTTCATATGAAGTTTTTGCCTCGTCCAGTAATTTTCCGCAGCACTTGCTTAATTTTAATACTGGTAAACGTTTAATCTTTTCGCTTGGAAAATTGACTGATCTCGAATTCAATGCATCCAACGATTTGCCCATATATATGGCGAAATCGTAAGTGTCTTTTGGGCATTCATCCATTTTAGTTTATTCATATAAAGATAATTTAACAAAAATTTTGGTTCACTAATTAAATTAATTTTTAAAAATATTTTTCGTAACAAACAATTTTCAAGCTCGCCTAAACAAATGAGAATGGACAAGAATAAATTTTATGAGCCAACAAAGTACGTGCATATTTTCATAGACTTCTGCGAAACGAGTAGTTTTTAAAGAGGTGTGTAAATTAAAAATTGCGACACAAATTTTGTTCAACTGATTTTGATTGGTTTTTGACGAACACCCCTACTAGTACTATACTAGTAACCGGTAACCCATATTTTTACTCACACCAACAAATACGACAATGACATTTTGATCTATGACGTTGTTAAAGAATTACTGATATTAAACTGTAGCTTTATAACGTTAAGTCAGGTTAAGTACCTCATCTTTTGTATATGTATTGTATGTACCAAAACCTACAAATTTCCAAATTTTGTACAATTAAGTCAGAAGTCATTAGTCATTAGAAGTCGGTTAGTCAGTTTCCATTATCGATTTTATATAAAATCTGATAAATATTAAATAAAAAAAAACTAAAACTAAAAACTAAAGTTAATAATTACAATAAATATGTATATTGAACTGTAAAGTTTTTTTATTTATATAAAGTGCTATACTAAATCCTGTAATAATTTTTATATCAAATTTATTCTACAAACAAAATTGGTGACAGCGGTGGGATTGCTTTAAGAAGCAATTCTTGGTGTGGAAATTCCGCTAGTTAATAGACGCTCACTACATGGACCGGCTTAATTACGTCAACATGCTTTATTTTGATGCAAATAAGTTTACAACGTTCTAAACATCTTAATACAACTTATAAACGCCCTGCGGATGTGGTACATGCATTACAATCAATATATCATCAATTCTATACCACTAATAACAGTAGGAAATCAGTCAGTTTTAACAAATGCCGGTTGATTTCTGATATTCCAGTTATGCCAAATTCACTGTATTTAACTTTCACAAAACGCGACAAAAGGCAATTAACTAACAATTTAAAATTACCTGAATCAAGTACAATCCTAACTATTCATGAGGCTCAAGGCTTAACTTCAGCTAGTGTTGTCTGTGTCCGACTGTCTGACAAAGAAATTAAACTATTCGATAGCTTACCACATGCTATAGTGGCATTCACCAGACACACACACAAATTTAACTTCTTTTCAACGATTGAAGGGAACCAACTGCATTCTTTAATACGAATGCCATTAACTGAAAACCAACATAACCTCGTTCATGTCATCATTAAACCTGGTTCCAGTACCAATCAAAGCCCAGCACATATTTTGGAAATATTAAAAAATATTAAAATAATTTTTGAAAGCAAGGGCACCAATGTTATTGATAACCATCAAAACAGAGAGCCGAATTACAACTTTAGAAAAACCGACAGAATAAACCTTCATCTTTATTTTCAGCAGATTAACTGGAAAAATGAACTGGCATTACACTATTTGTTCCTACTACTGCTGTGGCCAAATCGAACAAATATCCACCATGGTACGACGATAAACTTATCAATCTTAAGAACAGGAAAAATCTCAAAATCTGTTCAGACGAAAGCAAACAGAAATTCACTGCGTGTAATTAAAATTTCGAGAGATACTTTGAGATAAAGTATAATAGGTTATATCAAACATATTTGCGTAGTTTTTTCAATCAGTTTATAAACCGGAAGACATTGATAAGTATGAAAATCCAAACAATGGTGAAAACAACGTAACCATAATAACACCAAGGATTGAAACCGAGGATATTCATCAGTAACACAACCGAGGATATCTCAGTAACACCAATTTCATCAACCGAGGATATTTCAGTAACAGCAATTTTCAAAACAGGAGCAAGAAATGATGTCTCTTGTTACAGAGGAATTACATCAATATCTTCAATACCCAAATTATTTGAACTGATATAGTATGCAACTCATTCAGATCTATGGTTCCTCGATTCATCTCACAGTGGCAGCATGGTTTTATACCCAAGAGATCAACATCAACAAATCTTATTGAATTTACCAGCAACACCATTAAATAAATTGAAATGCATAAGCAAGTTGATGTGGTGTATACTGACTTTGCCAAAGCCTTTGACTCCTTTAGTCATTGTAAAACGTTGGAACAGTTATACAGATTCGATTTTTTTAAACAGTTTGTTGCGTGGTTTAAATCATATTTGAGTAATCGCATTAAGTATATTGAGCTTAGTAATAGAAGATCAGAATTAATTCAAGCCACTTCAGGGGTACCACAAGGCTCTCATGTTGGTCCTTGGATCTTCATAATTTTCATCAATGACGTTACTGAAGTAATACAACATTCTAAGGTATTAATGTTTACAGATGATCTCAAAATCTTTAAAAGAGTAGAAAACATCGGCGATAACTAAAAGCTACAAGAGGACATCAACAATCTAGCGAAATGGTGTGAGTCTAACCTCCTCAGTCTCAATATCAACAAGTGTAAGAGTGTATCGTTCCATCGGAAAGTTAACCCTGTTACACAACAATATCAATATCAAATTAATGGCATCTTTTACTAAAAGTATTCGAGATTAAAGACCTAGGGGTTACTTTCGTTGAAAACATGTGCTTCACTAAGCATATTGAGCAATGCGTTGTAGAGCCAATTCCTTGCTTGGTTTTATTAAGCGTTGGACTGGGGATATTTATGACCTCGAGACAATCAAGATCCTGTATTATGCCTACGTCAGATCTCAACTTGAATATGCTGACAACATCTGGTGTCCTTTTTACGACGAACCTATCCGAAAAATCGAGAGTGTCCAAAAAAAGTGTATACGGTATATAACGTGGAAAGACGGATGGGATTACGACCATGATTTACCGCACCACGTTAACCTGAAGCGATTACCATCATATGCTACTGGATGTAAAACCTATCAAATGACAACATTGGCAAATAGACGAGAGCTTTTAAAGTGTTCGTTTATTGGAAATATTTTACTTGCTCAAATCGATGCACCATCCATACTGGAATCAATTAAAATAAAGGCACCGAGTAGGAATTTAAGAGATCATGAGTTCCTTCAAAACCTTTTCTCTCGGTTAATGAGGTGGCGCATTAAATTGGAAAATTTTGATTATAAGGTTTATCACAAACTTGGAAATCACAATCAAAATGCCGATGCTTTAAGCTGAATAGCAATTATACCTGATCAATCTCAAGAACTTCCTTCAACTTCGAATGAAATCAATGTCATAACTTGATCGAAAAGCAAACAACAATCTGAAATTATACAAAGTGCTGGAAAAGAGCCACACGAACTCCTAAATTACTTCGAAAGATACTCGATTAGACGATGTATAATGTTCAAGTGAGTTTTGAAAGAAATTGGTCTCAATAATATAGTTTCGGTTTTCGGAGCTTAACAGAAGCACGAAAATTCTTTGAGTGGTAGTAAAAATGCTCTTAGTATTGAAATCTTATAGTTTCGCTCGCATTGATATGGTCGAAGTGGTTTTGATTACAATAAAAGCAGTGGCATTAACTACAAATGACAGGTTCCCCGCAAAATTTGTATTGGGCCCCTAAAATTACTTCTTAGTACCACCAAATGATGGTGCGTATTTACGAGATAGGTTTTTTAACCTAGGTGTTTTCCGTGCTGAAAAATATGCGATTTGATTCATTTAGGAGAAATAACCGTGCGTTTGAAGACACAGTATATGCAAATAAAAATTTAAAACGGTCAAGTTATTAAAGGAGAAAAAAGCGAATCACTCCATAGGGATAAAGGGTACGGAAAAAGGCTTTTGAGAGCACACTTCTACTGGAAAGCTGATCAACACGATAGAGACCAATATTAAGATGGATGGACTACAAAGAAAAAAAGTAAAGTACTGTGGGGAGTGGCTCATCAACTTACAATGTTACAACTTCTCTACGACAAATTCTGCACAGTGGGTGCCGAATTAACACATATCTTACCTGACGACCATCCACATCGAAAGCAAAATTACTATAAACAGGTGAAAGATGTTTATGAGGGGATGAAAGATCTACTTCTTGAGACTCAAAAGAGAGCGAGCCAGGCCGATTTGAGACGAGGATGATTTCGAAAACGAAGATAAAATAGTTATTACGTTGAATAGGATCAGGAGCTGCGCTACAAAATCCAAGGATGTTGAAGCAAAATTTCAAATCTTCAATGAAACGGTACATCAGAATGAGAGCTTGCTAAACGAAGAGAGGATGTATTACATCCTTTCGTTGGTTAGATTCATTATAGTATTGAAAGAGTACTATATAACTGCATGGGACACTCTTATCGTCAGATACTATGACAAGCGGTTTTTAGGTAACAAAATACGTAAGTATATTGTTAGACCTACCCGAGGATTAAGAACAATACCCGACACTTCTTTGTAATATCTACACGCAATAAACAACTTAGGTGTAGAGACAGACCACTGGAGTGCCTTAGTACTTAATACCGTATTTATGAAAGCAGAATCAAAAATCCAATAGAAATTCAAACGTTAAAAAATTTCTTTAGTTTCCTGGAATCAAGATTTCAATCACTGGTAACTATAACTAGAGACAAAGGAAATAAGAGACAGTAGCCACAACACCAACGTCACCAACAACAAATGAACCATCCTGTGGGTATTGCGGTGGGATTCATGAAGTTACCAGTTAGAAGACCGACCAAAACATGAGCCAAAATACTGGGATGGATTCTTGCTGGAAATACATCTGCTAGTGTTAATATGGCAATGCATCATACTATGGTTATAATCACAAACGAGATGGAAAATCAGTTAAAAAGATTTGGGAACTAGAGGAAATATAAAGTAAGATTTCTGTTTAATAACGACTTATTAGTTTCCAAACCTTCTGGCCAAGAACCCTGAGTTGGCACTACAATAGCAACAATTCATGCATGGGTACGAGGCTTTAGGACATATGAAGAAAACTGATGGCATAGATAGAGATGTTCAGCACTATTATCTTCCTTATCATGCTGTCTTGAAAAAGGAGAGCTCAACAACACAACTCAGAGACCACAGAGATATCATTCCAGCAGGACTTACTGAGCACACTTTTACATTGGCGAAAACATAAGCATAGCAGATTTAGAAAAAAACGTTTCGCCAAAAGGTTCATGAAGTAAGAAATTAGCAAAAGATGAAGTCCGTAGATATCCAATCAAGCAAAAGAAATCGCTCTCACTGATGAGACGATCTGATATAACACACTCAACGACGCATTATCAGCACAGAAACAGCTTATAGCGCCGCTCTAATGTGGAGGTTTTAATCTCCGAAAATGAGCTTCCAACAACCAAGCCGTATACTAAATGCCGTACGAACAAATCTACGGAGTAATGGAATTTTGAAATTTAAGCTTGATGATACAATAAAAACGTCGGAATCTGATAGTAGAAACTCTACCTCTCAGAGAGCTCAAAAACCTTCGACACTCTAGAATGGTTAGCACTAGCTACTATAATAGCTAAGTTAATCAAGCAAGACCTTTAGGTAGCAGGCCTTTCTTGGGACCAAACATTACCTGAGATATTAGCTGCGCAATGACAGGATTTTAAAACTTCACTAACTTCATTAGAATTAATATCTATTGAAGAGGCCTATGTAGCAGTCGTCTACGCTAGTACCATCATCAATAGTGGAGATATCAATGTGACGCTCGTTTCATCCAAGACCAAAGTGCTCGAAACTCATGAAACAAGTGTATGAAGCATTACATATAAAAGATGTAGAAATGTTGTTTTGGGCAGATTCAATGGTAGTCCCCAAAAATACAAGACATTCAGACAGACTAATAGGGTTTCTGAAATACAAGAACAATCAAATCCAGGATAAGGGCACCACATAAGCACCAAGGAAAATCATACTGATTGTGTGTCTAGAGAATTTCATCCAACACGGTTGACAAATTACAGTTTATGGTGGACGGGCCAAAAGTGGCTCCATCAGCCGACTAAGGATTGGCAACAACCCATTCAAGTTAGTAATGAGTGCTGTAATAGTTAATCCATTTGGCAGCTATATTACATAGATAGATATTTAGACATCAACAAAATATTCTGCATCAGCTATTGTCAACGCCTTATAAAAAAAAGTTTAAAGATGCAAAGAAAAGCGTGAGTGTTTAAACCAAGCGAGGGCTACGCAGCAGTAAAATAATGAAGCATCACTTAAAGCGAACAATCGGGGAAAGGACACTGACATAAGAAGAACTTTCGAAATCGAGGCATGTCTCAATTCCAAGCCACTGATAACCTTATCGGCAGATCCGTGTGAAGTAGCACTAACATCAGGTCACTTCTTAATAGATAATCCACTACTCGCCATTCCAGAACCACCTTAGGATAGCGTTGGAAATTATTGCAAAGGATCCACTGCATACCTATCAAGCCTTCAACAGCGGGTAAAATGGAATTTCAAACAACCAGAACTCAAACTAGATGACATTGTTTGGATTAAAGATAACAACTTGCCACCAATTAAGTGGGACCTTGGGCGTATTGTCGAATTACATCCGGTCCAAGGTAGTGACATTTAAAGATAGTCACGGCATCAAATTTAAGCGACCGGTCTCGAAGATAAGCATTCTTCCTATCAAAGAACAAAAATTTTGGAGAAAGAACAAAGGAGGGAAACCTGCACTTCGGTAACTAAGCTTCCGTATAACCTGATCAACTTTTCCCATCAACCCGGACTCTATTTTGAATACACTGGAAATGTGCAGTTTACAAATAATTAATGGAAGATCATTATGTATTTTAACATGACATTTTATCAAACAAAGCTATCAAGCTTGCGCAAGAAAGTTCACCCAGCTTTGTTTGAATAGCTCTATCATTGACACATATTCCACCACGGCTAAAATTCCAGGCGAAAAAGAAATGCTTTCAATATAGTAGGAAATATAGCAAGCGAGTTATTTGGTACACTAGATAACTGTGGTGCGGAATATTATGAGCAGGAAATAGAAAAAAGCAAGGAGAATCAGGAGTACATTGCTTATAAAAAATGATACCTCTATTGCCTCAGCCTACTTAAGAAAAACGAGGGAGAAATGATTCAACATTGGAAGAAGTTTAACCAGTAAGTAAATGAGTATTTGAACGATTTACCGGCATCAACAGATTCGCGACTATAGCAATTCAGGCGTTAATGTCAATGTTGAACTTTAAAGAGGTTCAACAAAATTACACCATCACGGCTATAATAGAGGAAATCAACAAAATAACACTGTACGTGCCACCAAAGGTAGTTCTGCCAGGACATCAGCCAGCCGGATTTTATTGCTGACGCTGCCCCTATCAAACAAGCAAAAATATCAATTGTTTAAGCCTTTAACTTTTCCAACTTCAAGTGCTACTTCCATACAACCTTCAATGGATTTCTTACATGATATCCACCTATGAGTTAGATCATTGTAAACTCATTGATACTAAGTAGCTACATATGCATACTGCAGCATCATATGTGCACTATTGCAAAATTTTATTTGTCAGTCGCGCTCAGTTAAAAATTGTTGAGTGAAAATTTAAATACGACGAACCAATACGAATTCTGATGCGGTGTGTTAACGATGAACACCCACCACTGTACTACATTCTATGAATAAGCTATGTAGATTGGTCAATTAAAACGGAAATTGTGTCTGAGCCACGAATTCCGAAATTATTCTGATGTCTGATCTAGTATGATACTGCGTTGAACAATCTATTGACGCAAGAATCTATTGAAAATCGAAGCAACTGGTTTAAATTAAATGGAGAGATTAGATAAAAGAGCGCTGCATGAAAATTGATGGGGACAATTGCGTCAAAGTTGATGTTGATCCTCTTCACCCAAACAATGAATGAATTCTATAAAGTATAACTCTTTCAAATCAGTGTTATCCGATTAGCTGGAATCTCTACTACAATTTTGAGTATTTACATGTGCTGAGCAATCAGCAAATTCTAGCTAGCTAAATTTGAACACACCATAGAAGCTTAATTATATGTAACTCCGAAATTACTCTATTAAACGCTGTACAGGTTAGTTTTGAACATAATTCATCTCAAAATGTAGTTTCAGTGCTTGCAGCTGCCTATGTCTGGGCTATGTAGAAATATGAAATGATTCCGAAAAAAATTCTCATACTCTTACTATACAAAACTCATTGAGTAAGATAATAATCATGACAACTTGTGAATATATATGTATAAATTTCAAGTAGCTACTTTTAAATTGGCAAGCTTTCATTTGATCTCTGTATTCATTGTAGAGATTAGATAAAAATGCATATGGCATTAAAATTATTGCAGGCAATTGTATCAATTAGTTTGATAAGATAAAATTATTCGAGCTGACAAAATTACAATAGTAATAACTCTTTCAAATCAGTTGTTGCCGATTAGATGGGATCTCTAGAGTTTTGAGTACGTATATATCCTGAACGTTTGCAACTCATGCAATCAGCCACCTTTTACTATCTAAATTATTTGTATTGTATTGCTAGATTGCGGTATGCAAATAGTAGCAATAAATCTTTATTTATGGCTGTCCGTTTATGAAGTGGGATAAATTTGACCGGTGTGAAGTATTTCACACAAAGTATAGCTACACAAATTAACGAAAAGTGTGAATTTGTTGAAAAAGCGTATGCCTACATAAAAAGTGTTTCATAAAGCGGACCATATAAGCTATCCGAAAAAAATTTTGTTATTAAGATAAAAAGGATTGGACATGTGCGACGCTATTTTGAAAATTGTGAAAATTACTTAAAATGTTCAAACCTGATGCTACACTATGGCCATAATTGAGTAGTCACACGTTTTGATTCATTCTCAGCTAAAGTTCCCCTACAGTGGTAAGTTCTTTAGCTGCATTAATATTGTAATTTATCGCTTGTCCAAATTTACGACTTGGATACTAAAGTGAAAATTAACATTGGTCCTTCGAGCCAAGCAATAAATGGCTACCAGTTGAATCAAAAAAGTGCGAGAATATTCAAAACAATTCTCAAAATTAAAGTTCATCACATTAACGCCGCATAAAAACAATAGGCAATGGAGCAACTTTACAAACAACAGAGTGCTCGTTTTGATGAGATACAAAAAGTCAAAACGAATTACAACAAAGATGGCGAGAGCAGGAAAACAAAAGAATACCTGCAGAAAAAACTTATCACCATTAAAACCATCTGGGAAGAAGTCATCCTTACCGATAGAGAGATGAGAGATATATACCATGATGACAATCCATCTCATAATTACTGGGAGGAACGAAATTCGTTTGAGATATTCTACAATAACTTTCAACAACATTTAAAGGAGAAATTAAAAACAGTAACAGAAATGCAGGCAACAAATATTCTAGCAAGCCTTTCTACCACACCAGCCAACATCGACATGGCAAGCAACTCTAATGCCAACGAGACTACAAACAACAACGATGTAGAAAATTCGACGATGTAAGACAGCGAGCTCATACGCAAATATAAAGAGCAGAAGGTCAAAATGCATTTGTGCTATAGATTAATGGCAGACGCTGCACAATTATTAGAAGCTGAAGGTTGAAAAGATCAACTTAAACACAAGCTAACCCAATCGAGCAACTTCATGAGGAACTATTAGTGGACGCTACTGCTGATGAAGAAATTACGATGCCGTACTTCATCGAGGATTACTACTCAACATTGATCAACAAATTCGAGATACTAAGATCCAGAATCATCAACGTGCTGAACAAACAAAAATCAATGGAACATGAAGTCAAACTAAGGCCGATTGAAATTCCACATTTTCATGGGGACCCCTTAAAATGGGCATCCTTTTATGGCCTATTTAGAAGGATTATTCACGAAAACTAAAAACTACGGTACTTCGGAGCGCGGGCAGACTAATAAGCCACCTTGAAACCACTGATTGCCAATTGCCCAACAAACAGAACTAGAATGGATTATATTTGGTAATACCCCCAACAATAAACCTACCAAGACCACGTCATTGGTTACCTTAACAGACATCGACCAGTAATTAAAGAAATTCTGGGAAGTAGAAGAGATGCAACCCGCTGATGACTGAGGAAGAAACTCTATGTGAAAACCATTATCATCAGAATTATTGTGAATTTCTTAATTCAACAAATATTCCAGGACACTGCTAATTAGATTTTGTACATAAATTTAAACCTATGTATTTAAATATAAATAAAAATAAAAAATTGCCGAAAAGCAGATTTTTGGAAGTACATAACCAATCCAGGCCTTTTCTACAGTTCCTGTACCAAATGGAACACGCGCGTTTGTTAATAGAGTTTAGTGAAATTTCATATTTAAGTTATTAAGTCGATTCAGAGAGTAGTTCCTAATATACAATTGAATTAAAATAAGAGCCAATGCGGAACACTACTAATGATATTATGGTTGGTACCATTCATCAAAAAAAATTTTTTTTTTTTTAAATTAACAACCAACCCAAGCAGCTTAATACGTCTCAAGCTCAAAATGTAAATAGGAGGCACTTTTGTGGATGGATTTTAATAAAAATTTACTTCGGAGACTTGAGATGTAAAATCGATTCTTTGAAAATTCCTCCGGCCATATCATCTGGGGTCGGATTTCTTATTTAAACCATGGCTGAAATTTAAGAAATGTTGTAGAACACCTCCAATGATATCAAATCGCCAAATTTATTTTTACACACTGGCCAAGTCAGCCTTTCTTCTCAGTCTCCAGCAGCAAATGTAATAAACATATTTGTTGATGGATTTTAGTGAAATTTTATATCTAAAATATATTGTAGATATTACAAATAGTTCCTAATATAAAACCTATTATTTCATGGGCTGAAGAATTTTTTCGGGCTTAAGGTTGAGCTGGGACTAGATTTTGTAAATTAAAACATGGCCCAACGGTATGACTGTATTTTGAAACACAATTCATACTAATGATATTATGATCGATTTCATAAATCAAAAACTAGATTTGCCAATTTTGGTTTTCCATACACCAATCCAATCAATTGTTTTCTCCTCCAGGACCAAATGAAAAACACACATATTTGTCGATGTATTTTTATTTGTATAACTGTGGAGTTTAATTTCTTAAATACAATATTTAAATTGTATGGACATTTTTATTTTTCTTGTTCCTTCTCTGAGTTTTTAAAGATCTAATCAAAATAGCAGAGAAATGCGATTAGGAAACTGGAAATTCGAATGAAGACCTAAAATTCAGAATTGTTATAGTTCATCTACTGCAATCTACTTAGCCATTTATTTTACGGTGCTGACTATCGTTTAACAGGTAATTTGGCGCGCCATCTGACAATGGCTGAACTAACAGATTTTCCTTCGGCAAATCGTTCTGAGTTTCTATTTTTACAGATGAATATTACAAAAATAATTAGGATCCGAACGGCCAAAGACGGGTTAAGATATTGGACCAAACTCAGCGGAGATAATAACATTTATCTTAAGTTATTTTATTCGCTCAATAACCAACTATTTGCGAACACTGAGTTAGATGAACCACGAACTCCGAAATGATTCCGGAAAAAAAATTGTCGTACTCATACTATCTAGAATTTGTTTACTTTTTTTGGTCTCAACTTCGTAAACGATGTACTTACTTAGTCAAGAGATTAGTTAATTAAAAGTGCGATGCATTAACATTATTGCAGACAATTGAATTGCGTCAATTTGTCAATTAGTTTGATAAGATTTATTATCTAAAATTATTCAAGTTGATCATATTATCGCAGTAATATCTCCTTCAAATCAGTGCTATCCGTCTACTAGAGTTTTGAGTATTGTGAAAACACCAAGCGCATCAAATCGCTAGCGATAAATCTTTATGTAGGTACAGCTCTGCATTTGCTGAATTTTTGCAAACCGATAAGAATAAGTATTTATACAGGGTTATAAACTCTGGATGCAATGTGATGAAGGGACGGAAAATGTGGTTAGATGAAAAGAAGTTTATCGTAGAAGCTTAACGCTTAATTAAATGCACGGCATTTTTAACATTAAAATAAAACCAAAAAGAACATAAAACAACTCACTAATCGATATTAATTCGTCTAGATCTTGATGCAAAATAAACTTTCACTGCAATTTTACACAATTTCAAAAAATGGAATAAAAGCACAGTTTATAAACAAACTATAAATCGGTATCAACTACGATTTATACAACTTTGGGTTTAGCGCACTACTCAAATCCACTAATCTAAATATATACACACACACACAGTAATCACTAATTGATTAAATCACTAATTTGGGCTCTTCAACACAATATTTAACTCACAAAATATTTAAAAATAAAATTTACCTATTAAGTCGAAGCTTTAGCCGCCCTTACTTCCGAACAGTTGCAACTTTGAAACTGAATTAATTAAAAATTTAAAAATTTATATAATTTTTATAGACAACAACAACAACAACATCAGCAAATTAATTTATCATTGTTGTTATTGTAGCAAAATTGTTATTTATCATAGAACAACAATGGAGGTACCAAAAGTAATTAGAGTGTACATAGTAATCTTATCAATTGAATTTTTTTTATGTGAGACACAAGGAATATTATTTATTGAGTTATTAAAACACCTTGCAAAGAAGATAAACTCTAAAGTTCTTAAATATTTGCAGAAAAGTTTTTTTTTTTTTTTGGAAGCGTAAAAATATTTATAAAGCATAATTAATTATTTATTTTGTTTAGTTTCTTTTTAAAATATTAATTAATTATGACGATAATTAATTATCAAATATTTATGGTTGATAAAATAAATTTGTTTTATTGTATAAATTATTATTAAACAATTATTATAAATTGGTAAATTTTTTATTATTTGCATAAATATTTATTAAAATCGGTAAAGAATTCGGTGCGTAAATATCTTATTTAATTACCGATTATTATCAATAAATATCCTGATTTTTTATTAGATAAATTACTTCCATTGTCCTTGAAAATTTTTGTCTGAATCATTTTTTTTGTAGCTGGTATATTTGGATCCGACGATTTAAATGGATCATTCGGTTTATCGCTGTTTTTCGTATTATTTTTTGAGTCAATGAAGCGTACATACGTCAAGTCCAATTAAAATATGGTTGCTTGAGAGGTAAGAACGATATGATATCTTCAGAATTTAGTGAGTCACCTCTTTCCTACTCCTAAGAATATAAAAATTATCCAGCCTAAGGTGAAGAAGTAAATTCCAAAATGTTTACATTAGGTAAACGACTCTTCTGGAACTCGATGATCATAAGGATTTGTGTTTCACCAAGCCAGGTCTATCAGGTCTCTTTTTGTTTTAATTGAGAATTTGTGGTGAATGTAAACAAATAAGTTACGCATGTTTGGTGGCCTGAAGATAGATGGTTTTTGTATTGTACACAAATTCTTGAATTTATTAGAATAATAATTCAAATTAATTTCATGTTCGTTGATGTCATACGGTGTCGATTTTAAAGAAGTACAGGGTTCGTATTCTTGAATTCGATCGAACAAAATTACCGGTGGCTTACGTTATTTCAGTCGAATATTTAAATTGCTTTATACTAAAGAAAGCCATCGGCGAACTTGCTACTGAAACTTAACTAAACAATTCGCCGACTATTTTCGATAGCTATCGTTTTATATTAGAATGGCTGGTTCGCAGTTCGCACGAGCTTGACATTGTGCGGTCAATGAATTTATGAATTGTAAAATTTCATTATTCGTTTATTTACTTGGAATGGCGTCTGCTATTCTGCCATTTCTCCCAAAGAGAAGACGTAATATGATATAGACTGCATAGATTGCTAAACAATTTGGAAATTGCCACTTTAAGTAAAAACATTTCGGCGATATAGTCCATTCATCTTGGGTTGTTGGAAGTTGAAATTATGCTATTTTCAGAAAACGAGGGACTACAGCAAAAAGCACTGCGAACTCCAGAGTCTTACAAAATGAATGTTCAAAGGCCAACTAAACATAAATTGACGAGAGAGGAGAAGACTGACTGAATGATACATGGCAAAGCGTATTTTAAACCTATTTGTCAACTTCCACTGAAAATAAAAACGGCCCACTTAACCCTACAACATCAAACTTTATAGTAAATTCCTCACCCTTTCCAATCCCAACAGAAAAATGTTATAGATAACAATCAATACCATGAAATGCCCCACTTGTACAGTTCCACTATTCGGGTCCCCTTCAGTATTCCCGAGGGAGCACATAGTAAAATAATAGAATATAAAATCATAAAAGAATCTGAACGGCCAAAGACACCATAACCAATGGATAATCTATATTTGTGAAGCTTAACTTTATCGAGGCAAATGCCGATTACCAATTAGATGAAACTTATAATGTTCAGTAAAATAAAATTTATTAAAAAAATTAATTCATTGATATTGTTCAAGTTACCTATAAAACATCCATAGTCACGTTTTACTTTCACCAGTTGCTAAAAACCTTAATGTTATCGCTAATTTTTCTTCAGTTGTTAAAGCCTTAAAGCCCTCCATCATATCGGTGTCCAGTTTGGTAATTTCATGTCTGATAGCTCCCAATGTTCTTAAGGATTTTATCTTCCTTCATCAGATGTTTTGTATTACCATCTGGTCTTTCTAAACTCTTCTGCCATTGCACTTTTTCCTAGGAATATTTTAAATTATAATTTTATATATTGAAAAGTCACAATTGTCAAATCACTTACTATTTTAATTTTAACAAAATACAGATTGATTTCAATATCCAAATACATCAAAATAATTTTTGGTACACAAAAAAGTTTACTACATATACATATGTAGCTTTTTACCATTGCACAAATAAACTGGTTTCACCACATAATTTTACACGTAACAAAAATTTTCATATGTCGTTTAAACGCTAGAAGTTGTCGCAACTTCGTGCAAATAGCCGGAAACGTAGATCTACAGGCTAGAACATATTGGCGATCCTAGGTATGCATAGCATATTCATGGAGTATTGGAGTATGCCTAACGCATTATTAAAAAAAGATATCTGGGAGCATTTTATCCCAGAAGGTTTGTAAGGATTTAAGATGTCGGTCACAGGAATAACTAGGGCAATAATCGCAGCAGATTATTTTCACCGTATAGTAGTATTTAATTATTCTTATCAGTCATTAGATTTATGTAAATTGCATGAACGCTGACATGTAGTAACCAACCCAAAAATAAAAATAAAAATAGTAGGATGAATGGTCGACTTACCCATCAATCAATATCCTTCAGAATTTAACACTACTTATTTTTATAGGAATAAAATCCAACAATACACTTAAATCTAATATTCATCTGAGACTGATAGCACAAACTACAAATTATCATTATCTTTCTTCTGTTTTGTTCGTCTCTAACTTTTTTTTTTTTTTTGGTCACAATCACAACACTTTTGAACACTACACTTTAAACACTTTTAAAACACAGAAATCTATCATTTTTTCCTTCACTATATCAATTCTCTCGTGTCATTTTTTTTAGGCTATAGAAAACAATGAAAAAATTAAAATTGCAAAAAAAAAATCGAAATAATTAATCTTACGTTGAAATTTTTATTTCAACAGGTACAAAACCCAACAATACAATAAACTGTTAACTTTTTAAAATTAAGTTAAACCAAAAGCACGAGAAAATTAAGAAAATTAAGGAGCGAATGAAAAAGACACAACTTCTACTATTACACACTGACTATGACTAATATTCTAGTACTTTTTCCTCATAACGAGGAGAAACTCATGCGAACAAAATACGAATCAAAACAGTTACATTTTTTCAAAAATATTTCAGTTATACCGTTGTACGGTACCATGCATGCATGAGTAATCGAGAAATTTTGTTTCGTCACGTTAAAACATGAAACAGAAGTAAAAATCTTCGATACATAGGAATAAATTACAATGTTCGCATTATTTTTGTTACTTTTTGATGGTTTAGAACATGTCACCCATGGTATAAAGCTATGATCACGCTGAGGTAGAAGAGAGGAGAGAGCGATCCCATGATTGACTAATGATCGCTCGTGGAGCGCTCAGACGAATAACAGGGTAACATGTATTTTCAGAATTTTCTAAATTTTATTTTAATTGTTGTAAGACTTGATCACTAACGTCTTTGATTATGTTCTAGTACTGAGTGAATAGTACGTTGTGTTATTTAAAATTGTTTTGTAATGGGCTTCTACACATCGTTCGGTGTCGGAATATATAAAATAAAATAGAATCAAGAGAGCACAAGCCACTTGGCCGAGATGACACTATCGATCATTTATGGTTCGGAATTAGTTGGATATGGATTGCAAGAATATTTTTTTTATTTGCGTTTTTAATTGGCAGTGACTAAATAAAGGATCAAATTAACTCCCCATTTCGCGTAAAATTTTGTATGACGAAATTAAATCATTTTCAATATGAATCAAAACCGCGGAGGAATTTATATATTTTTGTCTTTTTGCAACACTTAATTGGGACTATTTTTAAAACAAGATCTTGAAAGTATTTGAGTATTTGTTAAGTATTGTTAAGTATTTGAGTATTTGTTGGGACAATTACCGAGTTCAGGTGTATAAATTAACGGTAAAATAGTAATTTTTAGGGAAGTGGTTAAAATAGATTTGAGTTTCATACTGGACGCTACACTTTTAATTTGTTACCAACATTTGAACTACAATACTAATCTTGGTGCGTTACTTCCGAATCATGGTAGTTACTTTATTTTTCTCATACCAAGAATCTTTAATTTGATACCGAACTGTCTCGACAATAGACATTTTAACCTCCCAAAGTGTGTTACTAACCTTTTTTTATTTTCAACGATTTGACGTCATGATCAGTTAATATGACACTTTGGATGAGAATTGAATCAGGTTCGTTTTTTTCTTATTTAAAACAAGTATGAATCTTATGCACACAGAGTATTTTGTGTTTGATTGTTGGTTGCTAGGGTTATTAGGTTTATAGTAGACTACTAGTGGTTAGATAAAGCTAATTACTATAAAGTACGTAACGTATATGATCGTTTGCTTCTTTGTAGAATAGTATTGCTAAATACCAGAAATACGTAACCAGATATGGATTTACGATCAACGACATCACTATCCCAATCCGCATCCGCATATCCGGTCAACAGAATACTACTCGAACTCTGCACAAATGTCAGTTTATTAGAAGCAGGCCTAAAGACCCGAGTCTCCTTGTCCACATTTTCCGGATCTTTTAGAGATCCATATTTAAGTCCCACGACTAGCGGAGAAAGAAGTGTCTTTAATCCGAAGGGCGCCAGGTATCCGGATCGATCATTAGCGACTGAGCTAGTTTTTAAACTGGGCCCCCAGTCTGGTCTATTATCGGCACGGTACGAATAACATCTTAATCCAGCCCAGTGATTTGTTTAAGGTTAAATCCTTTAGTGCCGTGTTTTGGCCTAGAAGCCAACAAATCAGTAATCTAGTAACCAGCGGCCACCAACTTGAATCCCCCGAGCAACTTGACATCTGACCACCTTCATGGTAAGTTCATATAAGAATTAGATTTTATCATTGAGATTTCTTGAGAAGAATTAGAAGTTTTGTGAGAACTGCAATTCCTGTGAAAAGCTTCACACTGATATTCAAAAGACGACTACATCGGGACCACTTCAGAAGTCTGGAGCCAATAACAAGTTTCAAACTAGTAATTTCCGTAATAACTCTAATGAAATATTTTATTTGATGTTAAACCATCTTGATCAGTTTTGTCAACTTGTCTCAAATTGTAATATTTACGATACCGATAAAATAAAATTAATCATTTCGCGCATTTAATTGAATTGTATATTACAGAGTATTACTTGACAAACCACATTTGGATTAAAAATTATCAAACATTCTGTATGACAATAGATGTCTTGTGATTCAGATTGGATCAAATAATATTTGCTGTCATTCTGTCAATTGCGTTTAAGTTTTACGTCAATTGTATCTTATCACGTAGGTGAATACGTAAAGCCAGACATTTCTCATTTTGAAAAATAAATATTTCCGTGTCAATGAAGGTTTTACCGTACAAACAAAATTGTGTAAACAATGATATTCTCACGCGGTTGTTCAAACATTTTTGTGTTTACAACTTTTTTTCGTTTTAAAATTTTTGTTTTAAACTTTTTAACACAAAACTTTATTCAAAATGGATATAACTGGTTATAAAAGATAAAAAATGTGCGGAATAAGTAAGTTACATACAGTCTTAAAGTCGTAACTAAGTAAGTATTTACTGCCTCCGTTTACACTAAATCTAAAGTAAAGTAGGAAATTCCATTTATCGGATATTTCGATGGCAGGCAGGTATATCTCCATGCTACAAATTCAAAAGAAAATAACCGCGTTATCTAATACAACTTATCTAAATATTAATTGTTTTGATTCATCACCAAAAAAACAGACGAATCATATCACACATATATGTATGATGAAGATACGGTGTCGCGAAATACACTGGAACATGTTCATAAATTTTAAAGCTCTGCGTAAATATTTACACGCGGATAAATACACCGCGCAAACAAACAAGACAACTAACTTCACGTGATGTTTTATTTTTTTCGTGTACTATTGACTCAATTAAGTCATTCGTATACACGGATTAATTGCATTGCTAAGGGATTCGAATTGTTGATGCTGTTGATATGCGAAATTGATAAGAGAATGTATTTTGTTCCGTTCGAGACACACACAAAAGCCTTCAATATTTATTTATAAAAAAAATCGCCCTACTCTACTATTTGATAAGTATTGGATTTGGAGGACACGGATTTATTATCAATTACAATTATGACGTATACCAAACACAAGTCGTTACGCCTTTTATCATTAAGCTTCTATCTAAGTGATTTTTGAAATACTTTCTGTCGTACTTTTAACAATCAGAAGTATTCAGCATTTTTTGCTAATAGTGATTGATTGTACTTTATCGATAATCGTTTTAATAAAGTAAGTGTGTCCATGAATTACACATCTTATATTCATTATCAAGCTTATTACTTATGACTGACGGTTATCTATATAATTTTGAAATGCCCTAGGTCAAATGACAGGTTTTCAAGATTACTTAGCATTGAAATTCGAGTTCTATGTGTAACTTCTATAACAAAGAAGATAAATGAAGTGTGTCACAAAAATATTGCCGTCCCATGTATTTCACCAACTCATCACAGAAATAGGAAAATATTGAGCTAAAAGGGGGTGAAAAAAGTCTAGCTGAATCTAAGAGGCACGGAATCCAACAGCGGGATGGAATTGAGGTAAGTAGCGTGGTAATTGCCAGCATGCTAGTTTCCTTTCGTTTTTTTTGTTTTGTTTTCCTAAACGGTCTCTTATAAGATCCGTTCAACTTCTCAGAAATCCCACCCCAAATCCTGAGCCAGCAATTGATGACCGCCTGAGTAAGTTGAACGTGATACAATCATTTCTGCTAACTAGTCAGTGAATTGCAATCACGATTTGATGAAGAGCGCTAGAAAATCCTGCATTATTACCAGTTCGTGCTCAAAATCGAGCAATAAAGGCTCCCCGAAAAGAGGTCACAATTTGTACGAATAAATTAAGGTCTTTGCATGTAACTATACAGGCAAACCTAAAGTTAGAGGCCGACCTAAATACCAAGGTATCATAACCACTGGATTACGGTATGTCCAACTTCGGCTAGAGCGGACTTCAACTTTCAAAACCATGCAGACCTCTGTTTAAAATCTATCTGCGTCTTGCCAATCATTATTGGACCTTTTACCCAAATTAAAAGATGTCCATACATTAGATGAGTCATTAGGACCCTAGAATGCTCTTCATATTGAGGACGAACAACAAACTGATGATGGTTTGGAGACCTCGCACCAATAGGCTCAAATAAAACAAACTACTCAGGGCGAACGGAACCATAAACATGCACAATTTAAGGAGAGTGATCTAACTAAGAGTTAGTCGTTTAAAGAGATTACCCAATGCATATTATCCAGTGCATATCAAATCTCACCTCATCCAAATATACGTCCACCAAATTCATACACGCCGCTCCGCCTTGAATAAATGCCGTAATTTCGTCTATTTGATCGATGTTCAAATTGAATTTCGAAGCCAGAGCAATCAAAATACGAATCGATGAATATCGCACGACTGGTGAAAATGTTCTTCGTAATCAATGCCTGGTCGTTAACTGCATACTTTTGTAACCATTTGCGCCTATAACGAGCCATTGAGCCATTTGAATCGGTTTTGATTTTAAAGACCCATTTTGAATTTATGGTTTTTCGGTATTTCGGAAGATCAACCAATTCTCAAGTGCGATAGCTCATTAACGATTGATATTCATCGTCCATTGCTTGCTTCCAATTTTCACGGTTTGGTCCATTCAACGCATCTTTTGCCGTGATCGGTTCATCGATATTTTCACATTCCAAATATGTGACAAAATCAGGAAATTGTCTTGGCAATGAATTTCGCTTCGATCGTCTCAATTCATCTGAAACTTATTCTGTTGAAATGGTTAACTTATTTGGAACATCGCTGATATTGTTCGAATCAATTTCAGTAGAGCCTTCTGCCGATTTACTTGACGAATTGATGCCTGTGTTAAGATCGCTCGTAGAAGCATCTATATCGTCGCCTTCTGTTTCATATAAAGCAGAATCGTTAATTTTCGAATCAGAAAAATTACCTGATTCCAAAAGATGACATCTCGACTGATTATCATGCGATTCCAGTTCGCATCAACAGGTTCGATATCCCTTGACGCCATCAGCGTGAACGATTTCAAGTAACTCATTTGCTCTCGATCCAATTTTGTTGAATGGCAAAAGCGATTATTTTCTTTTGAGACACGCAACATACACGTGATCCCAGTGTTTCCGATAAATGAAATGTCATTGACAGTTCTACAACATAAACCATGTGAGGGGCAACCCAATCAAAATTCGTAAGTATACGTGCTGCCTCCTTGTGGAGACCACCGGAAACTATTTGTCGTTCGACAACAGGCTAAGGAACGGCGCTAAAGGAAAAAACCTTGATAAAAACCATAATCTAAATGGAACAATGTACACTGATGGATGAATTGCAGTTAGGATAAACATTCTCTCGGTACCAGGCGCCCTCCAGTAAAGCTGTATGTCCCACAGATACTCTTCCATTGCAGCAACTCGTGGGAATCAAAATAGATTCAACAGTTTAAATAAGGATGGTGAAGCTTCCAACGCTCTCGGGCGAGAAGCAAAACTCTTGACACTATGCCCACTGAAGGAGAGTAGAGCTCGTTCAGAGGTCTCTGCGGCCAAGAGGAACATGTCTGAGGATGATACTTTTAGTTTCCGCTGGTATGTCTGGAGTTACGTTTAGACAGGCAGCGGAATCAGAGTTCAGTGTGATCTTACTCGTTGCTTTTCCAGAGGAGATCCTGACCATGGTCAGCTGAGTAGGCATCTTGGAGAAGGTGCTGGGGCAGAAGAACGAGCAGCTCAAACCAAAGTTCCTCGATAACCAATTCAGGCTGGGATGGCTATTGGTGACCTGTGCCAATAAGGCAACCAGAATGATGGTATGAACGCAAGTAATTGGAAAGAGATCTCGAGGAAAGCGAGAGTTACCTAGTCGTTTTGCACTCTTTCAGTAGATCACTCGTCCGTAGACAAGCTAAAGCAAGCTGGACATAGGGGATACTTCTAGTTTGATTTTGTCTAGCTTCACCTAAAGGGTAGCCAGAGAAACGTAAACCGGGCTATCAGGGAAAAAACAAACTGGTTGTGGCTCTTTCGGATAAGATCATCATCATTGCCTGCATCAGGAAGAAATCTCTCCCGGTAGAGGTATCAAAGAGGGGCAAATGGAGGATACAAGTCTGCCAACTGTCACAAGTCATGATGGGGGGGAATAAACGGTGAATAGGGCCTTAAGTCAATTAGGTAATCAAGTTCAGGGATTACCCAAATAAGTGGGTCATTTGATTTTTGATAACGGAACACATAGAGCGGCCATTTTGGCAAATCCACAAATAAATCTTATTCCCATTCCAGAATTCATTGAATTGCCTTTTGCAGCGTGGCTCCAAAAATGCCTGTTTAGAGATCATTCCAATGGTATAGGACTGCTACAGAAGGCTGACGGCAGTTTTACTAAGAACCGGAAAGAAAGAATTAGGGTACTTTTAGAGACCCACTTTCCGGATTCTATAGTGAAGCAGTCTCAGGAAGCCTCTTACGATGATCAAAGTTAGGTAGTTTACGCAGCACACAATAATGTCTGGAGCCTTTCTAGAAGGATTTTTTCTCTTATAAACTGTTCAAGTCTGCTGGAGGAGATGGCATTTTCCTAGCTTTACTGCAGAAAGGTATTGAGGAAATTCTCCCCAGCCGGTTCGAATTTTTCGGGCAAGCAAAGCATAACAAAACTTTGGAGGAGAGTAAAAGTGGTCTCTATAACAAGGGGGCGGCTTCCAGACACCCAGCCCAAGGAATATTGCCCGATTAGCCTCACATCATTTCTGAATACATGGTTCAGTATTCCAAAGAAGTATATGCCAACTAAACTGGAGTGTCATAACACTTCTACGTCGATATGCCAGATAGGGTCTAAGGTGTGGTTTACAGATGGGTTTAAGTCAACAGTTCAACAATTGGCAGCCACAAATAAGGTAACACTTATGGAATTGCGGGGAATGAGGCTGCGGATGGCCTTGCCCGCGTGAGGTCTGCCTCTCCATTTTCTGCAGTATGGCGCTGGGAGGATGGGCGAAAGTTTTCCTACTGATGCAGAATTCAAGGTCTACGACAGACGACGATATTTACATTACGGTCGCCAACTAGAGTTAAAGAGCTCCTCGTACTTAGAAAACCTGAGTTGAGGCTACTAACCGGCTTCCTCACAGACCATGCCACAAAAATTCAGGGAACATATTTTGTGCTAATGTGCAGCCATCTTCCGCCAATGACTGCAACACTTAGGTGGAAGAACATTGAGACTGGACAAAATGATGCAGCTATCGACTGGACGGTTAGCTAAGTACGATCCAAAGCACAAAAGAACTTTATAGGTGGCTAGGCTAATAATCTACATGCGCTTAATCTTTAAAATTCAGCCGAGTTAAAATAATTTTAAGATATGCCTTACACTTGACTTACTTACATAGGATTACACCAGTGTACAACTTAAGATTGGAAAACGAATTTTTTCTTTTGAGTCTAAGGAATTTATGAAAATTCTTGTTTTTGGGTTCGCCACGGTTTAGAATTGAAATTTGGTTTTGTGTTCTTTTTTCTTCCTTCCATCCCATGGTGCTACATCCCAAGAAGAGATCTGTTTGGTGGTCTGATTTTCAGAACGAATAACAAGTTTAACCATAATGGAGAACCTTAATGGCGCGTTATAATATGTTTTACCGTTTGTCTCCTGAAATGAAGTTTCCACCACACACTAGAAGCTGGGTTCATTTAAATTACGGACTATATTGAGCTGACGGACGACATATTCTGATGATAGGTTGGAAATAGTTTGAGCCAGTATCTTCTTGCCACAAACCAAATGTTATTTCGAAGGCATCCAACATTTTGCCTTCTACTAGCTACAAGGAGCTATTCATTGAAAGCGTTCTTGTTTGATTTTCGTTTCGTTCAATATCGCAATATTTTGATCGAGACGTTAAATATCTCAAAATTTTTATCTCAAAAACCCAACATTTTGCCTGATATTTGATAGCCCAATGTTTGGTTCGATATCTCAAATGATGTCTTGAGATTTTGTTCGATATATCGCAATATTTTGTTTAATGTCTTATGTAAATCGATATTGGCTGTTCGATATCCCAATGTTTTGATCGGTATCTCGAGATATTTGGTTCGATACCTCAACTTTTTCTTCCGATGTAATGAATTTGCTGCACAAGCTCAAGTGCAGAATCAAAACGTTTATAAAAGCTAACTGCACGTCGTCAAGTTTAAATTGAGATTCCAATTTCAAAATGTTATAATTATAAGTGAAATTGAGACACAGAATTTAAAGCCTTTGTAGAATTTAATTAGGTTTCAGAGAATTATAGAACTTTTTAGGAATTCACAGAACGAGACAGAAGAATCGGTTTGTTTTCTATTATTTCGCAGCTACCTAAAACGTAAAAATTTTTACCAATAATTTTATTTGTTTTATTTATTTATTTAGATTTTCTTTTTCAAAAAAATTACATAAAATATATCGAAATTTCAAAATTTTAATATATACTTAGATATTTTTCACTTATTAGACTGCGGACAACGGGGGGCTATGAAGCTACCTACGGGGGGGAGCCAAAAATCATTCGATTTTCTTCTATTAGCTAAATTTATAAAATAGTTACACAAATCTTAGGTCCCCTCTAGAAATTTACTACGACATATTATTACGACAAAAAAACCTAAATATGATTCTAATCCTCTAAAAACTTATTTAGATAAATTTTGTAAACAAAACGAACCAAAAATTAGAAGGCAACAGAATTCTGTTGTAATTCTTTCTCTGACTCTGATAAATTTATTTCTCTACTGTAAAGATTAAAAAAATAAAACGGCCCAATTTTATATTCGGCCCCCATTTCTAATCCTCTAAGGTGACATTCTTAAATAGATATGACATAGATTCCTTATTATGTATGCGCCGAATTGCTTCCGACAATAAAATCGATATGTCCACCGTTTTGATTTTGTGACATTGCATTTTCTGAATTTCGTGCGGAATTGTATTCGTCACGACCACCTCATCAATTGGCGAATCTTCTATGAGACGCGGAGCATCAGAGCTTAATAGTCCGTGTGTCGCTAGACAGTAAATTTTATAGGCGCCTCTCTCTTTGAGCACCTCAGCAGCTGCTACAAATGAATGCACGTCATCGATCATGTCGTCCTGTGAAGAATGTTGTTTTTAATGTAGAATGAATAAAACTAAATAATTCTATAGTCAACTTACCACCATAATGGCTATACGTCCGCCTACATCACCAACAACATTTATTGGTGGTTTTTCTTTAGCGGGATGAGCCGGTACACCACCAGATACATCCATAGTGCGAGATTTAGGAACGGTTGGTGGTGAATAACGACCATCAATTTCATCAGCCTCACTCTCTTTTTGTTCACCATGAATGACAGCAATTCCGAGACGAAGACGTTCCGCATATGATGTTGCCTTTTTAGCAGAACCTGGATTCCGGGCTACAATTACCGAATTACGATAATCTGGAATCTAAAAGCGAAAAATTAAAACTTAACAAACTTCAATTTGAATAAATAATCGAATACTTACACTCTCCTGGATGTACTGTAATAAAAATGGTGAAGCTCTAAGATTATCGACTGGACAATCGAAAAATCCTTGAATCTCTTTCTGATGCAAATCCATTGTGATTATGTGCGACAAGCCAGATTTACACATCATCTAGAAAATTTACAACGTAATTATTAAGATACGTACGAACAAAATGTTTAATTTTTACCTTAGCTAATAATTTCGTAACTATACAACCGCGCTTCCTCATTTTACATTGTTTTGAATATGGCAGATATGGAATCACGCCAACAATACTTTTTGCTGATGATGTTTTACATGCATACGCCATAATTAGCAGCTCCATTATATTATTGTTAACATCTTTGGTGCCCGTTTGTATTATATAGATATCTTTGCCACGAACTGAATCTCCAATTTCAACCATTGTTTCACGATTTGTTTTGTGATAGACGGCAGCACCACCCGGCTTGACACCTAAACGACTGCAATGGGAAAGTTGGCTTAATCAAAGGTTAGTGCTCTGAAGCGAGACTTGATTAGGTTATAAAATAAATAATTTGACTTTTTTGTTTTTAACAAGTACAAGTGACGACATTATACAATAAGCACACTTAAATACACTTGTGGTACATGGTTAAGAGTCGTAAAAACGCACAAGATTAATGCCTGTGTCATCCCTATAAAGACTAACATGGCAGCGTTCCAACAGAGTAAGCGAAACTTGTCCGTTGGAGATAACTCTTTGATAAGATTTATAAAAAAGGAGCATCCATTCGGAAAGCAGAATGATTGAAGAGGCTCAAGCCACCCTTAACTTATTGGAAAGTAGAACGTAAATTAAAGAAAGCATAGCACCCATGTTATATGGAATTTTCAAAAAACGGTAATTCAAAGGAAAAGGATTGGGCCAACGACATAGACGATTGGTTACTGGATGATAAGTTTTTAAGCTTCAGGAAGGAACTATTTCTTGGAACAGCAAGAGATAGCCAACGGTTTATCCCACAACAGTAGCCAAATCAATTAGGTACGTACGAGACAACAGGTCGATTTTATGCAACGGCAGGTACTCTAAGACAATTTTTTAAAGCAAACTCTACGTCAACGAGTCACTAACGCTTTTAATGGAAAGAGACGTTTAAATGTCAAAATGGCAATGGGATGGATGGTCACTCACTGCGTAAGAAATAAAGATTCGTCGATTATTTTGAGACCAAAGTTTGCTAAAAATGCAAACCAACCCCATGCAACTGTCATGATACTATCACATTACCGCTTCATCTAACGCAAGACGGTTTTTGCCTTGGCGATCTATCAAACCTAAATAAAAAGAAACCAGCCACGCACCATTAAGCTAAACATAGATAAGAAGACGAAAAAAAGCCGAACATTTATATGCAAATAAAACACTCACCTTGCAACTAAATTCGCCAACTCTGGATGTGAATTTCCATTGATGATCACAATATCGGATGATATTGGGGCATCCATCTTAGTATGATAGGAGAAATTCTGTTTCTGCGGTGGACAAACACTACCAAATCTTATGAATGCGCGTGAAATTGTACACAATATCAGATAGTTTTGATTAAAAATGTTAATTTTAAAATGATTTCAATTAAATAAGCACACAAACACACATAAACACTGTATTAAGAAGGTATATCCAAACATATGTTAGTTCGGCCCGCGTTACGAGCTTATCAAACCCAGTCCACACTAAATGCGCACAATGTGGTATATTGCTTTAATTCTATAGGAAATAAATTAAAATTGGTGTTATTAATTAATCACAATAATAAGTAATTACTACAAGACGTTAATTAAATAAAGATATCACGATTTTGATAAAGAAAAAAAAAAACAAAACACAACCTCACTTTTCGGAAATTTTTATTTTCAATTCAAACAAAACTAGAGGTAGGGAATATACAAACTACAAATTGAGAAAGCGAAAATTCGGCTTTTAAATATAACAAATTTACTTATTCCGATTGAGCAGCATTTATTTTTTCTACTTTAATTTGATTAATAAATTGGAAAAAAATTTACAAAGAAATAAAAAACTTTACCACAAATCGAAAATAAACTTGCTTGTGACAGGTAGACGAAGTAAATGATTTTGAGTAGAGCGATTCTCCTTCTTGTGTCGATAATGTAGTACGATTTTGACAGTCGCAGTTGCTTAATTTTGTTTTGACGGGTTGTGACATCTGTTGGCGTTTTTTGTGTTGAAAATTGTGTATCGGCTAAATATTTAACGAGATTATTTTGTGAAGGGAATGTGAAATCTTTGCGAATTGGGTGCAAAATTCAATTGAAATTGAATAAATTGTGCGAAGCACTTAACTTTAAGCGTTGTCTAATCTCTGTACATATACTGTATATGTTTATTTTGAAATGGAAAAAAACATGAATTACCTTTTGCTCTATCAGACGTGAGGTATGTGTCTTAATAGCAAATCGGAAGCTGACATATAATCTCGTTAAGTAGGTGTCTGCCGTCTGGCCAATATGGAAATTTGTGGTTTAAAATCACGACATCATTTTTCTATCGTATAATTTGCTGCTTATTATAGTATTTTGTTTGAGCATCGCTAAAGGTCCAGGTTAAAGTTACGAAAAAAAAATCCGAGATTGCCACGTGCACGCAGCCGACGATTTTAAGGTTCTCATGTTCGTCAAAGCGCTCACTGGAGCCGAAGACTCATTGTTTCTCGAAAAGCTCCTCATTAAGCTCGAAGAACTCGAAACAACTCGTGAAAAGTGAAGTGGTGCAGATTTTCAGAAAGAAGGAGGGACAGCAACTGCAAGGTCGGCCGAAATCCACACACAAACCAACTGAAAAAGTGGACACGCTTCCTAACAACTGCTACTTTTGCGGTGACTGCCACTGGCACAGGTCACAAAACCGGAAATTGTACATCGGCGAACGAATTCCTGCGCAGATTGCGATTAAGACCCAGCAGACTCAGCCGCAGATCAGAAAGTCGTTAAAGTCTGGCAGTCACAAAGCATCGATCTCCACCTGCAAGTTTGTTGAACCAACCATCGATTATCACAAGCTTTGCCAAAATTGGGAAAAGATTGGTGAACCACCGTTGACGCCAAGCGAAGTGCAAGCAATCAGTGCTTCAAGCTACTAGGTGTCGATGCTCGAAAAATTCACCGCCCACTTAAAGCTTGAACGTTCCCACCGCCAGCGTTTGCAACAACATCCAACTCGATGCTTCACAGCAATTTCCAAGTGAGTTGAAGACCAAATTCCCAGCTCTTTTCACCGATTCTCTCGGCCTTTGCATCCCAAAAGGCATCACTGACGCTCAAACCAGATGCAAAACCATTTTTTCGCAACAGCCGTCCAGTTCCGTATGCCGCTATGGAGCCTATCGAGAACGAAATCAAACGTTTGCAGCTCTAGTCCCGTTCGATATTCAGCATACGCTGCACCAATCGTCGCTGTCAAGAAGAAGGATGAACGCGTTGAATCTGTGCCGACTACTCTGGCTTAAGCGATTCGCTCGAACCGGAACAATTTTCACTGTCAATGCCTGACAAGATTTTTGCTCAGCTATCACCATTCAAACTCTTCAGCAAAATCGACCTATCAGACGCGTTGCTTCATCAACACTCACTACGGACTTTTCCAAGTCAATCGGTTGCAGCCAGGAGTCAAGCCAGCACCGGGAATCTTCCGAAGATTTGTGAGCAGAATGATGAGCAAAGCAAAAGGTACTTTTTCGTTCATCAACGACTTCATCGTGGGAGGAACCGATCAAAACAACCACGACAAGAATCTGTGCGAAGTTTTAAGCCATATTCAGCCGCTGGCGCCTCCAGCTATGGAATGGGTACAACTCTCATGCATGAGGTACCCGACAAGTCTTTGCCGCCCAGTAATGTATACTGCACGCTCATTGACACCAGCAGAAAACTCTACCCTCAAATCCAACGAGAAGCTCTGGCGCTCACATTCACCCTTCAGAAATTTCACCGCTACATTTATGATCGCAAATTCGAGCTCCAGACGGACCATAAACCCTTGCTCGCAGTCTTCGGCAACAAGAAGGGAATTCCGGTACACACGGCAAGCAGCCTCAAATGTTACGCTTTGATATTGTTCGCATACGACTTCGAGATCAAATACGTCGACACACAGAGCTTCGCATTGCATACGTGGATTTCATCTCTCGACTCAATAGTCAACACGAAAAGCATGACGAAGACGTTGTCATTGGACAACATTGGACAATTTTCTGAAAAAAATAAGCGCGAACCATCGCCCTTCTCCGACATGTTTAATAGAAAAGAGACAAAAGCCGGGAGGGATAGTGCAGCGGAAGAAACAAGAAAATGAAACGAAGGCGAACGTAAAAAACTTAAATCACGGGCCCAAGACTCCAACTTCATTGCAAAGAGCATTGGAGAATGCTCACTAGGTTGCTTCACATTCGACACTGCCAAGAAGCTGCCAGTAACCTTCGAAGTTGTTCAGCACGAAACAAGTCGGGACGAGACGTTGAAGGTAATCACAAGTCTCAAGGAGAAGGATTTCTGACTAACTTTCTGACTTTGACAACAGCATCAAGAAGACAGTTCGAACGTGTATGAATACGTTTTCACCGACCAAAGCTACACTGCAGTTGTGGCCGATTCCAGAAGCACCATGGTCGCGATTGCACGTCGACTTCGCTGGTCCAGTCAACGGCTTCTGGTATTTTGACATCATCGATGCCTTTTCAAAATGGCCAGAAGTCTACAAGTTGCAGGGTATGATGTCCCAGTAGACAGCAGATAGACTCGAATAAGCATTCGATTGCGAAACAATCGTTTCCGACAACGGACCGGAATTCGCATCGAAACAATTCAAGCAATTCTACGCAGAAAGAGGAATCGAGCACATCACCACAGCGCCTTATCATGAAGCCTTCCTGTAAACCTTGGTTATTTGCTCGTATGCCATCCAGTCACTTGACATCCGTATTTTCTATCGTACAAATTGAGGTATTTCGTTAAGTTCTTCTTTCAACCGGTCTACGTATAATCCTGTCCATAAAAAGCTGATGATGAAACAGCCTCAAACTTTAGATCTCCAGGTAATCGTAGATTATCTCCAAATTTGGTTTTAGCTGGTGTCATTTGTGTGTCAATATTACTGATCGTTGTCGACCATCAGGGATACCGGTATATGTCGATCCCAGTTGCGTTGGTTGACGTATCTTGCTCGTGTTTTATTAATTTCAAGTTGGCCCCACTTGCTCCTCCATGATATTCCTTTCGGGATTTTCGTAATCTAGCTTTTTAGTACCACCAGCAACAATTGTTTCACATTGCCATCCTTGCTTCCTCACATTCGTTTTAAGTACCCATCCTCTATATGGAGGCTATCCCGTTGAACCCGATATGCCTTGACAATGTGAGTTTTGTTTGTGATCTCAATTCAGATCGATGTCCCTTCCACTATGATAATGTTTTGGCTAACAATTTTCAGTAATAACACTTTTCCTATACCGTCACTGCTTGCATTGGTATACAAAATAATTTGCACATTGGGTACAGTTACTAGTGTATATAAGCTCTTTGCGACATTGGCAAATTCTGACACGAAACGTCTATAAGAGGAGCACAATTTAGGGCTAGTCCCTCACCACTGCGATCTGTTCTTCGTTGGTGTGAGTTCCATTGAACCACTTTATGATCCAAGTATTTTACTTCCTAGTCGATTCAAAACCTCTGCCAAGTTTCTTATGTTATCCGTTTAGCACACCCTCCACTAATCGTTCAAGAAATTAAATTGCCAAAGTATGTTACCCATACCGAAATCTAGTGTATAATGATGCTTCTCTTGTCCCAATGTGTCCCAATTAACCGCAATCTATCGTATTTGTGTTTGAGTGTATTCATCATGCGATGATCATGATATTCTTTATGTATTGTACAGTATTTTATGTCTATCATTTGTTCGGTTCGATTTGATTGATGTGTCAACAAATCAGTCAAGTGTTTAACCTTATTAAATTTAATTCTTATGATTTAAAGAAAAATCTGGTGGTGTTTTTTAACAGTTACTTGTGCGGGAAAATAGTGGTGTAATTGGCTGTTATGAGTACGGTACAATAATTAGAAAAAAAATCTGAGTGAATACAAGAAATATCGTGTTTTTGGGATGGTAGCGTGTGTGTTGCCTCAATTATCAAGTAAAAAGCGGTACTTACCGTTACACGAAACAGTGTGAATTTTTGGTAGACCACCCTGCCAATACAGAGGGTGTATGTTGAAGTTTTTTGTGGCAGCAACTCTGCCAATCAAGCAAATTGGGGTCGGTGTGAGGGGGAACCGGCGTCGGCGGTGTGTATGCAGAATAGGCCGGACGGGTCTAAAATAGGTACTGTTATTTATTATAAATTTTGTAAATTTTTTATTTCCTTTGTTTTTGTTTAAATTAAGCTTTATTGATTCTCTCAGCGAGAATATTTTCATAATTTTTTTTGCTAAATTCAAGTTTTATGTGAGCCGACTTTGACTGTCGCACGTTTTTTATTCTTTTTATTAGATCAATGTTCTTTTTACAGCTTTTGCATGGTGTGTCATCCACCCATCACCAAATCGAATGTTTTTCGTATTATTCTTAATTTTTCATGTATACAAATTTTCCTTGCTTTTTTCTTATTTGATTTAATTTTTTCCGATCGTACATTTTTCTCAAGGTTAGATTTCGTTGTTACAGGTTTTTGCAAACACGTTTTTTATGTGATTTGCTTTTGTTCTCAAATATCCAATATACCGTAGTGGCTTTCATTTGGTCAAATTTTTTTTTATGATGTACGGTATTCCGTTATATGTTTTTATGTTTTATTTGATCTTTGCTTTCACAGTGTGTGATTAAATTTCACATGGAATCTAACATCTAATGATTGTGAAGTGGGTTCGTTGAGGGTCGACTTCTCCATTTCCTTCCGGTCGTGCCGTTCATTCTCCCGTGACAGGCTGTCACGGGAGGCGGCACGACATCTGTGGAGTTCGTCTTCTAACCGCTCTGCGGGGGGAGGGCGTCATTGGGTCTGTCGCTTATAGGGCATCCAGTTTTGGGCAAAAATGTGATTCCGGAATTTTCGGATTTGAATGCTCTCGATTCCGGAATTCCGGAATTGATTTTTTTTAAAATAATCTTCGATTAAAAATTAAAAATCAAAATTTTACAAGAAACAACTAATTTCTTTTATTTCATTATTTAATAATTAATTGATTGCAATTTTTCCTGTTTTTCTAGTTTTTCTCATTAAACCTAACGCACCGGTTATGTCATTTAGGCAGGCTAGAGTTTTAGTGGCGATATTTCCTGCTGCTAAATACGCTCTTTCAGGCTCGATGCTGAGTGATGGTAAATTTTCATAAACATTGTAATGAATAGCGCCTCGAGAGTACCTCAATCGTCCCAAAATTAAAGTTCTTTACGAAATGAAAGGAAAAGCGTTGCTACATACGGCTGTTTGCTAAGCCTGAAAAATGAGCGAATTTGCCATAACAGAAACTCTAAAATTAACTAACAACATTGAATATTTTTTCACCTTTACACTTTTGCTGTCACAAATTTAATTTGAAAGTTTAGCAAATACTATTTTCTTATCAATAAATCAGTTTCAATGAATTTTGTAGATACACTTTTGCGATAATATGTTTATTTGTTTCGTTTTTGAAGAACTAATCAAATCATATATCTTGTGTTGAAAGAACGTTCCCGTAATTAGCATTCTGGACCTAAGAAGTAAAATTATTGAATTGTTCAGTTAAATCATTGCCGTCGGAGCTTGAATTGCTCTCATCTAATTTATACCGGAATTGTAACGACGAGAAATTTTCTGAATTTGTTTGTTTGAGTCCGAATTGGAATGAAGACCTTTCCCATCAAATACATTGTGCTTAACCGGGCTATATACGGCGCTGCATAGTTATTACGTACAAAGTACCTTTTGGTGGTTTTGAAAACTAAGAAGCAATACAACACATATTTAAGAGGTGTATTTTAGGGATTTTCTATAGAGTGCATTTATTATTTGATTATTTAGTGCATTTATTGTTTTGTAATCCGTTTATTAGGTGTCATATGCTATAGTGAATGCAAAAGAAAAACACAGCAAACTTTCAAAAGTGACCAGTTTTGAACAGCTTTTTAAATTGACCACTTTTTGTCAGACCCTCGAATATTATCTAAAATATTTGTTACAATTGAAGAACAACTTTCTGTCAGACAAGACTTTGGACTGCTTTATTGCTTAAACTGACCACCTCCATTAAGTGATCAAAATTTCTACGACCCTTGAGGGGTCACTTTAGAGAATTTTCACTATTTTATAGTACGAAAAATACTATAATTACATAAAATTAATGTTTTCAATTCCGGAATAATTGAAACTAAAATATGGGCCGGAATTCCGGAATACCGGAATTCCGAATTCCGGAATTGGATGCCCTAGTCGCTTATAGATTCACTTCCATAATACTTCGGCATCGGTGACAGTTGCAAACGGAGTGGCAAATCCGGTAGACTGGCCGATGAAAAGGGGAACTTTGCGGCAGTCATGACGGGGATCGCCGGAGGTTGAAGTTATGGTCACAGACGAATTCACCCTATTTATTATTCGCTTTAGCTTCTGAGGACGTAGCAAAGAGTTTGGTAATTTTCTCTCGGTTTTTCTGATTTAATTTCTTCTTTTCATCATGCGGTTATACAAGGGGATTATGTTTGGAAAACCACGACACGCCGTTTGCTCTAGCCAACTACCAAGACTGATAACGAAATCTTAGGATTTCGTTACACAAATTACACCCCTTATACAAACTTTTACAGAAAGAGAGGGAATACTAATAGAATTCAGATCAAATAAAATATTATCATGAGTGACAGTGTCTTAATTTCATTTAATAAAAGCCTTCTGCTTCACGGTTTGGGATATGAGTAATTTTATCGTATCAAACTACTCTAAGCAAAAGATCGATAGCTTTTGCTCGAAGCTCGACAATACTGAACGTAACTACAGCTGATAAAGAAGCTATATCAATATTTTTTATGCCTTACAATTGCCGTCGCCTCCATATTCACGCTTTAGGAGGCTGGAGCCCATCTAACAAAGTCATGAACGGAGCCCTATGGATACCACAGGCGACCTGCAGGTGTAATGGGGGGGCGGGCCGGGAACTCATATAGAAGCTATGTGTCTAAAAGGAACTGCTCTCCTCACGAGAATAAGCCCAAGGTTTTGGTGCTAGCCTTCATTCACAAGAATCAAGAAGATAGGAGCATCACGTCTGAATAATGGAGGTTGATGTATAACGTACTAAACCTGGTCTTTCTAAAGGTTCTAGGACAAAATCTGAGACACTCCCCCATCCTGCTGTCCTCACCTAAGAATGTGGTTTTAATCCAAGAATCTTGGAATAGGATCTGTGGCCTCAGAATGTCTCAAAACTTGTTTGTTGGTTCAAGGACTGGAATTCCTCCTAAACAGGTCCTAAGAATATATAAGAGTCACACGTAAAAAATCCTGGAGACTCTTCCGTGATAAAATGAGAGAAGTCTCCGAGACTTCCCACCTTAACAAGATTCTTTCTAAAAGCTCAATCGGTTCCAATTTTTTGATTATATTCGTCATGGACATCTTCTAGAGGAGTCTTTTGAGCTTCTCTTCAAAACGCACTTTCCAGGGAGTTCTGACGACTTGATGTAGCATAGTACTTTTCAGGAAACACATACAGATCATACCAGCAGAAATTCAAAACAACTCAAAAATTATTCGACCATATTTGGAGGTTATACTCAGAAGGGTGTTTAAGCTAAACTAGCGTTTATATTTCTAAAAAGTCAAAAGTCTTGCAAAGAAGGATGGGTCTGCAGGCAAATGACTAGGTAAGTTCAAGATGGATAACCTGTCCGATCTCGAAAGAGTTAAGGCGAGATGTGCTATGCTACATAAGAAGCTCTTAATGGTCGTCAGCAACGAAATTACTTGCTGACGACTGCTAGATATATTCATCCAGTATATGGTGAATCATAGAACACTGACTCTTACGTTATTTGCAGCCTCACCAAACTATTATGAATCTTTCTAATCTTTATTACTCCTTTACCTAACTATTACAAATTTTTGTTTTTACCTATAAACGACTAAACTAGAAAATTAACAATTTAAAAAACCCTTCAAACAAAAGCATAATTAAAATCTCAACCCCTTTAAATTTTCCTTTTATTGTAAGGATAGCAATCAGTACGTGATATAACTTAAAAGAATATCGCCTTCCTTGTAGGTACATATATAACACATACCATAATGACACACTTTACCTCCGATTTACTATACGATGGCAAAGTGGAAAATCTTTATACTAAAAAAAACAAGAAAACACTCCAGACCAATTTCCATATTATACTGAAGGTGTGCAAAAAGGTAAAATACAAATGTGCATAACATTACAAAAGGATATTATAAATTATCCTTATTCTCCATCACCTTCATTGTATCATACAGAAATTAATACGATATTTAGCAGACTCAGCTAAAAGTATAGGTGTAGGTACATATATGGAAGTGGATCCGGTGGAATGAGTTTTTAATAATAGAATCAATAATTCTTAAGTGTCAGGGAGACGATAAAGAATTTTTTTTCTTACCTTTAGAGCATTTGAGCATGAAAATATATTTAAGGATTTTTTTATGTGCTGCAAGGGGAGATATACATATTGCAAGGGGTGCATTCGGATCATTAATTTTTTTTTTATACATTTATGTTTCACCTGCAAGACCATTGATAGTTTATAGTTTCGTTTGCGGTTTCATTTCATAAAAATGGAATCCGGTCAAAAATACCAGTCAAAATTAAAATTACGTTGTGATATTTAAAACAAGTGCTCACTTCTAAAAGTTGCTACGGGCTCCCTTTATTCTTCTTCTGCTGAAGCCTCCTGTTAATAGATTCTCAATATAAAAATCTGTTAGCATTATTTCAGAAGCTGTTGCGTAAAATTGGTTCACAGCTTTCCTTTAGATATTAGTTAAGCCTCCAGTAGAATTTTTATAAGAGGCATCAAATACTAACTTGGTTGATTAAGCCGGTTTCAAGAGTACATTGATGTCAAATACATGATTCATGAATTGTTGAACAATTGTTTTCTGTTTTATTTTAATTCTTACAATTTATCTGTATTTCTTATGGTTCGAACATATACTCCTGGCCATTGAAGAATTCAATGAGTCAATCTAATATTAGGGAACCAATTTTCCCAATTGATCTTGTGTAGATGCCGTATTGAGATTTAAATGTGACCGTCTGAACAAGTTCATCAGTTCGTTGATGAACTTTAATTGTGCGTCCGAGAGGCCAGGATCCGGGTGGCACGATGTCATTCTTCACTAAAACTATATCATCTTTTGTTAGGTTAGCGTGTTTCGTTTCCATTGCAATATTGTGAGATAATCGGAACTCCACAACTTCCAAATCCTTTAATCATATTTTGAAGCAGTGGCCAGCTATTGGTGTAACACCTGGGCTTATATGTGGGTACGTCAGGTAAAATGATTGGAGAGCAACCAATGAGAACATGTTTTGGAGTTAATCTTATGATTCTCGGAAAACTTATCGTTTCCAAAGGGGCAATTGGTCGGTAATTTAAAAGGCATTCTATTTAGCACAATATGGTGGAATATTCCTCGAAAGTCAGCGGAGACTCTCCTATTGTATGTGTGGAGTGCCTCTTGATTGACTTAACCGGCTTGTGAGGATGATATAATAAAATGCCAGTCGATCTGCTTAACAGGTCAGAAACGCATCAGTAATCAGGTCTGAGACTAGTTCTGTGTGCACGGCTTTCACGACAAGGCAAACGAATACCCATATGTATCCCTTATAAATTTTAGCACCTCGAGAATTACTTAAACGATGGCGGCTGTTGGCGGATGATGGCGAGTAATTGTATGGAATTATCGCACGTGAGAAGCCTTGACAAGAGCTTGAGTAAACGGATAACTGGCATAAATCTGCAGGACGCTTGGTGTCATATGAAGCGCATGTTGTCAAATCAATCCGTTCTCTAACTCTCAATCTAACTCTCATCAAAGGTTGTTTAATTTTAAATTTAACATAAAAGCGATATCACTGGGCCAATATTCGATTAACTGAAATAAAATGATGACGACTTTTCGAATAAATTTGCAACAACAGTGTAATTGGTTGATACTAAATGAGTCGCAGCAGTATAGACAAATGGCTTGCGTCTTCTGAATCCTCAAGGCTTACGCTAAAATGTCGATCGTAAACTAATTTCGGCCAGTGCCCGGATGATTCTCATAGAAAATCTGGTCCTTCCCACCACAGCAAGTTGTTGACCAATTGATCCGGAAATATTTCTTGTTGTACCAAATCTGCTGGGTTCTCCTTTGAGGAAACGTGATTCCATTTGAATGAGGTACCTAGTCTAGTCTTCAATAATAAGCGTCTTCCGACGCATCAGAGAATCCATGTAATTCTAATTTGATGGGTGTTGGAGGAATATTTAAAGAGTGGGGAATTTAGATTTTTTTCGAATAAAGTAAAATTTGAACGTATAGCTTCTCCCACTCTAGTTCCATTTTCTCGGGCAGAGGGTCATCCCGCAGTCGAGTTTACGAAGCCAAAGTCTTTGGAAACAGATTTTGGCAATGACCGTACACGGAGAGAGGAATCCTATCGGATCGAAAGATACGGCCAGTGATAAACAAAAGCTTTCGTTTCGTGGTAGGGCGGCAGTCGTCGAATCCTTCGATTTTGAAAGTGAAACATTCCGAATGGGTTATCCAAACTAGATCTAGAGTTTTCACGAAAGTCTCTCCATTGCCAAATTCAACAAGAGTCTCCTGTTCATCCTTTGGTATAGATCTTAATAATTCCTGGCTGTTAGGCATCCATTTTTTTAGTCTAAAACTGCCGCTGCACGAACCTTCCACTGTCTTTGTTGTAAATATTTAGCCTCGCATACCTTCGTGCTGATGATATGTTTGATGTCGGAAAAATCTGAGGGCAGGTCATCTGCAATTTGATGGAGAGTTCGAGAAGCCAGACTTACTTCATTACTTTAAAATATTTGAAATTCAAAATATCATGTTTCAAAACAAGATCGTTAAAAATATATTTAGAAACTCTGACCTAGGCCAGTAAAATTCAAAATTCTCTTGCATCTGCAGAAATTCAAATTCTAATTTAACAAAAACATTTTTTTGAGAGAAGTTATTTTTTGATTTATTAGTAAATAATATTTTACAAAAGCAGTTTGGAAACATTCTGATCTGTAATATGTACTGTAAAATTTGTAGTTATTGTTTTTTTGTAATTTGTACATTGCAAAATTTTTTCTAGATATAGGATTTTCTAAATTAATTCTGAAACCTAGAATATTATTTAAATTTAAACATCCCAATTTCGAAATTTTGAAAAATTCGATTCCTTGCTTAATTTGAATAACTTAGCAAGATTCATTCGAAATTTTGAATTAACCGGTTTGATTTTACAATATATCAGATTAGTAAAATGTATCAGTCAGAAGAATCTTAATTAAATTGAAAAGTTTTGGGTAGCAGCATTTTTACAAATACTGATACACTATGTTCCACAAAATACGTTCGAGGCTTCTGATGTGAAAATTATTTAAACTTACTAACAATTCAATCAACGAAGATTACCACAAAAATTTTTGGTGTTTTGGAAATGTATGAAAATTCTGTTATTCTAAGACACTTTGAATTATCCATAAACATTCTTTGTTTTTAAATTGTACATCAGTTTTTAATTTTTATGAAAATTCTGATACATATTTTACTTGGATTCCCAAAATACCAGTTTTGCAATAAATTCTGGAAAGCTTACCCAGCGATTTAAAAATTAAATTAGTTTTAATTTTTTGAAATTTTAAAAATTGTGGTCAAATTTTAATCGTTCATTATTAACATAAACAAAATAAAAATATGATAGTATTTTGGGAGATCCTTGAATCAAGAATTTTGGCTTCTAACCTATAAATTCTTAGAAATCCCAAACAATTGAAATTTCTAGAATTAGTTTTTTTTTTAAAATTTCAAAGTCTTTCTGGAAGTTACAAAATTTCGGGAAATCACCAAATTGCTTTTGTTAGATATTGAAATTTTTCAAATTTTTCACAAAATTTTATAATTTTTCAAATAAATTTTGAAAGATTTGGGATTTCTCGAAATTCTGGAATTTCATCAGATTTTTTAAAATTATAGAATTCTTTAGAATTTACTAAAAATAACTCAGGTATTTTTCTGTTATTGACTTTTTTGGATAAATTTCGTGCTAAATTTTGAAATTGCAAAGCTAACTTTCAATTGTAAGGAAACGTATTCGGAATTAAGTTGTATTCTATTGTATTTGATACAGGTAGTTAGATATTTTGAAAAATTTCAGAAAGCCTTGCAAAATTTTAAATTGATGAGAGTTTATGAGCTATTTCTACGTAAAATCTTTAGTTAATTTTTCTTTTAGTTTGTACATTCGCAATTGTTTTTCTCGAAACAGTTTACTAATATTGCAAAACTCTAAAATTTGTAAGATCTATCAAATAAATTCTGAAACCTAGAATATTGCTTAAATGTGAGGGTTCCTCCAAAATACGCAAAGAGTTTTTGTGACATCTTCAACATTTGCAAAAATCTAATATTGTGGTAAATTTTTAATTATGTTTTAGGTTTTGATTTTACATTAGATTAGTAAGTCAGAATTTAAATTTTAAAAATTTTCCGTTCTAAAAGTTTCTGGCAGCAGGATTTTTTTGAAATACTAATAGACTTTAAAATTAATAAAGTTTCAGAACAGGAGCGTTACAGTAAGCTCTCTGGGGTTTTACAATAGAAATACTCGTATATGCAAGCAAGTTATTCTGATTTTGAATTATCTCTAAATATTCTTTATTTTGTGATTTGTTAAAATTCGTAAACTTCAATGTATGTAAATTTATCAAAATTTCGATATCTCAAGTGATTTAAATATTAAATTACAGTTTTGCCAAATTTTAAAAATTATGGTTAAATCTTAGTCACTTTATAAAATAAAATAAAAAATAAAATTTTGAGAGCCAACTTATAAATTCTAATAAACTTCGATCAATGTGAAATCTGAAACATTAAAAATTACAAAATTTTGGCAAATCCCAGATACCAAATACTTTTAAAATTTACACAAATATCAATTTTTAGAAAATGAAATTTTGCGAAATTCTGAATTTAAGTTAGTTTTCTTAGTGCTTGGTTTTAACATTAGGTTTTTCCCCTAACATTACTCGACCTTTTATTTTTTTATATAAAATGATGCGCATATTAGCGAGCATTAGGTTAGCCTCAATAGTTTGTTTCTAGATTTTCAATGAATGGTGGTTTGTTCTACACAAAAATATTATGCAGTACGATTGTTGGAGGTGCTTAAATAAAAATAGATTTAAAAATTCTGAAAATTTTGGCCTCAAAAATAGATTTAAAAATTCTGAAAATTTTGTTAAATTTCTTGTATTTCTTGTGATCGTATATTGCTAGGCTTAGTTGAATTGTTCTTATCGGAATAGATATTGTATGTTTTTGTATCAAAATAACTGTAATTTCTAGGTGAATACATGTTGTTTAACGTATTGAGATTTTTTTATATTCTTGATTTTGACCCATTAATGATATTTACTTCATAGCGACGCCAAAGTACCACTACACTTAGGAGTGACCCATTTCGGCTTAAGCATGAACCTTCATATCACTGCGAGCACTTCAATATTGATTATTTACACTATGCGAGTCAGTCGCCCAGTTAGTCACAAGCACTGCAATCATTCATAGTTTTGGCTATTTACCATCCGATTTATATGAAAATGAATTGCATTGTCACGCAAGTATCGTGGGTTTCAGTGCTGATTATTGCAAACTAATAATTACTCAATTCAGCTTTGCATAAGCAGTCGAATGGTACATGAGGATGCTGTGAGTACGAGAAGATTAATTATCAACTACAAACCGTCCAGAGTAGAGACGAAACTATTATTGCCATTCAAGAGAAATTGGAAGCCGAAAACATGAGCGATCATATGTGTACCCTAAATAACACGGTGCAGTTTACTATTCCAATCGGTTTCCTAGGATTTTGAACAGATGATTAGGGCATCCAATTCCGGAATAGATTATTTCGGAATTGAAGATACTAATTCCGGAATTAATGAATTTATATTTTGCACACTAATTTAAATAATTTCAACATAATTTCATGTTTTTATAGCCTTCCTTCCTTGTACTAAAAAAACTACCTACTACATTTATACAGGAAAAATTCTCTAAAGTCACTATTCAAGGGACCCAGAAATGTTGGTCAATCTATATGGAGGTGGTTAGTTTAAAGAAAAAAAGTCTTTGAAATTTGAATTTAAAAATTCAAAGTCAGGCTAAAAAGAAAAATGTTCTTCAATTTTAATAAAAACTTATACGTAATGCTTAAAAGTAATCAAGTAATCAAGCTCCCTAAGCTGGTCAAAATAGGATATTTTTGAAAGTTTTAGAGTATTTCTATTAAATTATAGAAATATCTATAATATTTTAAACAAAATAAAAGAAATTTGATTTTTTTTTGTAAAATTTTGATTTCCAATTTTTGATCAGAGATTATTTTAAAAAAATCATTTCTGGAATTCAGGAATTGAGAACATTCAAGTTAAGGTTTGTTTCAGGGCATTCCAATTTTTCGATGTTGTTTTGATTGAAACGAATTATAATGGAATTTACAGAGTTATGATGGAGATTACAGAGTTTAAATAATTTGTAGAAATAATTAAATTTATAAACCTAATTCGGCTAGAAAGTATTCTAAAAATTGGGGAATTTAAGAAAAAAAAAATAGAAAAACAATTTAAGTTAGTAGAATTTATAGAACTCTGTCAGTTAAAACAATTTATAGAACTTATAGAGTCTACAAAATTTAAAGAATTTTTAGAACCAACAGCTGTAACCGGAAAGAGCAAGTCTAGTGAGACCTATCACCGTGCTTAATCTGGAAAAGTGGACTGACACCCCCGCCCCACTTTTAGTGAAGCAAGACTAGTCTCGCCAAAACTAAGCTTGGGGACCACCAACACATTAAGCTTTCGTGAACTAAGAACGAGAGAAGGAAGGTACATTGGTTCACTTCCTTTGCTCATGTCCGGCATTAGCACGCATAAGGCATAAATACTTAGGTAACTTCAAGATGGACAACCTATCGGATCTAGGAAACAGTAAAGTGGTAGGTATTCTATGTTACCTAAGTGGCTCTAAATGGTTCCAGTAGGAGTGAACGGGATAAACCATGTGTCTTTAGAAGATTTACAGTTAAACAAATTTAGAAATTCTTAGGGCCACATCGACATCACTACGACTAAATTGTCTCTTTTGGTATTTTTAACCCCCCCCCCCCCCCAACCGATTTAAAGAACTAACTGAATTTTAAAAATTTATCCATAGAATTTATAGGATTATTCATAGATTTATTGAAATTTTTGAATTCATAAAATTTGTAGAATTTTTAAAATTTATAGAAATTATAGAATTTTTAGAATACATTAAATTTGGGTTTGTAGAATTTATAGGACTGAAAGACTTGAAAAAATTTATAGAACCCATAGAATATAAATTTATAGAGTTTATAAACATATTACAATTTTTAATGTTTATAGGCTTTGTAGAATTTAGATAATTTATAAAATTTATAGAATTTTATGGATTTTTAAAATTTATAGAATTTACTAAAAATTTTATGAGATTTGTCGAAGCACTTACTGAACTTGACTAAAGCACTTACTGAATCTTTAAACTAATATATATTTATAGTTTATAGAATTTAGTGAACTTGTAAAATTTAGAGGATTTATGCTTGGTTTCACAAAAATAGAGGCAACCTCCGGTTAAATAATACAAATTCAAAGCATGCTAATTTTATTTCGTTTTTACATTAACATTTTAACTGGAGAGCTAAATATTTAACTGCCCAATTTCATCCAGCTAAATATTTAGCTGAAGGCTTAATATTTCTATGTAAAAAGAAAGATACTAATCAACTTGCATTGAATTTGTATTATGAAACAAAACGAAATTTCATAAAAGAAGAAAGGGGGGAAATATTATTTAACAAGAGATTGGATATTTTTTGTGAGACCGAACATTATAGAATTTATAGAATTGTTAAAGTTTATAGGATTTATCGAAATTTTTGTATGTATAAAATAAGTAAAATTTGAGTTTCTAGAATTTATAAAGCAAACACACTTGAAACAATTAATAGAACTCAAAGAACCTAAAAAATTAGAGAATTTATATTATTCATAAAATTTACAGAATTTATAAATTTTGTAGAATTTATAGAATTGATATAATTTATAAAATTCAACAAATTTATAGAGTTTGTAGAAATATTAAAACTTATAAAATTTGTACAATTTATCGGATTTATTAAATTTATCAAATTTACAGAATTTATAGGATTTACAGAATTTTTAGAATTTAAGAAACTTATTAGATTTTTAGACTTTATAGAATTTGTAGAATTTACTGAATTTATAGAATTGATAAAATTTATAGCGCTTAAAGAATTTTTAAATTTAAAGAATTTATATAATTAGTACAGATTCCATAAACTTTATAAATTTATTTATTTATTTATTTATTTATTTATTATAATACAATCTGTGGATTTTTTAAAATCCAGTGTCGACTGATAACAATTTAATATATTTACAACATTAATACATATTTAAAGGAAAAAAGAAAAACTAACATTAATAAAGCAGAAAATTACAAGATAAATGTAATATATGTACATAATTACATGCTACACTTGAAAATGCAACAAATCATTCACACTCGAGGACTTGAACAAAAACGATTTCAGTCCTAGCTTAAATATATTGAATTTATGAGTGCCTTTTAAATCATCTGGTAGGCTATTGAAAATTTTTGGAGCCAATATTTGAAACGAGTTTTGGTAGTTTGTTGTTGTAAATTTTTCTAGCCGTATGTACTGCTTATTTCTCAAGTTGTACTTGACTGTAACATGAGACTGAGTGTCCTTAATAGAAAAAAATGATTTCATTACTTTGTACACAAATAGATGTCTAATGGGGAAAATTTCCAAAAACTCAAATAAAGGCCACGAAGCCGATAGCCTTGTTGAATTGAGCATAATCCGAATAACATGTTTCTGAGCAATAACAAGTGGGTAAATTCTAGTATTATAAGTTCCTCCCCAGCATATTAAACCATAGGACAATCTTGATTCAACTAGCGCAAAATAAATAATTCTTAGGACTGCTAAAGGACAGGCTGAACGTAAAATATAAAATTTTCGAATTACAGCATACAAATAGATACGCAACGAATAAAATTCATCGATAACATCGATTGAAAATCGTAACTTCGATTAACAATCGTTCATGTATATGAACATTAATTATCGAAATATCTAATATTTTAAAAGAAATAAAAGAAATTTGTTGGTTTTTGTAAAATGTAGATTTTTAATTTTTAATCAAAAACATTCAAATTCAAAAATTCCGGAATTACTTTTTGCTCAAAAATTGGATGCTCTACAGATGATTCGATATTTTCCAAATTTTTCGTTATTACTAACGATTTAATAATTGCGTTTTTCGAAAGGTTAATCAAGATTATTCGAGTTTAAGCGAAATTACTTATTATTGTTACCCAGATGGATTTTAAATGAATTTTCTAGATTTTTCGTCTTTACTTTATATCGTATTTACAAATTTTGAAGATTTTCAAAATATTTAGAAGCTTTCATTTTTTTTTGAGAAATTATTGAATCTTTTCAAATATTCGAAGTTTTTGTTATTTTTCAATATTTGTAGAAATTTATACATTTACATTTTATTCAGATGATTTATGATTTTCAAAATTAATCAAGATTTATTCCACTGACACAGAAAACTACTTCTTTGAAAGATTAGTTTACTGTAAAAAAATTCTCAATAAATTTCCTGTATAACGCGAACACGAAAAGTCCATTTTTCTTCAATTCCTTGTGAACCTACTGTGACTTAGCAAGACCAGCAAACCTTTTTATAGTAAGAGCAACAAAGGTGGTAAAAAGTTAAAAATGTTTAAAAATTTCACTTGGTTTTAGAATAGTATCCTTCATTATTGATCTACTATTGAATACATCTTTCACAAATCAACTAAAATACATTTCAATTCTGTTAATATACAATAAAGACAAACAATAAATTTATACGCTCGATGAACTCGCACCGCCGGAGGTCTCCCAAAGTGCGTCCCATTGTATACAATATTTGTCGACTTCATAAATATAAATCATTCATGTTTTTGTATTAATACAACAATAATAATAATAATAAAAAACTCGAATGAAAAAAATACTTGTATATGTACTATATAATAAACCCGGAACAAACAGAATCATTTGGTTTTCAATACTATTTTCATAATATTGCTCATTTTCCTCCTGCAGCATATACACACCACACAAAAATTACCTTTCATAAATTTATTTTCATTTTTTTTGTAAATTCAAATAAAATAAAAAATCGAATAAAAAGTTTTTATTTTTATAACACTAGTATTTTATTATTATTATTTATAATAAAATAAAAAATAATGTATTGAGTAGATAGTCCGAGTCCTTGATGTACATGGTGAATTTCGTAAGCAAAGCGGGATTCAAAATATTTTAATTTATGTATGAAAATTATAATATGTACTACCTTAAGGTGTATGACGAAATATCGAAAAAGGATCATTAAAGTATGGGGAGATTGTCGTCTCTGCAAACCAAAATGGAAATTGGCGGAAAAGAAACAACCAAGAAACTTCAATTTCTTTTTTTTCTTCATGATTGGTCGTTGGTGGACAAACTCTGTATTCACTAGTTATTCACCGATGAATGATGATTTGATCTGTTATGCACTCATTATTAAGATACTAGCCTGAGGTGCCCTTGCTTCGCTCGGAAAAACCCTGTAAGCTCCTATCGAATGTGAATTAAACAATTAAACCTTTAAATACAGAAAGCTAAATTAAATCATGGTAAGTGATTGCTTTAAACATGCATTGATTTCATTTGCTGGAGTTGATTTTTTGCCGTAAATTTCAAGAAAGTATAACTAATGCACCTCCCATTAATTCTGAATTACCTTGGAGATTTTGTATAGTGTTCGATCTAATTCTTCGAATGACTTTTTATGCGCCATTCGTCCTAAATGATTACTTTACACTTTTGTAAGTAAAACTGTAAAAGTTGACCTCGTCCAGATGCTCTTGATACATTATAAACTGGAATTTTTTTTCTGTAATATTTAATGGCAGTTTCAAAGCATAATGAGCAGCTCGTATTCCAGATGATGCTAATGTAAGCGCAATCTCTTTCTGACGCAAATTTCAGTCAATAATATTCAACTTATCAAAAATGTCTTTCCTTTCATCAACATTATAATTTTTCTCTTTCAATATTTTGGAGTTCAATGCATCGATTTCATCTCTTGGTGGCGCTTGCAGTCCATGCTCAACTAAAGTTTGATTGCTTATTGCTAAGCATTTGTCTTCCAAACGAATAAGTGCTTAACTCTGAACTCGATATTTATTTCCGGATGAACTTGTTACATCATCGCTCATACTTTCTTTGAATTTCTCCCATAATCTATTTGGCTTCGATGGTCTCTCAGCTTCTATGTAAACTCCCAATGGTTTTCATTTTCCAGTAATCCTAAACGCTGACGTGTTTCTCTGTATACGTTTTACATAGATATCCATCGAATTTTTGTTTTTTAAATCTGTGAAATATGTTGGTCCACTAATTTCGTGTAGTAGCATTAGGTGATAGAAGCACTCAGCATTTTTTGGATGCACCGTGCAACTACAGCCATATCACTATCTTTGTTAATATATTTGCATACATATTTAATTGATTTCACTGAGTTGCAGTACTCCATATTTATGTATGCTTGAAACGCATATCGCTTGGCTACCTGGCAGCGGAACCAACATTTTCCATAGATCGACTTCTGTTCTTAGGATATCCATCGGCCTCATTTAAATAAGGTCTTTGATATATCTTTTTACACTTGCCTTCGCTCATACATGCGAATTAATATTTAATCTTCCACATGGACCATTAAACAGGGTTTTCACTATTACATTGTGTAATTCTGGATCCTCTTCTGGATTCGGAAATTCAGCTACTTAGTTAGTTTCGTAATCTTGTTTCTTCAGCAGTTTATCTATATCTGCTTCTTGCGTGTCTCACCCAATACTCTTCTCTAATTTCTTCTCGTTGTTCATCTGTTAAGTTTACTCCCAATCTATTCTTTCTCTGCCGTTGTGAAGCTAAACGAGCTTCTCGTTCCACATATGTTGCATTTCTGCGTTTTTTTTTCTGTTTCCTTTTTTTCGATTTACATTTCGGCATCCTGTTCGTCATCCTAAATTCCATTTAATACACTGTCACTATACGCCTACATTTATTATACAAATTGATTTTGATGGGACTGGATTATGAATAAAACAAGCCACTTCAATTTATCACAAACAAATTTATTTGTTCAACACAAAAACTAACGCAATACGATTATTAACAATAATTCACATAATCATAAAGATTTTTCCAGTAAGGATTAGTCTAGTACAATGTAGAACAGGTTTAGCATGGAAAATTTCCATTTTAGTACAATTAACTAAATACCCTAGCCTAAGTAGGTGTCACTAGTAGTAAACGCTATTATTTAACTTCTTCTATTCTAACCTAGGTGTTACCGTAACACTACCCCTCACCTAAGCCTCCTCGTCCCGAACGGTACCCAAATCACCTCCGGTGTATAGGGAAATCCGCTCCAAATATACCACCTTCAACATAAATTTTGCCTTTGGTTATTAAGCTGTCACCGCCTCATGCTACTCTCAAAACGCGAATGGAGAATATGGGCAATCGGTTGTGAATGTCAGCTTTTGCCCCTTTAAGCAGAAATTTTTTAGTTTTTAGTTTAACTACCTGATCTTAAAAGGATCTCCCCGTTTTCTTTTTATTTCCCAGCAATCCCGCGAGATATGATCAGTATCGATTTCCACTCGGCGTATTTTCATTGATAGTTTGATAACTTTTGTCAATGCCGAACTTCCGGAATGGTTTGGCAAGCCTCTGCTACTTCGCCTTTAAGTACCACTATTACTGAAATTGAAATTTGAAAACGCCGAATGATCCATTTGCTTTGACATCAGTTAGCCCTTTCTCGAGACGTTGGAACTCTGTTTGAAATTCCCCTTGTAATTTATGTTCCACATCTTGAATTTTGCAATTTCCCTACTTCGTCATGTAGCGAAGTGGATAATTCGGGAAACTGCTCGTCCATTCTCTTTTGCCCATCTGTAATTTGGTCTTTAATTTCCTCTCCTTGTTATATCGCTTCTTGCTGTGACTGCTCAATTCTCTCTATTTGCCGCTCCATCATCTGATTCATAGAAACTTCCAGAAGGTACTTATGATTTTTCGGCCAGTCTTTGTGTTTCACCTTCTGGTCGAAATCCAAGATTTTAAGGTAAGTTTTTAGATTACCTAGATTTTCAGGGTTTGATTAGCGATATTTTCGAGATAACTCTCTCGAGATCTTCCAGTTATTTAAGTTTTTGTCTTTTGAATTACATTAACATTTTTCAAGATTTTCGTTTTTGAATTTGAAACTTGCAACAACGCTCCTTGCATAGTTGAAGGATGTTTCAGAATTCATGATAAATCGAGTTTTCCAATATTTTATGAGATTTTTCGAGGCTTTTATTCTTATTGGACATCTGATTAGCGATTTTATGTTTTTCAAAATTTTCGGTCTTATTCGAGTTTAGGTTGGAGCTGAAATAAATGACAATGATACATTTTAGATTTTATTAGAGCTTCTTAAAAATTTCGGGAATATTCGAAATTTGTCTAATTCTGATTATTCGAGTCTAAATTCGTGTTTCAATATTGCTGTAAGTTTATAAGGGCTTACGTTGCTTTTTATTACAGAATTAGTGATTTATCGAGAGTTTTGTTTGTGAGGCTTTCGAAATTTGCATAGCGTTGGGTTGTTTCAAGTTATGATAAATTTGGACTTTGACTGTACTCATTGAGGATACTCGTGCGATGTAACTGATTATTCACAATTAGTGAAAATTAAATTTTCCAGATTATTCGGGATTTTTGATTAAAATAAACGAGTTATGAGCTAGAATGGAACTACTAGTTTTATTTCTTAACCATTAATGATGAAATCCGAGATGTGAGATGAAAATGAGATTCTAAAATTATTTTTTTGGTAAGATCCTGGAATATGGCCAACTGGATTGAAACCCAGACTATTTCTTAGAATATGGCTAGAAATTTGTTAATGTTTTCGATTTTTGGAACCGTGCAGTACACCTAAGTTATTTCTCATAAAATTTTGCAAACAAATAAAATTGCAAGCTTTTCCATATTTGTAGTACATCCTCTTAAAAAATAAGTATGTACAGCAAAATTGTAAGTATACAAAACAAAAATTCAAGATCACAAGGAGACATGGGGGGTTAAAATTTCTGTAGAAAAGCTCAGACTTCGTATTTATTAATAATAAACCATGCCGATCAAGGCACATTATGCAAGTATTATACATAAACAAAACCGAAACAACAAACACCCGCCAAAAAAAAAACAACGAAAAGTTCAATTTGATTGTTTACTGAAAATTTGTTGATAATTAAAAGTAATTTATTGCCCGCGTATTTTTTGTTGTTACTCCCGAATATAAAAAACAATAAAAAAAAAAACGAGAAAATTATAAATTTTTATGACTTTTCAATTTTTATTTTATTACAATTTAAAATTTATATTTAATATTGTGTGTATAAAACATTTTATTTATTTATTTATTTATATAATAAAAATTTATAAATAAATAAAGGATTTAATTGATTTAATAATAAATACAAACATTTGTAAATGATAATTTTTGGTTAATTTATTATAAAAAATATTTTGCTGTTTATATGTTTAAGATTTAAAATAAATAAAGTATTTTTGTTTTATGTATTAAATTTATGTTTTATCGCTATCGAGATATTGAAATTTTATTATTTTGTGTATTAAATTAAAAGCTTTTTAAAAATATTGGTTTTATCGCCGCATGTGATCGCGCGGTATATACGTAAAATATTAGCGTTCTTATACTGTATCAGCAAAATAATTTTATTTTATTGAACCAGACTTACAAGAAAATTAATTCCTCGTTCAATCCGTTCGATATCTGTTCACATTCCTCTAACAATTGTAACAAATAGTGTTACGTCTATGACGTAGTCATAGTGTAATTCGGTCAATTTGATGGGTAGCGACTGCCGATAAGTGAACTGGTGCGGTATTGTTTTGGAACAGCACTTTTTCTTGCTCAAACGTTCGTGTAAGGCGTTCAGTAGGAGCTCTTTTAAGCTGTTTACCATTTTAACAATCTCTCTAAGATTCACTCGGCGATAGGCAAACATGATATCTTGAACTTTTTCATTATTTTCTCGAAATGCAGTAAACTACTTCTGAACTAATTATGAAGTATAGAGTCGTCATAATACTTTTTAAGTTTCCTTTGATTTGCGTAATAGTTTTTCCGCGCAATTATTCAAATGATCAACGAAATCCGCTATCTTTCGATAGCTTCCAAAACAAAACTAAATATCGTATCGGTTTAAATTTTGGTGTTCGTCCCTTAAAAAGACTGTATTTTCGGCAATGCAAGTTTTACGATCGAAACTCTATCCCTTAGAAAATATCTGAATTTTCAGTTTTCACTCTATCCGCGACCCACGCCCACAATAATTTAGTCGACTTTATGGTTGCCTTCATTCATTTGTTCAATGGTTTTTTTTGAGCGAATCATATTACTCAAATCAGATAAATTTGTTCCTTCGTTTTTTCATTCGTCATTTTTCGAGCAATATGACACCTACTTAAAATAAATCACTGATGCTGTGTTCAAGACATTGGGCAAAAAAGCGTATAATACGATAGATCGATACTTTTGCTTAAAGTTAAAATTTTTTCAACCAAAGTATGAAATAAGCAGACGTATATCATTTAAAGTGATTTGGATGAAAGAGAATTTGGAACAAAATACTGTGGTATTTTGCATTAATGTCATGCACATAGCTTTGACTGAATAAATGAAGGTAACTAATAAATTGAATTTATGGTTTAATAAATCTTTTCTTTTGTTCAGCAAGCGTTTTAATGAAATTCTCAAACGAAATTGTTTGCATGGTTTCTTCTTCATAGCAAAAGCCCTGCTTTAATATTTTAGCTTGAAACTTGTCGACCCCAATTAAGATTTAACTTTAGGCAAGCTGAAAACGATTATTCGTTCAAATAATTTTCTCTAAATGCTGCAACAATATTTGGATATAAAATATCAAATTCGATATTTACAACACTAGTAATTTTTTTATTTCATTTGAAAGTGCCAAAATGTACGTACTCAATGAAGTTATTTTTGAAATATTCTTTAAAGTGGCAAGTTTTATGATTTCATCCGTATTTATAATAAAATAAAAGTTTTTCGTTTTGTTAAATTGGAGGAGGTATAACAGAAAATATTTATAACATTCAGTATTGGACAAAACTAAGCACGGGAAGCTCCTTGCTCATATTTCATTAACTAAAATAAGAAAATGAACTTTAACATAAAAACAAAAGTTTTCATTTAGCGATCAATTAAAAAAATTACATTCAAATTAGAAACAATGTACAAACTGAGATTAATGACAAAAAAAAAATTGACAAAATTAAATAAACCGCCCCAATTTATTAACCAATCATTCCTATAAGATCATTTTAAAAGCAAGAGAAATGGGAATCAAAGTGTGTAATATATGCAGTTTATTAATCCGAAGATGCGGACCAAACCACGGCGCGACGCGAAAAAAAAATTAAGGGAATTTTTTTAAGGAGAAAGAAGCAGTCAGTTTAGGGATTTTAAATTTTATCAGTTGCAATATATGTAGTATGCTCTAAAATTTTTTTAGATGATTTATATATTTTTTTAATACTCGGGTATCCGGGTAACCCGGGTATTAAAATAACCAATACTCGACTACCTGGGTACTTTGAAACTCGAGTAATTTGGATACCCTAGGCCTAGGGGATACATTAAACTTTTTAAATCTGTTTTTGTTGCCTCTAAAAATTAGAGAATATCAAAACTCTGAGATGTGTTTAATTGACTTAGCTAGTGCCTCTTCCAAACCATTTTATCAAATTTGCCATTTGAGCACAACTTTTTTTTAGAGAATGACAAATATAAATTTCAAAAGCTTAATGTATTCTCGTTCGAATTTGATTGAAAGTGTTTTGATTAAATTTCCAGCCGATTGAATATTTTTTTAAATTTTTTAATTAGAAAGTCAGTATTGTGTGATACATTCAGTGAAGTACCGGAAGTATTAGATAAAACTAAAACACTAACTGTAGCGCTTAATATTTTATTTTTTAATTAACATTAAAAAACTGACTCTGCTCAACTCTATAAAACCCGGTTTGGCTAATTTGTAACTAAATTTAAAAATCAGGATGTACGAACGTATGCTGCAAGAGCCGAAAGGCTATTATCTCAAGTAAACGAGTCTTGTGACGCAAGGTGCTTCAAGAAAGTTTAAGTGAACCAATTAAATTAATCGTGAAAGCGTGCAGATTTGTAAAGCTTCATGACGAAATTTCCAAAACATTCGAAGAAGAAATATCCACTAGAAATAATAAATCAGCTTTACAGCCATCAATGCAGCAAACTAATATTTCACCAAGATGTTTAAATTATGACAATTTGGGTCATATTGTGGGAAATTGTGTGTCGCTTGCCTGTAAGACCAAACTATGTAAATTCATCTTCGAATTTCGGTAATCAAACGAGTCAAAATCATAACAAATAATTTCAATTAGTGTGTTCATATTGAAAACGAAGTGGTTACCATATTAACCAGTATTTCAAGCAAAAGACAAGTGATCAAAAATCCAATCAAGCAAATCAGAAATTTACAATTCCGGCTTCAAATATTATGGAAAACTCACCATACAACCAACATGGGGCACTTCCTGCCGAATCTATCTTACCAATTAAAGGAGTATTCAATGTATCCACTTAATCAAAAAAATGATGATTCATTTAAATATTATTACCAAATCAAGCCAAATATTAAACTCGTTCTTGTATCAAATAATAATTAAAATAAAGTTCCGCCAAAACTGGCGCATACGCAACATTTAGGCCTTGAATTTTTTTAAAATCATTTTTAAAAAATTCAATTGGACTTTTAAGCTCAACTTATTATTATTATTTTTTTTGACAAATTGCCTATATATGTGCCAGCCTTTTATAACCACACTAGAATTCCATACGATCACGTGTCATACAGGCTTCAAAACCTCACTGTAACGGTTTGTTTTATTCTAGTTATATGATTAGGTGACTAATTCTAATTTTGATCTTAATGTTTGTGTGTCTCGTTTGTCGCAGAAGGTCTTTCTTGTGCCAGTTATAATAATTTCTCTGTTTTCTGCTGCTTATCAATATTATGTATGTAAATCGCTTACTATTACACTTCAAATTTGTTCTATCTAAGATCGAAAGATCGTTTTAGCCTAATCTAAAATTGATTACAGATGTTGATCGTTATACATTTATATGTAGGTAGATCTTTGATTTGAAATTAAATTTTAATTGTATACGATTATCTAATTACAATCCCAACACCAATGAACTGCATCGTACATTTTTTATCTCGGATCATTGGGTCGGCCTTGTTCTATCGTTCTGCAAGATGAATTTTTGTAAACATTTTCCCATTGAGTTAGAATTATTAAATGCTCAATGAAGTGTTTTAAAATGTTTGTATTGATTGTCGGGATTATTCTTGGAATTATTAGTGTATCATCCGGGAATATTGCTTCAACCGATTCGAATTGTAATACCGCAGCATGGGTTCGTGAATAAATTTATTATGCACAATAACAAAAACATCAAAAAGTAATCGTAATCATTTAATTTTCCAGGGGCTACTAGAAGAAATTAGCAATTGTGCTCCTAACACCTTTAGAGCTTTAGACTTTACACGTATAATTATTAGGTACACAAACCAGGATATCAACAGCACCCTATTTTCGCAGTCCGCCATCGAATATTGTGATACATTGAAAGCCACAGCTACGTGTAGTTTAGGAAAGATGACAAATATTGAACCAAAATGTCGTCACTCCCCTCTAACGGAACGTTTTGTGAATTTAGTGCGGATTGTGGTTAAGCTAGAACCAGAATTTTGTTCCGAACAAATTTTTTATAGTATTGCTAATGACAATGGATTTCAATGTGTGGCTAACAGTAATTATGCCGGCTGCAGACACCCAGTATTCACTGAATCTGAATTTTCTTTGGATGACAATAATGTATGTGCAACTATGAAGCAAATCCAAGAATGCGTGAGAGATGCTATTAAAGAATGTCAAAACGATAGTCAATTTAAAACATATCTGGAACAAGCTTGGAACAGTTTAAATGAGGAGTTCTCTTGTAATAATCATGTCGAATAAAAATAAAATTGTGAAAGAATTATTTTTTTGTATCATTGCAGTTGTTGCAAAAATGGTAGATAAGAAATTTAATAGATAAGGTCATTTGGTAGATAAGAAATTGAAAAAATTTCCACAAAGCCGAATCATATTAAGGGCAATAAAACATTAAATTATTTTTAAAATTATTTTATTTCGAAGATTTCCTTCCATAAATCTTATGGTAACCATTATGAAGATATTTCAATGTTAGATATTACATGAGAATTCATTATTCAAACTATTCCACACTTGATTCGTATAATTCAGAATTCGCCCGTCGTGTTGACATTCCTCAAAAAATTGTACGGAACACAGTTGATGGTGGTTCAGATTAGCGCATACATGTTTATCATCGAAAGAATATTTAGAATTAAGCACAACTAGTGGCTCTTGAGTACAACTAATTTCTTTGTCTTCAGCTAAAAAACACTTAATTCCACTGTCGTTGGCCATATTTAGAAAAATTTGTTCCGAACAAAAATCTTTTCCCATTCTAGCCAAAATAATCATAAAATTCACCATATGTTCAATGGCCGGTGTGTGACGACATGCCGCATTAACATTTGCCACCTTGCCTAAGCTACAGTTAGTCGCAGCGTTTAAGTTTACACAAAATTGTGTTATAGAATTTGAAAATTCGGTGTTGTCTATAGTGTGGTTCGCGAACTGTTTCACTAACGAAATATAATCCAGAAGATCAAAACCGTTGGGTCCACAGCTAGAAAATTCCTCTCCTAGTCCCTAGAAAATATGATTATTATAAGTATTTGGTTGGTATATATTATAAGTATATAATAATTGGTGTCCATACCTGTCTTTGCAGTTCACAGTTTACTTGGACCGTTTCAATATTTCTGGACGAAACACTAACCGTAATCCCAAAAACTAACACACAAATTTGTAAATACTTCATTATTCCTTTATTAATACAAATTAACTGATTTAAAATAAAACATTTTGCAGTTCATCTAACAATATTGAGCTATACCGTCAGTGACTCGAGATAACAAATGTAACAACCTTGCATTTTATTAGTTAACCCGTTAAAGCTTACAAATCAGTCTTTTTCACTTCAGTTTGTTGACTAATGTTTTAATAAATATTTCAAAACAGGAACATGTAAAATAAGTTATATATCTGGTCCCGCTGGTATTTGATTTTGGTGACTGGTCAATTTATTATTATGGTCATATATATATACAAATTCACGAACTGTTGTGTGTTCGTAAGTTAGATGAGATAAGGTCAACGAACTAGGTTTTTTTTATTTGGATGAGCTATGGGTCCCTGCGACTATTGCGGTGAATTCTACATTCCAAGGGAAATTTTCACGTGAAGTGAAGGTCTAAGTCCTTTGGTGGGCGTTGGGCCACTGAATTAAATTAAAGATGCATCAAGAAATTTAAATCTTCTAAGGATAATGACATCACTTATAAATAGTAAATGTTGGAATGTGTCATTTTGCAGGTTACCGAATTGCCACAGTCTGTATATCCTGCTAAATACCAAATGAGGGATTTTAAAAATTGGCGATTCGTCTCGAGTCCCTCTCCGAGCGCCTGCATTCTGTATTTCAGGGCAAGATTTTCATCTTTAAAAGCCTAGATAGGGTGACCAAATTATTTTGGAGTGAATGTGGTATAGAGAAAGGATTTTAAAAATAAAAATGTAAAACCATAGACAATCATAATAGATCTCTCATGTGACTAAAAACAGAAAATAAGAACAAAAATTTTCCATTCAAATATTATCGATGTATTGCATATACGTATTATATTTGCAGCGCATTCTAAAATCATTGCCTTATAAAATACACAACACAACGATACATTGGAATTATCAGAAGTTTTTGTTTTTTTCCTTTAGTTACTATGAAATGAGAAATCTAGTATGAATGTCTATGGTAAAACTATATGTTCTGTAAAATTATTTTAATTTGTTTTGTTTAATTAAAAATTTTAAAATTCAAATAAAAAAAAATAATTTGCATTGTACCGGTAAGCAAAACGTATATTCTAGCAAGTTTTAATAAAAGCCCATTAAAAAATTTAATAGAAAGAGAAATGCAAGGCTGAAGTTGGAGCCGCTGATTATTTCCGTTTATTTAAGGATCCTCAGCTGCAGCCGGAGCTCGGACCCCTTTTTCGTATTATTTTCCTATTCCACTAAATTGTGAAACAGATATTGCGTTTTACAGTTTCACATGTCCTTGAATTATTATTTAAAAATGAGTTATCGGTACCGCTTTATTTGCTCGAAATAAAAAATTATGAAATTTTAAAATCCAGGATCATAAACAGTTAAAATCCAGAAACAAAATATCAAAACGAAAAAATCAAATAAAATAAAACAAATTCAATTTTATTGGTATTTTTAGACTTGTGTTATAAGAGACTAGGTATTTTTAGATTTGTGAAAACTTTCTCGTCCATATTTATCAGTAGAAGCGATGCAAACGATACAATTTCTCTGATCTGTATCTGTGAGGTTGAGGAAGCGATTTTTAGGATCATAAATATTTAGAACTCTTAAGGAAAAATTAAATTTTTAGAAATTTTAATTTACACTTTTGAGGATTTCCTTTGAGAATTTCTTCTAGATTTTCTTTTTCTGGATTTTCCTTTCGAGATTTTTTTATTTTCGTCTAGATAAGAAATAATCAACTCTGTAATTATATTTTTGTCTGAGTCGGATCCGGAGCCGAACATTTTTTCTCAGACTCCACAGCCCCGAAAAATTTCCTCGACTGGTTTTTCAAATGCTTCAAATAAAACAGGTTTGATAATATTGTTGAGCGCTAGACGTGTACCAAGTTTCATTAATGGAGCAGCCATCACTTCAGTAAAACTAAATTTTGGTTGCTTTTGTTTATTTTCTCATAGGTATTGAAATTTTAAGGCCTCAGTACTGTCAAAGGCCCTACACACGTTCCAATTTGGTCGATTCAATCAAATTGGCATGTCGGTCCAACCAAATTGGAATTGCCTATACACACGATCAAATCGGTTGGTAGCCGTCAACAAATAACAACATTATTAATTTTATTTTTTTTCCTAGCTCAAGCTATCTATGAAATTTCTCTATAGATTAGAAAATTAGGACCGATAACACTACACACGATCCAATTTGGTTGGTTGGTTGGCTGGTCGGATGGAAATTTTCATCCAACACATCCAACTAATTTTTTTCAATCAACGTGCATACCAATTTCTAACCAAATTTGATCAACCATCCAACCAAATTGGATCGTGTGTAGGCCTTTTAGAAACTTCGTGCGCCATTTTACAGTCTACTTTATTCTTAATTCTGAGGTATCATATTTAAAAAAAAATTCAACTAATTTTGGACATATTTCTAATGACGTAAGCAAGATTTTCAACGTTTGCTAAAGTTTTAAGATTTCTCCAGAAGAGTTTTGCAGAAATCTAAAACTATTTAATATTCAACATCAGCTTTATTAAGAAATTCTTGAATTCTTCGAAATAACCGGAAGACGACCAGCTGCAGATTAAGCTTTGTGTATGGTGCGAGCAGGTTAGACAATTCTCATATAAACTCTTTTCATAACTTTTAGCATTTTATTTACATATGCAAGTATGTAAGTTCAAATATATTTCTGTGGAAAATATATGTGTGAAATGTGGTACATTTGATACATTCGATCTTATTGTTCGGCAAAATATGGTATAAAATAAAATATATAATAAAGTGGCTTCTTCGTTTTGCCAGGCACTTGTAATCGACATTTTATAAAAAAGATGTATCATCGTGATTGACCGACCACAGAAATAGTCTATTATTGCTCAATAGTTTAAAAAAAAAATTCACGATTCATCAATATTTTATTAGTTAAAACAAATTAAAATTTGTTCGTACCAGTGGCAACAGAAAAACAAAAATATTCAATTCTATTTTAATTTATTCAGGTGTTCTTATATATTTTAGCTCCATTCGTCTTATTTCCATCTTATATGCGTTTAAAATAAACAGAAGAAAAAACAACATTATGCCTGTTGTACATATATACACTAAGACATAAAATAATTTTCTTTCTGTCTTAAAGAAAACAATAATAAATAAAAAGTTTATTATTCCAGTTTAATATTACCAAGACCCGGTGTTTTTCCATACATATTTATAGTTTTTGATTACGATGTACAAACAATAATAGTTTTCTAAATATATGTACGATTGATAGCCGCCAAAGCAGGTGAATTTAGCAATAAGAGGAAGTTATTTTAAATAACTATAACCATCAAGATTGCAAATTTTATTTTTGGACTGCCTTACTTTAACACGTACATACATATGTATGTATAAATACAAAGGGTGGTACAAAATTCGATTATATACGATTTGGAATAAACAGAATTCAACAAATCGATAAATTGAATTACAAGTTGGATAGTTTTTTTATTGTGTGTGCCAGAATTATGTATATATGTACATATATACCGGAGAAAACTTGTTGAATACTGTACATATTGTACAAATATTATATAGGAAGAAAAATTTATATTGTCGCTGTTATTTTCGAAATATCATACTAACCTGTCTGTTTTTCGCGAATTTTATTACTCGCGTTAATTCATTAGCCCACTAATCACAATTCAAGACACAGTAAAGAAAAACAAAAAAATTTATATGTTGGACCATAAAACCATTTTTATTATAGCCATTTTGCATCATCATGTAAACATACAGAAGAAGACTACTTCGCCTGTTCGACTCGAGCAGGTGTTTATAAAATAAATTTATATGCGTATATCAAAGAAGAAGAAAAATTTTCATTACATTTTAATGGATTTTCTTTTGATTATATCAAAAAAAAAAAAACGAAATTTAAAAAAACTAAAAATAATGTAAACATAAATAAATATTATTTAGCACCTTTATAATCAGTTGTGTGCAATTAATTACAAAACAACAAAAAATAATAAATTCCGTAATAAAATTGGCTTTAAGACGATCGTTTGAAGACGTAAGTAAAATTTTATGGGATTTATACGGTATAAATATTCGGTTAATGCACCTACCTCTAAAATCAACATCATCAAAATCTAATCAATTTTTCAGTTGCCTTTTAGATACAAACATATAACGTAATAAATTGAATACACCAGCAACTACTATATCCATCATAGTATATACTCGGGATTTAAAGATGCAGCCATCACATACTGCTTGGTTGTTTATTTATCGTCGTCTGTGTAAAATTCGTTTTTTCTTCTTCTTAAGAAAACATAAAAGTCTTAAAGTTAAAATCAAATAACAACAAACTATGTTTGTGTACACATATGACATCGAAGTTGAGTATTTAGCTAAAATGTATATATGTTGCAAAATGCAATTGATTGGCACAATGTGATGGGACAAATATTTATATAAATAAAATAACGATGGTCATTTGTGAGTAATGGGTAATACTACGGATGTCTGTGTGTGAAATTAATAAAATCTGGAACACTCAAACTGGATTCTATATTGGTAAAATCCCTAGAAGTTGAGTGAGAAGGATGAAGCTTTTTTATTTTATACTGTGAGTTAGCGAAACTTCAGTTTCGTTGATCATTTACATGATCAGAATGAAGGCAGTCAATATAATTCTCCTGAACTAATTATACCAAGTGATTGATACACATAAAATATGTTTCTGCATAATATATCGATAAACAAAATATCCGAAATCAATTATGCAAATTGCGATCCGTGCGCTATAACGTTTTTCTATTTTGTATATTTATATAATATGACAATAAACAATCCCATCAAAGTTAATATACAACAATGATGACTATGCGAGAGATGAGATGAAAACTAATAAAATTCCGGAAAATTGAATAACAAATAAAACAATTATGATGATATCTCTTATACACGCACCCAAATCTATACACGATGCCTGCCTGCCTTTGCTCATCATATATAGGTGTCATCTGTAATTCATGATAGGAAATTTTATTATATTTATATACATATACAAATAGAATAGATTTTCCACTTTTGGGTGGTGTATAGTCTTCGTGTCGCCTTTTACAAAAATTTTTTTTGTTGCTTGCTTTTTAAAAATTTGCATGAATTAATTTGCATATTTATACCTAGCAAATTATTTTATTTTTTATTGTTGTTGTTTAATTTTTATTTTTGTATACCACTACTATTGTCTTCCAGATTTTATATTTTATTTTCTCCCGATATCAATTCCTGGAACATAAAAAAAAAAGAGGTGGAAATATAATACAATATTCATATAAGGTGCTGGAGGTATGAGAAGGTGGGAAATATTTTAAAAATCCAAGTCAAATGGTAATACCTATAGTTGTAATACAATTGCACAGAAGAAAATAATTTAATATTGTTTTTTTTTCTTTGGAAAATGAGTGGAAATTTAAATATTTTTTTCTGTTTTTGACTTTATTTTAAATTTTTTTTATAATTTTACATGAAATTGCTTAACGAGACAAGTTAGTTTTGTTTATATACATATCAACAACAGAAATATGCAAGAAATTAATTTTGTCTTTAGTGCGCACTGAATTTGTAAGGTAATTTTTGCAGCATTCGTTGTGCTTCATGAATAATACATGATTTGTTTGTTAAATGGTGGTGGAAAATTTTGGTGTGGGAGACATTTATTTTAGCACCAGGTCAAACTTATCAAAATCTAATCATTTTTATTTATTTTATTACCTATGTATGCACAATCCCTTTTCCCGACACAAATACGCATATATAGTACAATGTCCCACGCGGAAAATACATCAAAAATCATATGATATTTTCATGGGTGATCATAAAAAAAAAAAATTCCTTTTCCTTTTTAACAATAAATTTAAATATTTTATTTATTTTTATACGTATATCGATAAAAAATAAATTTATTTTTCCTATTTTATTATTATGATTTTTTATTTTACGGTGGGTGTTTTTCCTTTTTTATTATTACGAGTATATGTGACCTTAGGCTCTATATAAACAATGTATACTATATGTGGCATATACATACATAAGAAAATGGTTAAATTGATGGAAAATCAAATCACCTCTATACCATTTAAAATCCGATTTTTGCTCCTTTTATGCTTGACGTCGTCGTCTTGTTTGACTAGAAAATGTGTTTAGAAAACGCGATCATGCATAATCATGTAATTGTGGAAAACATTTTCTTTTTTGTATATATACATACGTTCATGTATATATTTAGACAGGAAAGAATCAATGTTTGACGATTGAATAAATAGATTTTTTTATATTTTTATGTCCTGAAAGGTATTAGGATTATCCCTTTTTTTGTTTGATGCCTTCCTTTACACTATAAGAATTATGTGTTTGTAAATATGTTGATGAAACAAATGGACTATTAATCCATATTCATCATGAAGCAGTATTTGATGGAGCTGAAATATAATAAAACAATATTTTGTTAGTGCAAATTTGTGTTTTTTTGGGGACCTTTTCAAATTAATTAAACTATTCTGTTTTTCCAATATTTATATCAAGGTGTTTAAGTCACAAGGTGATGCTGTTCATAATTTAGACACACCATTCAAATTATTTTGAGCCGAATGGTTGGTTGGTTTCAATGCTTCTGATCTGAAATCTGATCCAGATAATATTCCTATTTTTGTATTTCGTTCAAAGCTTTTGAAAATTTGACTTTTTGTTTTATTTGAGCTTTGTTAAGCTATAGAAATCGAAATTGATAATAGAATTGTTAAGTTTCCTATATGGTGAGTCACATTATACATGTCAAATTTTAATGATGCTCTAAGAAAATGTTTAAAGCTCCGAACTGGTACGATAGTTTAATTTATATTCTGTTTTCAAAAATTTCAAGAATTATTTATTTAAAATTTTGACAAGGAGCTCATCTGGCGAACTGAACATGAAATGCTTTTTTGAAAGTTATTGAATTGAAAAAATGGCTGAAACATAAAATTTAAAAACTACAAATCTCTAACAATAAAATATAAGCATATTTAATTCTTGTTATTTCGTAAATAAATACGAGTTCATATTCGCACATATGAACTCTTCAAATGTGGAACTTTGTCGAAGAAATTCGTGAACTCGTTTTTGAAATTTTAAAAGATTTTACTTTGCAAGGTAAGGTGATCCTAAAATGTCGAATTCTATCGAGCAATTAGACTTTGGACATCAATGCTCTTCCCGACTGAGAGTACTATAGTGCTTTAGAAATTTTTTTCTAATGTTTAAAATTTGGCATAATTACAGCTTATAAGGACTTGGCAATTTTAAATTATTCTAAGCTGTTGCACGTCGATTATTCCGAAGTTTGACAATTTCTAATAAAATTAAAAATTATTGATCTAATCTATTTACTTACAGTTTGGAGTTGCTCAAATTATTAATGATACTTCAGTCATTTATTATCTCGTTCAGAGCTTTCAACATTTGACTATTTATAATAGTTATATTGAAGAAATTTTCCTCTATATTGTATTACATTTTCAAAAGGTAGAAATAGAAATTATTAAAAGTTGAGTTACAAATACGATGGCGACATATAAACAATGCTTTAAAATAAGCAAAATATTTAAAGTATTGAACCGAGCTATTTAATTAAAGGGAATGTTTATTATACTGAGTGTTGAAATGTAAATTTAAAATATTTAAAATTTTGACAAGAAATTGCTGAACTGAGAGAGCTTTTTGAAAACCATTGATTTAAAAACTGGCTGACTACAAAAAATTTAACAATAAAATATAAGCTCAACTACTTCTTCTTACTGCACAAACCCAACCCCAAAACCACACAGAGCATTCGACTGAAATCGAAGCTCGACAACAAAAGATCATGTGAGTTCCCTGTTGACATATACGCCATTTATAAAATTGTTCAGAAATCGAATTTTTAACTTTTAGCAAAAATACGGGGACCTTCTCAAGATAATTTTAAATTGTGCCTTATTTTTATAAAAAGCCTTGTAATTACTTTCCATGGTCCAGTGCTACAAATTTCACTAGTCCTAAAACTGAAGCAAGGAAAATTTTTGAAGCAAAAATGGCCTAAATGGATATAGGACCATTCCCATAGGTCTGTTAAACTTATAACGAAAAGTTCCATAAATAAAATTTGATGAAATCGGAAAATTTTGATTATCAAATCCGCGTCTTAGAGCATATAGTGATGTTCATCGTCTAAAAGCTTTCATAACATAATTTAATATTTAGTTTTCCAACTTTCTTTCAAAGATTCACTCAATAATAAGCTCTTTTAATTTTATAAAAACTACTCAAAGTATTCAAGATTTTCATGGCATTTGTATATTTTAAGGTGGAAAGCTTTGATTACAATCAAACTTATTTAAGTTTTATCGTGCTAAATTCTCAGAAGCTAAAAATAGAAAGAATACCATATTTGTTGACTTCCTCAGATTGTGGAATCAAAAAAATTAATAGACTTTAAATTATGCGGTTAGTAATTATTTTTACTCATGGTTTTTGTATAGATTTGAAAGTGATCAATTTCCAGTAAATTTTCACAAATTCGACATGGCTTTCTTCCCTTTTAATTTTGCTTAAATTTCCAAAGCACATTTTTGAAATGTTCATGCTATTCCAACCAATGCTTACAGTAACTATCATCCGATGTTGTCGATTGTGTGAGACTGATTTAATAGATAAAGAGTTAGAGATCAAATGAGTAAAGTAGGATTAGATTTACATGTAAATAGAAAAAGGAACTAAAAGAAAATTTCGGTTTTACACTTTTTTACTTTATTTGAGAAACCTTTTCAGGTAGCATTTCAGCTGCATAGTTTCTATAGACGAGAAAATTAAGTTCGATTTTTTCTAAAACATCACGTAAAACTATAATCAATATTGTTTCGCGCATAAATCATTTTACCCATCATCTGAACACATATACATTAAGTCTCCAATTACTAATTTCATCATCATTAACGTTTTGAACCCATATTCTCCTATACCCAATGTTTACGAGTATAAATAATTATTAAAGATCATGTTTCATAAAAATGTACTTAGTCGAAATTCTTTCCGTAAACATACTCGTATATACATACATATATATATATGTAGCACAGTTGTCGATTCCCTTTTATTTTGTGCGTCCCGGCTCCCCAAATTTGATTGCCACCCTCTCTATATTATTTATCCTGAAAATGTCATTGTTGTTGCCTGTGCCTATCATTTGACCCTTTTATTTATTTTATTAAAATTATTTAATTTAGAAAAATTTGATTTTTACTTAACTTACTTTTTGTCGTTTTTATTATATATTTAAAATCGACATTTAACCTGTTTATTTATATACATACTCGTACATGTATATATAAAAAATAAATGCTAATGGAACAACCATACAAAACTATTTATTTATGTTATTTTAAAGTGTCCACTAAATGGGCATACACCAATATACGAGTTGGAAAAATTGTTTGCTCCATCCACCAAACAAAAAAAAAAAAAAAATTAAATCTCGCACTATCAATTACATATAAATTACGTTAATTTTCCAGAATCACCTTTTTATTTATATAACAATTTAACTATGTGTAGCTATGTTTGTTTATTTAATTGTTTGTATTTTCCCTAACCCATCGCGCGTTCTATACATTATTTTCCCAGGAAAATAAAAACCCCAACAAACACGTTCATACAAAAAAAAATATTATTTTGGTTTTCCGAGTCTTTATTTATTGATTATTGCTAACGAATTTTTTTTGTTTTGTTTTTCATTTCGTGGAAAACTATTGTTTGGGAAAATTCCAAAAAAAAAAATAAATTAACTGATTTTATTCGTGTTTAATGAAATAGAAGCGTAAATGATTGTTGTATACAACATAAAATACTTCTGAAAAGGTATTTTTATGCTTATATCTTACTATACTACGTATACACAACAAGATAAATTTATTTGGGTGAAAAAAAAACAAAAGAAAAACTCGATAAGTAAAATCGAATGATAAATTTGTGCTCAAGACAAGTGAATCAATTAGTATTTGGATAAAAGATGATAAGGGTGTCAACTATACATTATACCTGTCAATAACAAGGTTTGTTTTTTCGGAAGGAAAACATTTTATTTTGATAATCAAATACCGCAGAAGTAGGTGTGAAGTACTACAAGTTTTTATTTACCCATTTTATGCAATTTCGCTGCATGCATTAAATTTTATGATTGCTCATTTCACTGAGAAGAGACGCAACTAACTAAAATTTGTCGCCATGTTTATTTTAAATTATTTCCTTACTGTTTGGAGTGAGAAAATGATTAATCGGTTTTTCTAGATGAGGACAAACCAACCAATGTAACGCATAAATTAATCAGAATTCTATTATTAATTCACAAAAGCATCCGTGTCTCTCAAGATTTTTAAATAGCTTTAAAAATGTCAAAATCTACTGAAGTATTTAAGTTCGACAACTTTTTAAAGTATTTGCCCATTAAGGAAAATTATACCAGGTTATACTATATTACAACTTTCAATATTTCAAAATGAGCTTTTATAATGTTCAATACATAAATATTTTATTTTTTATGTAAATTATAAATAAAATACACAATAATAGCTTGGTACAGGTTAATTTAAAATTTAAGCTTTTAATGTAACTTCACCGTCTAGGAGAGTCAACAGTTCTTTAATCTACTTCTATTTTTACTTTTTTTGAAATAATTTAAATAATTCTTAGAGTCATACTTTGAAAGCTCTGAATGCTTGGATAAACTTTAAGTAAATTGAACTTTTTATTTAATTATTGTAAATAAGCTTTATTAATTCAGAATAGACTGAAAACATGATGGAAGGTGTGAGTCTAGTGTTCAATATAATTTGACTTTGGGTCGCCTCTTCTTTCACGAAGCTTGTAAAATGTTAAAACTTATTATGTGCTGTGTCAGATTTAAAATCTAATTATAGTTTTTTTTGATAAAGTTTCATTTGTTCGAAAATTCTATTAAATTTTTTGTACAGAACTTCCTTTTTTGTGCGTACGTTGGTTTGTTCTGAACAATTTCTTAAATAAAAAGTTTTAAAATTTAGATATAACGGTGAATTAAATTTAGTATATTCTTTTGTAAATGTGGGCTTTAGTTTTATTGCTTTATAAAATGTCAAAATCTACCAAAGTAGGTGGCTAAACCGAAACTTCTTTATTCACAATGAGAGCTCAGTAGAGCACCATTAAAAATTTGAGCTTTTTATTGTAACTTCACCAACAAGGAAATGCAATAATTCTGTAATCTATATCTATTTTTAATTTTTGGAAATTTATCACAATCAATTTTAAATAAATCTTAGGGTCAAACTTTGAAATATCTGAACGCTAAAATAAGCGTAGTTACCTAACCAAAGCTTTATAAAATAAGAATAGACATGGTTCGCTTCTTCTCTCATGATTGATAAAAGCTTTTCAAATGTTAGAATTCTATGTGCCTAGTACGTGCTGTGTCATCGAAAGCTCATACGGCTTAAAAAGAAAAAATTTAAAATCTAAATCTAGTTTTTTTCGATAAAGTTTCACTTGTTCAAAAATTTTATCAAATTTTTTGTACAGAACTTTCTTCTTTGTTTGTTGCCTACAATAGTTTGTTCTAACAATTTCTACATACAATTATGTAAATTGTTCGTTCATGTACCTATTAGCTTTTAAATAAAATTTTTTCAAATTTAAAATAAAACGGTAAATTTAGTATATGACTTTGTATAGTAAATATAATTATGTGAGCTTTTATTTTATTGCTAATGCAAGCTCTTCCATTTTATAAATAGTTTTCAAATCTATGTCTTTCTCGATTCTGGGTTGTATAAATTTATTCTGCCATCTAGGAAAGTGAAAATTCTGTTATTAATTTCTATACTTAGAGCGAAATTATCTGGCTATAATCCGGAAGAACCTATATTTCAAAATTATTTTCTATTTGGAAATTAAGGTTAATAAAGGTTAAATAAATTTGAGTTTTGTTAATATCACAAAAGGTTGTTAATCAAATTTTATATATTTAGAATAGGTGGAGACTAATTGCTGGTTTTATAGCCAAAGAGACAAAATTGTGTGAATTTTAATTAGGAGTAATTTAATGTTAGGGTGATGAATGAACTAGGAGCTCTTCCAATTTGTTGTTTAGATTAAGAGAGACTAGAAAACTTTGGCCATACGTAAACTCGTCCGTACCTCTATAGATTTTTCAAACATAAATGAGAGAGATATTGAGAGAAATGAAAGCTTTTTGGAAATATGTAATTTTAATTTATTTTCTAACAAGAAACTTTTTACGTTGTTTCAATTGGAACATATTCAAACAGAAAAGAAAGCTTCTGTAGCAGTCTTATGCCTAGAGTAGCTATCAGCCAATATTATAAGAATAATTCAAAATTTATTTTTGGCATATTTGCCTTCCTAAACATTTAATTTTGTTCTCGAGGAAGGTTTTTTTACCCCATATGTATTAATTAAATCTCATCTAAGCTCAGATGTAAATACCCTGAATACTAGTATTTTTAAGGGACGATTTTAAGGCCCAGACTCTATTACAAGTTCAACATATAATTTATTAAGCCTGTCTTGCTAGTGCACAACTTTTTGATTTGTTTTAATCCGGGTTGAGTAATTCGGCTTCGAGCTTTAGGGACTATTCTCATCAAGCACGAATATCAAAGTATGTACATAAGTCTATAAGAAACAATTATTCCTAATATTTTTGCCTATTTATAACAAGACCAGTATGCTGTTTTCAATCAAATTAATTTTAATTAATCCTGAAAACTATTTCAAAGTTAGAGAAAACTGAAATCCATATGAAAAATGTCATATTACATGCGAATTTCGTTTTTCTCTAATTTTGAAATAATTTTCTGTTTTAATTAAATTTAATTTTTTATTAAAATGTTATAATCGACATAGCTTCGAAACAAGATTGAATATTTACAATCTGTTTTCGGCGTATAATAGCCAATTGAATATTCTATTAAATACATTCAAATTGAAATTTCTAGTCCCGGTAATATTTTCTAGAGAATTTTTTAACTCAAAATTTAATTGAAAAATTCCTAACAAATTTTTGAAATGGTATCAGGATAGGGTAAAATAATTTTTGTTCGTAATAGCTTAGAAAGCTTATGATTATGTTAGTATAATTTATAACTATTTAACCAGCTTTTATTTCAATTCGCTAGCATAAGCTGTTTTGTAGAAATAGCTGTTCTTAGTAGACCCTATTTAGACTATTCAGACGCTTGGAATAATCGACATAGCTTCGAAACTGGGTTGAATATTTACCATCTGTTTCCAGTGTATGATAGCTAATTGAATATTCTATTAAATACATTTAAATTGAAATTTATAGCCCCGGTAGTATTTTTTGGAGAATTTTTAAAATCAAAATTTGATTGAAAAATTCCTAACAATTTTTTTAATTTGATGATTGCCACTGCAGCAGAAATGGTAAAGGTAGACACCAATTTTTTTAACAGTTAATAGAATATGCTATAAGCTATCACACACTGCAAATAGATTATAAATATTCGGTCTAGTTTCGGAGCTACGCCAATTTTGCTGATCGTTTATATGCTATCAGGATTCCCAAAAAATCACTAAGGTATAGTCCATGGTTCACACAAATCTTTTAAACATTCAGTTTTAGTGTCCTAGGTTTCTTATTATGATAAAAGCTCAATTGATAAGGTCAAAATTCTTACTCCGAATAATTAAGTTGAAAATTAACCGCTTACTAAAATTGTTAAAAGCTACATAATTTCCGTGTAACTTTCAAACTAACTGAAATTTGGGTAGTAAATTAAATTTCTGATTTAATGTTTCAAGCTTATATGAATGAAGTAACAGAGTATTTAACTCTTTTAAAACTTTAAATTTCGATAATTTTAATTTTTTATTAAGATACTAGATTTATTATCAAATTTACGACTTTTAAATAATAAAAGCTTTCACATACTTAAGCTTTTGTATTCAGGCAAAAGGTAATGGGCATTTATTTTCGTTACATTCACTCACAATTCTCTTGTTCCTTTAAAATCGTGCTTAAGAATAAAATTGAGATTATAAAGCCTTTAGAAACAATATCAAAAGCTCAACAGCTTCAAACATATGACCTATTATTTTTGGAGAGAATAATTTTTGAATTCAGTTGATTGATATATTTATAAAGCTTTTAACATAAAAAGCTTTAAAATTTAGAGATTGTTTGAAAAACAATTTGAAAGTTATTTAAAAATACTTTGATAGAATTTAAAACAATATCTTAAGCAAAGAGTTCCTGTAAATTTTTTTCAGCTTTACCCCTTTGTACTGTAATGTAAAATTTGTATGTGTAAAAGTTTAATTTGTGGAGCTTTTAAATTCCAAAGCTTCATAACTACTAACAGGTTAAAAGTCGGAAATAAAGTAACTCTACGGTCAGTTTGAGCGTTTAGCCGCCAGAGGTTTGTTAAAACAATTCGGTGTTTTATGAAGATTTGGGAGCTTTAATTTAAAAAAATTGGCAGATTTGGAAAATATTTTTTTTGTGTACTAATATAATTTTAAATTCTTCTTAACATGGTTGCCTTTTTTGTTTTTTCCACATTTATCTGGCTCAAACACACCAGCGATTTTCGATTTCTTTCCTTTACTTGAAGCTTATTACTATTAGCTCTTAAATCAAACAATTGAGGAAAGCTTTTATCGAATTTTTTCTAATATTTAAGTTTTTAATTTTTTAGCCTATAGTATTGATGCAATTTTGATTTTGCATAAATTATTGAGTGAAATTTTTCACCCACCCTCAAAAAGCATTTCAAAATCACATACATTTAAAATTCATTTTTATTACGCCACCATCGATGTTGACGATGACACGATATCGACCAACACAACAATGAACTGAAAAAAAAATATTAAAAAATGAAAAATTAAAAAAGGAAAAACTCTCCTGGAAAATTTTGTAAATTTAACTTTATTATTTGTTTTATGTGCTGATGATATTTTCTTTTCGTCGTCATCGTATAAGAATTTTTATTTTTTCATATTTATCTTAAACACATTTTCTTTTTAACTTTATATTTAGAAAAGAAAAGAACGAAAAACAAATAAAAAAAAATTTACATGAAAATTATGTATTTGTGGAAAAGGAGCAGCAGCATCAGCAGCAGCTAAAAGATTGTGTTTATATTTTGTCATTTTTTTATGTTTTTTTATTAAATAATCAAAATCATAAGAAGGATAATGTTGGATTTACGAAGGATAAATAAATTTATTTTGTTTGTTCGACACAAAGCACAATAAGATCCGAGAAAAATTGTTTATCATTTTCTTTATACATTTGAAGACATTGTTTGTTATGATTATGATTATTAAAAAAGGTATTCAAGATTATGTGGTTCAATATACCGTTTACAAGTAATGTGCAATGTAAATGATTGTTTGGAATTTTATAAATCCTATATGCTTTGTTGGATATAAAATTTGAAATTTTGATTCATTAGAGAAATGATTTATAATGTGTTTTTCACAGAAATAATAATAATTACAATTTAGATTTTCTACTTCACAAAATGTAAAAATCTTCATTATTGTCTCAACCTAACTATACTATATAATACCACAAAAACTAACAAAATATATTCTACTAGTCTGGTATATAATAATGTACCATATTATTTCCCACAGCTATCTACTTTAACATATACATACATATAAGAAAATATTCTCAAAATCCCAAATGTCATCAAAATTCTTCACCGCATTCAATATACATTTATTTCATTTTCCAAGAGTTTTTTATATGTACAAATTTCTTTTTTCCGTAGATCAGACGAAGCTAATAGACAAAGTGTATAATGTTACAGTGGAAATAAAACCGTTTAATTTTGTGTAATGTGCACACAGAATATTACCATAAGGTGGTGAAATTGGATCGTGTTTGTATTAATTGGAATTCTAATTCAAATGCATACCTATTCTGCACTCCGGTATACAAAAATGTATTTAATTCTACAAAAGGAACAATAATGAGGAAATATCTCTGGTGAATTTAAATCATTCGTTCGGAAAATTAAGAAAATGTCTAAAGGTAACATGAATTGTTGGTGATGTAACATCAGGCAATAAAAACTTAAATATTCTCTCTCATTGTGAGATCTGACAGTTCAGATTATTCATGTATGATTATTTATGTAGACTAAAGTAATAATTTTGAAGATTTGATAATGCTGAATAATTCTAAGTTTTGCTAATATAATTTGTTAACTGGCTAATCTTAAAAATCTCGATACAAATATCGCAAATTTTGAAGTATCGCGAAAAATCTTAGCAAGTTTCGATTATTTGCTATTAAAAAGAATTCAACATCTTGCATAATTTGAAAATTCTCGACAATCTCATATAATTTCAAATATCCCGGATATTCTCGTTTACTCTCGAAATATATGTAAAAGTAAAATCATGAAAATTAAATTTCGAACCGTTAAAAACGTCTAAAGTGTAAAAATTTAAGTTCGTACAATTTGAGGTAATTTCGTACTAGTTCCGTTTAAGATTGAATACCAAACTCTATTAAAAACGAAATCAAGAAAAGCTTTTAAAACATTTCACAATCTATCGATTTAAAATAACATCCGATATCCTATATCGATTTTCAGAACACTATTAAAGGCACACCAAAATTGTGTTCTGGAAGATCTTTGAAAGCCTTTTTTTAAGCTTTTTTAAATGTATAAATGAAAGCTCCTAAATTTTGTCCAAATCTATTGCTTTTGAAAATGAAATTAATTAGTCCAGGGTGCTGATTCTCTAAAAAATAAGGTTATGGGTAAAGGTGGGTTTTGAGTTGAATGAAAAAAATTTCAGAATGAAAGAACGAACGAACGACTGCAACTCAAAACCCGCCTTAAACGTGTAAGCTTGCAAAAAGCGACCTGCTTTAATGAATTCGCAATTTCTCGATTTGATTACTATTTCAAATAAAATCGGAAAATTGCAAACTAATAAAAGAAAGCTTTGCTTTTCACGAGTTCACACGTTTACCCATTATCTTAGATTTTAGAGAATCAGTACCCAGACATTAACATTGTTTGTTTTCAATAACTAATCAAAAGCTTCAAAAGATTTAAAACAATTTTTTTAAAGCTTTTAATTATCAGAGGTTATGAAGTAAAGGAAAGTAACAAGTTTAAACATAAAAATCGATCATCAATTTCGATGATTGATACCTCTATCAATAGGCGTTGAGGCCTGTAATTGTCATGCCAATGGCTATTTGGATCGCTCGAATATTTCTACACATTTCGTAGAAAATTCAATTTTATTGAAAATCAATTGAGCTATAGCCCACAAATTCAGAGCCACGAAAATCGAAAATCTGTAATTGTGCTCCGATTTCAATGATTGATACCTCTATCAATAGGCGCTGAGACCTGTAATTGTCATGCCAATGGCTATTTGGACCGCTCGAATATTTCTACATATTTCGTAGAATATTCAATTTTATTGAAAATCAATTGAGCTATAGCCCACAAATTCAGAGCCACGGATATCGAAAATCTGTAATTGTGCTCCGATTTCGATGATTGATACCTCTATCAATAAGCGTTGAGACCTGTAATTGTCATGCGAACGGATATTTCGATCGCTCGAATATTTCTACATATTTCGTAGGAAATTCAATTTTATTGAAAATTAATTGAGCTATAGCCCACAAATTCAGAGCCACGAAAATCGAAAATCTGTAATTGTGATCCGATTTCGATGATTGATAAATTTATCAATAGGCGTTGAAACCTGTAATTGTCACGCCAATGGCTATTTGAATCGCTCGAATATTTCTGCATATTTTGTAGAAAATTCAATTTTATTGAAAATCAATTGAACTATAGCCCACAAATTCAGAGCCACGAAAATCGAAAATCTGTAATTGTGCTCCGATTTCGATTATTGATACCTCTATCAATAGGCGTTGAGGCCTTTAATTGTCATGCCAATGGCTATTTGGATCGCTCGAATATTTCTACATATTTCGTAGATAATTCAATTTTATTGAAAATCAATTGAGCTATAGCCCACAAATTCAGAACCACGAAAATCGAAAATCTGTAATTGTGCTCCGATTTCGATGATTGATACCTCTATCAATAGGCGTTGAGACCTGTAATTGTCATGCCAATGGCTATTTGGATCGCTCGAATATTTCTACATATTTCGTAGAAAATTCATATAGCCCACAAATTCAGAGCCACGAAAATCGAAAATCTGTATTTGTGCTTTGATTTCAATGATTGATACCTCTATCAATAGGCGCTGAGACCTGTAATTGTCATGCCAATGGCTATTTGGACCGCTCGAATTTTTCTACATATTTCGTAGAAAATTTAATTTTATTGAAAATCAATTGAGCTATAGCCCACAAATTCAGAGCCACGGATATCGAAAATCTGTAATTGTGCTCCGATTTCGATTATTGATACCTCTATCAATAAGCGTTGAGACCTGTAATTGTCACGCCAACGGCTATTTGAATCGCTCGAATATCTCTACATATTTGTTGGGAAATTCAATTTTATTGAAAATCAATTGAGCTATAGCCCACAAATTCAGAGCCACGGATATCGAAAATCTGTAATTGTGCTCCGATTTCGATGATTGATACCTCTATCAATAAGCGTTGAGACCTGTAATTGTCACGCCAACGGCTATTTGAATCGCTCGAATATTTCTACATATTTGTTGGGAAATTCAATTTTATTGAAAATCAATTGAGCTATAGCCCACAAATTCAGAACCACGAAAATCGAAAATCTGTAATTGTGCTCCGATTTCGATGATTGATACATCTATCAATAAACGTTGAGACCTGTAATTGTCATGCCAATGGCTATTTGAATCGCTCGAATATTTCTACATATTTCGTAGAAAATTCGATTTTATTGAAAATCAATTGAGCTATAGCCCACAAATTCAGAGCCACGAAAATCGAAAATCTGTAATTGTGCTCCGATTTCAATGATTGATACCTCTATCAATAGGCATTGAGACCTGTAATTGTCATACCAATGGCTTTTTGGATTGCTCGAATATTTCTACATATTTCGTAGAAAATTCATTTAATTGAAAATCAATTGAGCTATAGCCCACAAATTCAGAGCCACGAAAATCGAAAATCTGTAATTATGCTCCGATTTCGATGATTGATACCTCTATCAAAAGGTGTTGAGACCTCTAGTTGTCACGCCAACGGATATTTGGATCGCTCGAATATTTCTACATATTTCGTAGGAAATTCAATTTGATTGAAAATCAATTGAGCTATAGCCCACAAATTCAGAGCCACGAAAATCGAAAATCTGTAATTGTGCTCCGATTTCGATGATTGATACCTCTATCAAAAGGCGTAGACCTGTAATTGTCATGCTAACGGCTATTTGAATCGCTCGAATATCTCTACATATTTCGTAGAAAATTCAATTTTGAGCTATAGCCCACAAATTCAAAGTCGCGAAAATCGAAAATCTGTAATTGTGCTCCGATTTCGATGATTGATACCTCTATTAATAGGCGTTGAGACCTTTAATTGTCACGCCAATGGCTATTTGGGTCACTCGAATATTTCTACATATTTCGTAGAAAATTCAATTTTATTGAAAATCAATTGAGCTATAGCCTACAAATTCAGAACCACGAAAATCGAAAATCTGTAATTGTGCTCCGATTTCGATGATTGATACCTCTATTAATAGGCGTTGAGACCTTTAATTGTCACGCCAACGGCTATTTGGGTCACTCGAATATTTCTACATATTTCGTAGAAAATTCAATTTTATTGAAAATCAATTGAGCTATTATAGCCCACAAATTCAGAGCCACGAAAATCGAAAATCTGTAATTGTGCTCCGATTTCGATGATTGATACCTCTATCGAAAGGCGTAGACCTGTAATTGTAATGCTAACGGCTATTTAGATCGCTAGAATATTTCTACATATTTCGTGGGAATTCAATTTTATTGAAAATCAATTGAGCTATAGCCCACAAATTCAGAGCCACGAAAATCGAAAATCTGTAATTGTGCTCCGATTTCGATGATTGATACCTCTATTAATAGGCGTTAAGACCTTTAATTGTCATGGCAACGGCTATTTGGGTCACTCGAATATTTCTACAAATTTCGTAGGAAATTCAATTCGATTGAAAATCATCTGAGCTAGAGCCCACAAAAAAAGGGGGAATTTTACGATTGATGTTTATGTTTTAACTTTCAAAGTGCTACTGTTTAAAGATTATTTTGCAGAGCACTTTCGACATTTAACTCTTTGAAAGCTTCTCCTAATACTTCACATAGATAGACATTTAAAAACAGTTTTAAGATTTTAGCGTTAATTTCGAGGAATCTGGGTATATTCCTATTAGTGGATGCTTAAAGAGGTTTATTTCGTCGGTTACTGTTTCGCTTTGTTACCCTGATAGGGGATTTCTTTGTGTATGAGGAATGCTTTTCATGACGAGCTTTAATTTCTTTCATCCTGTCCTTAAATTTTTGCCTTCTTTCTGTCGATTCAGCCTTAATGGATTTCTCCACGGTGTCACGGTGTCCTCTATGGATTTCATGTACTCATTATGTTGGTTAACATTATAGTTTAATTTTATTTATTTATTTATTACTACTATTTAAAATTTTGGGATGCCCTATTTTGAGCATAAGCTCATTCTTAATAAGGCATTTGTATACAAAAATTAGTAAACGACATAGTTACAAAAATTCTACACAATATAAGGTAAGCAGCTAATTACATACAGTAACGTGACTCCTTCGGGTAATATCTAGGCATAGGTAGGTCGCTCCATATCTTTATAATCTTCTATTTATTCTTTCTGATTGTATTGTGTCCTATATTTGCATCAACCTTGGTGAAATTGAAGCTGAATCAATCAATTTTACAGTGAATCGTGCCAATGAGCGTGATCGAGTTAGGTAGAGAAATTTTTTAGAAAGACATCTAAGTTCTAATTTGCGAACCTTGTGATAAAAATAACATTTAACTTCACCTTGAAAGGATCCTATTTATTCGCTGATTGTGTAATCATGTTACAATCAAACTTCTGTCACATTAACAGAGACAAAAGCAGCACTAAATGAACTATAGAACGAAATGTAGGAAATCAGGCAAATCCGGAGACAAAATATGGTAATCAATTCATACTTGTATGTATAGATTATAAGACAGTATATCAAGAAATGAACAATGCAATTCTCCGAGGTTACAGCAAAGTTGGGGAGAGTCAAAAAACACCTTCAAGCGGTTCAATGAAAACAAAGCCCAAGGACTAAAAATGAGACGAATCTGTACGCCCAAAGATGTATTTGGTTTCGGATCAGGACCAACTTAAATAGCAGCAATTTTGACATTATCGTTAGTCTACATTAAAACCAAGAAAAAAAGTAGGAGTATAGTTGCATATCCTGATAAAGTAAAATAATTTCACCTATTCAAGGTATTTCTAGCGTGTAATTTTTCTTACAACTTACCACTGCTATTCGACAGACTTCGAAAATCCAGTCCATGACCTCTTTAACCATGAGCCTTCTTCCCACATTATATTATATTTTATTCCAACTTCAATCCAATAAATCTTACCTACATAACACTTCATCTACATTCAGATTTGATTAATTTAAGCTTAAATTTCCCCCCAAGTGTCTAATAAAATTATACACACACACACACACACACACACACATACACACAAAATGAAAAAGAAGAACTCGGAAAATTTATAGAATTATACAAATGAAAATTTTAATTCTTTAACATAAACATTTTCATGTTATACAATTTTTGTTTTTAATTATGTAATAATGTACATGCACGTTATAATTTATGTTGCACTTCGTACATAAATATTTGTTCTGCGTACAATATTCAGAAAGCGGCAGTTTGTGTATCTCTTGATTGTCCACAATTTTAATAGCTTGACAGATCAAATGAATTTTAGTAATAATATTTTATGTAAAAATCGTTTTAAATAAATTTGTGTTGTGCCTTGAGTGTGAATAAAATAATAAAAAAAAACATTACCAGTACATAATAAGAAAATGTACACAAAGAAAATGTGAAAAATTAAAATTAATTTTGCAATAATTACATTTTTGCTTTGATGTGTCAAATTAAATTATAGTTTATGTTCTATGTGTACCGGGGAAAATTGTTTTTTATTAGACATGAAGAATTTTACCTATATGACCGCGTCCAATGGGCGGATCGCTTCCCATATATCACGAATTAAGTCTGCCGAATAGAAATATGTCAAGGATTTAGATTTACACATAAATTATATTCACTTTTTAAGACAAACAAACACACCCCACATACATATCAGGCCACTGAACAAAAAAAAAAATTAATGCATTCAATTTGAGAGCGAGCGGAAAATGGGGAAAAAAGTAAACTTTTCTTTAAACAAAAAAAAAACTTTTTGCTATTCGAATTTATTTATTTTGACAAAATAATAAATTGATAAAACGAATTGGAATTTTTCTATCAACAAAAAAAAAAGTACAACAAAAAGTAACTTGGAAAATGAAGAAAATTCAAAGAAAAATTACCATCATTTTTATTTTTTTTTTTTTTACGTTTTTTTGTGTGCTCTCGGTTCAAAAACAATGAGAAGTAAGAATAAAGAAAAATAAGTTTTCTTAATTGACCATTTTATTAGAATACTTTATCTTGTGTGTTATGGGTCGCCCCCGCCTCCTTTTTACTAAAAAATCGAAATCAACCTTAACGACACAAATTTGTTGGAGTTGTGAGATAAATATGTTATGTGCGATACCTTAATGTCAGTGAAAAAAAATAAATATGGTCTAACCGTACGGTTGAATGTTTCAAATCGTGCCATGTATGTGCATCAAAAACTTAAGCAAATAGCAGAGTAAATTGTTGGTAAACGACCGAAATAATCAGGACTACAACTGGACGAAAATGGACGACGAGTTAGATGGCAAAATTGCTGTTGGCAGGCCTTAGCGAGACTGAATTATAACTTTAAAAAATTTGGGCGTAAACATTTCGTCGGATGGTATAAAAACAGAATTGGTTCAGGACGCGGAGTCACCGCACACAAATTATTTACCTAATCAATGTTGCTGATAATGCACGCAACTCTCATTTTGTGTTAAATAGTTTTCGAACTCTATCACATAGTGCACCACAATAAACACATTTCAAAAAAATAAAATTGTTGCAATGTTCACCGTTCGGAAAATAAAATAACGTGCTGTTGGCCATTTACAACAAAGTAGCTGACATAAGCATGTGAAGTTAGCTCAGTTTTTTATCCCAGCAAAAACAGAAAGTTTCATCAGGCAATACAATTTCGTCTTATCCCAGTTCTTTTTTTTTACGAGTATGTATCAATACGAAACGAAATCAAAATATTTTTTCTATCCCATCCCAGTTTTTAAAAATTTTACTTTACTTTTCGGATTTGGATTTACTTATGAATCCAATTAAAAGGAAAATTGTTCTATTTCATTTGAACTACTCGGACCGGAACATGCGATTTATATTTTGAGTTGCAATTGTTATGTTTTGAGCTACAATTTCAAGGGGCCCCATATGATTTTATATATGAAAAATGCACGAAATATTTTCCTATATTTTTGAAACTTCGTGGACCGGAAATTTGCTTAAAGCATATGATTCAAATGGTTACAATCAGCCAATTTCCAACGACCCCATTTGATTTTATATATGGAAAATGCACGAAATATTTTCCTATATTTTTGAAGCTTCTTGGGCCGGAAAATTTGTTTATTGTTTTGAGTTTGCCATAGATTAGGGCAAATTTTGATCAATTCACCAGTACAAGTTTATAATTCAAATGGTTACAATCGGCCAATTTCCAATGACCCCATTTGATTTTATATATGGAAAATGCACGAAATAATTTCTTATATTCTTGAAGCTTCTTGGGTAGAGAAATATGTTTATTGTTTTGCGTTTGCTATAGTTTAAGTTAACAATCGCAACAATTAATGCGATGAAAAGTTGCAATATTTAGTAAAAATTGGAAAACTTACAATCGCATCTTAAGCCATCCATTTCAATAGATTTGATTCCGATTTTTTACACTGGTGATTATACCTTGTGCCCCGGAAGTCCATCATTAAATTCTAGTACGTCCATTAATTATTAATGGTTTTTAATATAACTTCCGTTTACAACTTCCATACACAAGAATAAACGACACACGACATTGTTGTATTCACTGCAGATATAGGATTTTCACAAGACAAAAAAAAAAAACAATTTTCCAAATTATTTTCTGTTGTTGGTTTTATTTTATTTCCATTTTATTATTTTCAATTGTGCGAGAATACGTTTAATATTAGAAGACCAAAGAAAACACAAAAAAAAATCACGTCAGTCACCATGTTGGCGTCTTATTAATAGTCGTTGAATGGATATTACATTATTTGGTCAAAAATGAATGAAGAAAATGTTGAAAAGAAAACACAAAAAATCAGTCAATTTAATTTCATTTCATTTTCCTATAGATGTAGATGTTTGTTGTCGTTGTTGTTTTTGGATGATTTTCCGATGATTTTTATTTTTTTGATGAAAATACAAAAAACGTAAAATATGTTTTTCACTTTAGTAAAATGACCATTTATGATGCCATTTAGTGATGTTTTCTAATTTAGTCTAAAAGGTAATTCAAATTGTTTTGTTTGTTTGGTTTAGTGTAGTAGTGGCGGCACAACTTTTCACAACTTGTGTCTGAATAAGTTGCCCTCTTTGTAGTAAACCGTTCTATATACCGAAAATTATTTATAAAGGTAAATATTTTTCGCAACCATACTATGAATTTGATCGGTTCTAAATATTTAAACAATTTTTTTTTTGTCTTTGTTTCAAAAGGTTATGATGGCGTCTTCTTAATTTCGATACAATATACACATCGATTTTGATGTGTGTGCAAATTGATTGATGCATTTTTATTTGCGATTTTCTTGGCACCATTTTTTAAATTACATTAATGATGAAAATTTCATGAAAACCTCATTTAAATTTTTTTATTTATCGTTGGTGGTCTTTGTTGAAAACTAACATATTACTCTAAAATTTATAAAATGTTGATTCCTGTCATGTCCGACTTAATGTTGATTGTCAAAATTGAATCGAAATATTTTCCGGGTTGATTTCTCTAACACAAATCAGTGCGAATGCCAAATATTTGTTTGGGAACAAATTGCCTTCCTTCCAATCAAGATCAACATTTTGTGAGGCCGGGAAAAGAAGGTCAAATGGCTAATGATTTCAAATTGGAAATGAGAGGAAATGTTCCCATCATTTCCACTTTGAAACAAAAATTACACTGATTTAGTTTTAATCAAATTTGATTTTATTCTCAAATTTTATAACAAATTATACCTCCTTCTTTGCTTTTTTACCTTTTTTTGTTTTCTTCTCATCGCCTAGCGCCTCGACATCATCGTTTGCTTTCTCAGTATTACCCGCCACTTGTTCTAACTTTTCGTCATTTTGTTCGTCATATTTTTTGATCAATTTTTCCCAAAATTCATCCGAATTTGCCTCGAGCGACATTCGTGATGGAAATATTTCATACAAATCGCGTAAATTTTTTATTTTTATTTTTGCTTCTTCGTCGGATGGCAGTGGAGGTACCGGCTCAGCATCATCAATCATTTTTGTATCCTTACTCTTTTTCTTGTCGACCTTCTTCTCTTTTGCATGTTTTTTCGATTCAGTCTTTGGTTCAACCCATACATGATATGTTTTCGGCACATTGAATACTAAATCCGAATTTAGTGTTACGGTACGATCGACAAATTTTTGTGAGGCTAATTTAACAGTGGTCAATGTAAATTTACATGATAAAAATTCCGTAATAATATCGATTAGTACATTACATTTTCCTTGATACTCGCGTATCTCTTCCACATTATCGATATTTTCGTCACCTTCTTCAATACAATTTTCTGTCTCGAACTCGGATACATAATTTGTTGAGGTGGTTGAAAATGTTCTCATTAGCGTTTCGAATGTATGTTCTGAACATAAAAATTGCCATCCCGTGATCGAGTATTCTGCAAACGAGTTGTTAATAATTTTTGTCAACTCAATTAGTATATTGCAACCATCATAGCATATAGCGGTTCGTGAAATTTCAGTAATCGCTCGCATTAGATAAATGGCAGACACTTCTTCGGCGGTTGTAAATTTATTCGAGTCTTGAATAATTTTATGCCATTTGGAGATGGTGATATACAACCACATTTTATATAAACTTTCATTGTATTCTGGATCGGCGTGGAATTTTTCCAAGGCGGCTGTTGTTGCATTTTGTTCACCAGTCATTTCATCATCCACGTATTTGCATAGTAAAAAGAGATTATCGTAAAATGTATCGTTTAGTTTGATTTCTTGAAATTGGTCACAAAATGGGTCAAGTTCTTCCATTTTTAGCGGAATATAAATTTATTTTTGCTACATACAATAAAATCAACGCTCGCTGCGTGTAAAAGTATTTTTCGTGCTATGTAATCGGAAATCTTTAGTTATAAAGGCATTGCCTCATGCAAAACGGAAAACCGGCATTTAAAACCGTCAAATCCAATTTTTGGCTACGTTGCTTCACTTTGCAATATACAAATAACAAATAGTTTTAATCTATAAGTTCCATCTTATTCTAAGAAAATTTTATTAAAATTGATTTAATTTCATTCAAAAAGCCCCAATTTTATGTTTTGCCGGCCGTCAAGCAAAAATCCGTCCGTCAAAATATAAAATTGGAATTTTTTGAATGAAATTAAATCAATTTTAATAAAAAATTTACAAATAAGGTAGAACTTATAAATTCGAACTATTTTTTAATAATTTTCATATTGAAAAACAAACAATTTTGTCAATACTTGCATTTGACGGTTTGAAATGCTGGTTTGCCGTTCGTGCATGGGGCAATGCCTTCAACTCAATTATTGTAATTAGGCTTGATACTAGTTTGATTGCAAACTAATTCATTTTAATCATTTCGTATTGCAACCAAGTAAAAAACTGTTTGTAAACCAATAAATCCACCCTAGTAACATAGTTTGAAGCCAATTGGATCTGGTTTGACTCAAGTTTGATTTGGTTTGAAAGGTTTTTAAAATCCAGTTTATATTATAGATCGATTTATTGTAGATTTGGTTTTAAAGTCGTTTCTATGAACCCAGACAACTTTGTGTTTTATATTTGATCTCACGTGGAGCGCTAGAAATATTTATGAATATTGCTCGTTTTAAAAATAAATTTAGATAATATCTAAGACAATATTGAAAACGTGTTAATTTTTATAAATTTATATACAGATCATAAATTTTTCAAAAAACAGTGCGTTTTACAAATCTAATTTAGAAATAAATATGTATAAACAAAACCATTGAATTTAATTATTATTTTAAAAACGAGTAATTTATAATCTTCTAAAATGCACGTACACGAGTATTAACATTTGGTTATTGGTTACGTTTATAGACAATATTTTAAATAAACAAACAATAGTTTTTTTGTATTCTTAATTTAAAACTATTTTTTGATTCGAGACTTGAAGTATATTTTAAACATTTAAGATTTATGATGGTGAAACGTGTAGGTAGCAAGAAAGAGAGATGTTAAATCATCCAATTACCCGGAAACAAATTATACACTTGATTAAAAATTTTCTTTTATTTTCCCTTTCACTATGTATAATAATAATAATACGCGCGAATATACATCTCATTTCCGGTGCAGCCAAAAAAAAAATTTCATTCAATATTTTCCTCCAATACATAGATGTATTACGATGATTTTCTATTTAAAATTAAATTTTATTGGCATAAAAAAAGTACGAAAATCGAAAAATAATACAAAATATTTATTTTGGTTGGCTGCATGCCAAAATGTGATTTTCTTTTCGTTTATATACTGAAGAGTTTTTAATAGAGGAGCAGCGGTACGACGCGAGGGAAAATTAAGAAGAAAACTATAAATTAAATTTCAACTCATGTTTCTCCTCTATTCTGTGTGTACAATTTCAATTTGTGCCAATCTTAATTTTTTTTTTATTTTTACGTTGTTCTAATTATTGACTTTTAAATATTGATTTTAGGAAAACTAAATTATTAGTTTATGTTATTTAAAATAATAAATTGTGACGTACGATTTTTTTAGCCGCCGCAGACAATATTCGAACGATCACTGATCGTTGGGAAGGCGTTTGAAATTTTTTTTTTTTGGATTTCATAAGCTTTAGAAATAAACTATGAAAGCTTTCAACGTTTTATATACTAAATTAAATGTTGAGATGATAATACGTCCTCTTTGAGCACTCCTGTTTTCTGGTTACTCTTTTTATACTCCTATGTTATTCTCCGTGTTCTGCCGTATAATAAAATACTAGAAAGTTTAATTAGGGAAATTTAAACTGCTCAATTCTTAATTTTCAGTTGAAATTAGGTATATATCTAGAGCGGTTTGACAGATATAAAATAATCGTAACAGCCTTTCCTTTATACATCAACTGACGTTGTCTAACCTAATTCTATTTTTGTTACTTTTTATACATTTTTTAAAATATAAAATGGACAGAACCAATGTTAATATCCCATGTGCCGAAGTATTATCAAAATCAAGCCAAACAGCTGCAAAAGCTCGGAATGCACGTAAACCGCGAAACCGTAGTCGAGTTAATATACGGAAACGAGTTAATATACGAAAATCGAAGGTACGTAAGCAAAATAATCGTCAAAAACCAAAAGATAAATCGAATCAAATCGCGGATCAAAAGGTTAGCATTCAAAAACTTAAGATTTATTTTCGTCAACTATCGCAGCAAAATCAGAAGAAATTTATGGACGAGGTTCGTATTATCGGACAAACTTATGATTTTTTGGGTGTAAATATATTCTCGTCCTTATATAGATGGCTAACGAAGTGATATGCGGTGCTTTGCTAGCTCAGGGAGTCGAGAAAGGTCTGAAAATACATAATGTTAATCATTGTATAGTTCAGATTGACCCGATCCAGTTGTTTTCACAGGAAGAGTCATCATCAAAGTCCTAGTTTTAATTAATTAATTAATTTATTTTGTATTTTGTAGTAGAGGTTTAGTGTTTATGTTAAAAATTTCAAAATGCCAAAATTTAAAAAAAAAAAAAAAATGTTTTCCTTATTTACGGAGAGGAAAGGTTAAACATCCCAGAACAATCAAACAAAATATTAAATTACAAATTTTTTAATTACTTCTTCATTCAGTATATAACATCATGCTACCAATGCGTATAATTAAAATAGATCTAATTTAAATAGACATTTCACGGCGAACAAGAATTAGAGACGACACGTAACATAATGTTTATGTTTTTAAATTGATTGTCACCTGAAAGGTAATTTAAATGTTTTGTGTGCCAAGAAATTCATTCGCTGCTACTTCTATTTTGTTAATAATTAAAATTCTTGTTGTTGTTGTTAGTGTACTCTCGTGTAGAGTAGAAAATAGTATGTAAAAAAAACAAATTTAAAATAATTTAAATACTAAAGATATACGACGCCATTCAGACGACCATCACATTTAATGACCTTAAGAAAAAAAGTTATAAATCTTTGTTTCTTTTTAATGGTTACTCTAATTCTATTTCAGATAATCGAGGAATTTGATTTTTGATTTAACATTTGATTTATTATTATTTTTCTATCAGGTGCATCGTCGCGTTCGCGTTGTAAATTTAACTTAGTCGAGTTGAAGGGAATCAAAACTCAGTGATTTTCAACCGTGGCATTTGGACCAATCCTCTTACTGTCTTGAATTAAGTAGGAATAAAACAACAATTTTAGCTGATTCTTGATTAGTTGATTTTTCGATTTGCCTGAAAATTATGACAGTTTTAATACCAATTTTCCGACTTGACTCTTATATATGAGTAGAGTTTTATAGAATACCAATAGATCGAAAATTTGACAGCTAAAATATGTCAAGTATTAAGGAAAACAAACAGCAATTTATATGACACTATCCTAAAATATTTGAAAATAACTTAACTTTAATTAAAATGAACAACAACAAAAAAATTCAAACGGTACAAGATTAAACGTAACGATTACGAAATTGCCTTCTCTTTATGTTTTAATTTTTCACTCGATTTTCACAAAAACAAAAAATTACCGGTTTCTAAACCGGATTTTTAAATGTACATTCTATACCATCTTTGTCCCTATTTTAGCATTTTAGCTAGCTAAAGCAATAAGCTATAGAGGAGTCTATATTTTATTTGTCAGTTACTTGGCAACCTGGCAATTACCGTTCCGACGTCATTCAACGATAGCACCTAAAAGCTTTTCGGGAGCCATGGATAGGTTCGATAAAAATTGAAAACAATTTCGCTGCTATACTTGAAAATGCATTAAATCATCCACATTTGAAACGCTAAACAAAAATGATTTTAATTCAGAGAACCGAATAGTTTAAATTCCTATAAATTTTCAACTCAACAGGTAGGTTATTAAACATTTTAGCAGTCAAAAAAGTTAAAAATGAATTTTTAAAATTGGTTGTTGTAAATTTTTGAAGCCGAATACACTGATTATTTCTCAAATTTTAACCAACATTGACGTTCAACCGATTAAAATTGATAACGAAAAATATGTTTACAGTTTTTAAAAATGGAAATATCTGTAAATCCTGAAATAAAGGCCTTGATGCAGATAAACTATCTATGATAAAACGATAAATTCTAGCATAGTAGGTTCCACCCCAGCATACTAATCTAAAAAAAAAGGGCATACTAGTCGTAAGATGTACATTTTACTGATCACTAATGCCAGATAATTGTGGATAGAGTCAATATGGTCCTTTCACAACATCGAGTTATATCAGTGCTACAAAAACATAGATTGAGTAAGGCACTATTTCTTTACTATAATTATAAATCCGACTTTATATTTTGAATATTTGTACAGTGAATAGGGTGATTATACAGAATGAAAAATAGCAGTAGACCTGATACTGGCCTTAATACGTTCACTCAAATTACCATTGATTTTAACAACCTGTGACCGACCAGACAAATAGGATTTAGCCCACCGCAAAGAATCACCATGAAAACCAGCAAGGAAAAGTTTTTATAGTAAAATATCATGGTTCACCTTATCGCTTTGGTTAAATCTACAAAAATAGACCAATCAAATTTCTTTGATCCAGACCCTTATACATAAAATTTGTAAATTCCAATAAAGGATTTTCTGTACTTCTAAATTTTCTAAAATCATACTGGTTATTGTGTAAACATTTAGTTCTAAAAAACTACTATTTCTGGAATGAGTTAGTATCTCAATAATTTTATCAAATACAGAGAGCAATGATATTGACCCCATAACATATAATATTTTTTTTTGTATCACCGTTTTGTAATATTAGAATAACCACGGCTTGCTGAGAAGAGATTGCTGAACAGGAGAGCTGGTAATTTTAGGATCACTGATACTTCTCCCGGGCCACTCCGGGATAAGACTGTGCTGTATGGTTATCAATATTTACAGTAATATTTTTCTTACAGTACTGCTAATTTCTAAATATATTTATTGATCAAGAATGTGGTGTACAAAGAGCCCCAAACATAAAAATCATTTTCATTGAGTTTTCTTTCATTGCATTTAGTGAAATATCTCGTTGGCGAACAGAATAGGTAAACTTTCAAGCATTAGTTTAATTTTAAGCCCATTTTGATTTTTCCTGAAATTGGTACTGAATTTAGCGTTTACTGAGTTGATTAAAACTGTTAACGCCATTAAGCACAGCCTTCCAATGATCATTTACTCATTGTATTTTACCTATAGGTCATAATATAATAAAGTGAAGCAAATTTAAGGGTTGGTTACATCTAAAGAAAAATGTTGGGTTTTTGGATCATTCTATGAACTCCACTCCAAAAAACTATACATAAAAAACTAACTCCACTCCTAAAAATTGTATATATTTCCAAAATTTTCAGTTAATTTCCGAGGATCCCGAGAGAGTGAGTTTCGTCGCTTCCGGCTCCCGGGATTTTAAAAACGGTCGGGAAAGCAACCCGCTAGTACTAAGTGAGTTTCAGTACCAGGCCAGCATAAAATTAATTTAACGATGTATATTTGATGTCCCATAGTCACTAAAAGGTTAAACAACAATGTTCTAAAAGCTTTACAACAAAAGTGTGTTTTCGAATTTCAAATCAAATTGAATCCAATTACACATACACACACACCCGTTTGAAAATCAAAAAACTAAACCAAAAATAACAGAATAATTTTAATAAAATAAAAGGGATCAAATAAAATATGTTAATAATGTTCAGCTATATACACAACATACCGTCTGATTCTGATATATGAATACATAAAAAAAAACATAATATAAGCATAACATATATAAACATATAACATACAATAACATAATCAGAAAGAGGTCAGTTTGAATAATTTTCAAATATAAATTCTAAATACACGATTTGAATTTTATTTATTTGGTTTACGTACGTTTGGTTTGATTCGGTTCCCCTACATAATATGTATGTATGTATTTACATAGTTTTGTGAATTTTTATGTCGATTTTATATAGCACACACACACACAGTGTGGCTCAATCGGTCTATCGTCATAATAAATAATTAGACCAATCCACAATATTCAATATTCGGCCGTGATACCCAAAAGGCAAATACATTATATCAGACAAGAAATGGCCATCACTTTATTTTGATTTAAGAAAAACAACTTTTTATCTCTTTCTTTCGATACACAATAAAATAAAATAAAAAATATGAATACATTTTCCAAAAGTCAAAAATAAATAAATAAATTCATAAAAATAAAAAATAAAAAAATGAAAAAATGTATAACAATTTTCCTCTTTATTACTGTTTTATACTGTACGTTCATTTCTTTCGACCATTCTTTTTTCGAAACACACAAAAATACCGAGAAAATTTTATGTATACACATTTTCCAGGATGAGATTGCAATAAAAACCGGACAGAGGAAAAAAATCATATATTTTACAAATAAATATGTATTTTTGGACATATGTCGCCGCCCTGTATTATCATGTCCATTTTTAACTTAAAAAAATAAAAAATAAAATTTCCTTTTTGCCTATATGATAAGCAAACATAAATTTTCCCCTTTTATTGAATTTTTTATTTTTTACGTTTTTCATCCGAGATGAGTTTTAATTTTCTTATATTTATGGTACATCTTAAATTTGATAACGAGAGCACTGATCTAAGTAAATCAAAATTTTCAACTTTACCTAACTAGTGTTGCAATTACTTTGCCGCACGATTTTTGAAGTTTTATAAAATGAAATCATAAAATTTACAATATTCCGAACTTATGAGCAGCGGCGTAACTAGGTATCTGCGGTACGGTTGTTGGTGCCCACGAAATTTCTTTTATTAGTTCAAATTTAAGATTAGATAGTTCAGATTAAACTTAAAGTAGACCACCTTTTCAAATTTGCAGCACGGTACATTTATAGGAAATTTTTAAGAAAAGGCGATAGTCTAATTTTTAGAAAAAGACGAAACCATTCCTGTTGCTATTAAATATTTTCTTAAGACAAGCTCAATCATTTCTTCTCGGTTCTGACTCCATAGAAATAAAAATGCCTTTAGATTCCGACCGATATTTAGATTTAGACGAAAATTAGCTAAACTCGTTTGAAATCAAAGCTTTCGACATCAAGCGATAACGATTTTAAGTTTGCTGGGTTGATTTATTTGTATAATACGTTTTGCGTAACTCCAAGTTTACCCCTTTTGCATTTAAAATTCAACCTTTTATAAATCAAATTCAGCCTTTAGCCAAACAAATTCAACCTTTTACAAATTAAGTTTAGTTTATTAAAGCTTGAATTTGATTTGCCAATAGATAACATTTATTTTGCAAAATGTTAAATTTGATTTTAAAATGGGAGCTTTTAGTAATCCGCTGGTGTTAGCGGCTTGCGATGTATCATTGTAATGTTCATAAATAATAATAAGAAACTAGAAAAATACATAACCGCAACTGAAAATAAATTCTTATTTCCCTCACTCGAGCCAAGCCAGTCAGTCTCTATAATCAATTAGCGTCCGTTCGACTTGCAGTTTCTTACACATGGAACGCTTGAAAATGAAAACACATTTTGGATTAAGGATGTTTAATTTGGAAACAAATATTCTAAATTTTCTCAAAAATACCCTTTGTAATATCAAATTCTTGAGTAAGTAAAACAATTTGAGTTGAAAAGCTTTGATAAGTGAAAGCTCTTCAAACTAATAATTCTTGACATTTTGCTCATAACATTTTTTAACAAAAAACCAGAAATTATGAAAAGGCTCACAAATGTTAAGTTCAAACCCAAAAGGTATAAATTAATTATCAAGCTTAAAGCTCATTGAATATAAATATTCTAAATTTATTCAAAAATACCAACTTCCTTTATAATATCAAATTTAGAGTTAAATGGTTTGGTTTGAAAACCTTTTAAAACTAATTTATTTAATTAATTATTTAATTTAATTTACATAATCCGGTACACTCTGTTTTGAGCATCAGCTCATTCATAACAGAGCATACTAAAAAACGGGGGCAACTTAAAAATAATAAAAAAAGGCGTTCAGAATCATTGACAAAAGCTTTTGATGATTATGATGATCAACTTTGAGAACAATTATTCTTTATTTTAGCCAAAATTCCGTCATCTTTTGAAAAACCATATTTCTGAGTAAAATGAATTGGTTAAAAAAGCTTTGATAATTGAAAACTTATAAAATTAAAAGTTTTTGATTTTTTGCAAATACAAGTTCCGCTTTTTTGCGGAACATAAAAAATGTGCAGTTGATCTCAGACAAAATTTATATTGAAACTCACTAATTTGCGCGGAATACAAGATTTTTTAGGTGTAATTGGGCCTGTTTGATAATTCGCACAGTGCAGTGCAGTGTACATTTTTTCTTTATTTCACCACCAGAACTAAATCAAAGTAGACAAGGCAAACATTATGCACTGCACCGCACTGTGCGAATTATCAAACAGGCCCAAGGAATATACAGTCCCAAACATACAAGTTCGAATCAATTACCCATGGATTCTGCACTCTCAACAGGGGGGGTCATAGTTGTGTTCATTATTATCACCGATCGTAATCAGATGATGTCAAATCCCTTTTGCCTCCCGCCCTTATCGGGATTCGAACCCGGTACCTCCCGATCCAAACGCCACAGCTTTAACCACTGAGATGATTGCAGTTATTTTGGTTGGAGAAATATAATAAACGATCCCGTGGAAATCCAGCTGACCTACGATCCCAAGTAATTTCATAAACTTTAAAACGTTTAATGCATTACAACCGTCTACATTGACGGGGCGATGCTTGCCCTATAAATTTTGACTGAAGCTTTAGGTGAGATGCGTAGGATCAGTAAAAAGATTTTTCCACTTTTTACCTTTTCCATCCGAGATGTGTTTGAATTTTGAGCACCGATCGAATAACTGGTGAATTTTCGATTAAGAAGTAAATCAAAATTTTCGACTTTACCAAACTAGTGTTGTATCGTTTAAGAAAACACCAAAATTTTACAAATTCCAAATATGTGATTTATTAATATTTTACACAAAGAGGCTACTGTGTATTTTGCACCCACTTTACAACACCGCTTCCATTACAGCATGACGATGGTACCTTTCGGGTCAGTTCACCAGACATCTAAAAGAAGAATTGTTATATGAACTAAGTCTTCATAATATATAATCTAGACTTTTGATATACCTCATCCATAAATCGTCTTTGATCTGGCGCTGACAATTTAAGAAAATAATATTTCAGTGTTTGAATGTTTACCGCATGATCATCGGCAAATGGGGAGGTTGGTACATCAAACGGCGAAGATCTTGTTTGAAATAAAGGATGCCCAAAACGTTGTATTTGATTATTTCGATTATGCGCGTTTGCAGCAATTGCATAGTGTGGCGTATGCGATCGACTAGGTGAATCAAAATATCCTCCTGATGTCATCGCACTATTCATGATCGTATCACGATTGATTTGTTCGACAATAGGTTCGCCTAAAAATTCCGTTAATTTTGGTAGATCCGATTGATTGATGCGAAATTCGACTAGAACTTCCGGATTCGGTGCAAAAGCGGCAATATTTTGTGCAGCATTTGGGAATACCAATCGACGAGCTCCTGAATAGGAACCACATGTCGATTCTGTTGTATTTGCATGTGATGGACCGTCACTAAATTGTGTAATTGTAGGTTTTAGTTCGGTGTTTAGTTCTTGTTCACGATATTCACAGGTCTTAGATTTGGTACTCGTTCTTCTACGTTTTGGTCGCTTGCGAACTGTCAAGCTTCGTGTATTATATCGTCGAGTTATTCGACCAGTATTTCGCCGTTTATTTGTTAGCGCCGTTTGTACAATACTACAAATTTCTGATTTCTCTTCCACTGAGTTCTCTTTTAGTGGTAAATCAGTAGGTGGTGCCAGAACAGCTGCTGCTTTTAGCTCTGTTATTAATTCTGGGGCTAGTTGTTCGACCGGTTTAGGTTTTATAATTGATTTTGATTGTTTTACTTTCTTCGGTCCCGTTGTGATTCGTGTATTGTGTCGCCCAGATGTTGGACTTGTACACCTCTTATCAAGCTCACTTGAAGGTATATCAATTTCCTCCGGGCGATTCAGTTTTGCTAGACTTTTTCTGGATGCTTGTCGCGAACTAGCCGTGCATCGGGAAGGTGGGGATTTTTCAGATTTAATTTCCATTTTATAAAAAAAAAAAAAATTTTAACTAAACAATAAAATTAGGTTAGGCAATGTCAACTAATAGAAGCTAATAGAAAAGGCTGTTGCGATTATTTTCACATAAATTTCTAGCAGGCCGCTTACTTCATTAATCTTAATAAAAATTAATTACCTGTCAAACATTTATACCTACTAGTTAATAAATTAAGTTATACATGTAGCATACATTCCGATTGACATCCGTAATTGATTATACACGCGCACAGTAATAAATTTACCTCACAATTTTGGAAAATTAATTTTCCCCAAAAAAAATAAAAAAATATTCTCGAAGCTCAAATAAACAAACAAACATACGAAATTGATTGCTGTCAATCATCGCAAAGTAAAAATTGATTTTCATCTGCGAGCATTATATTTTCCCAATTTCCATATGAATAAATTATCTAACGTTTATTTACACACGAGAACAGCATCAAGCAGTTACAATTTAGTTGTTTTGAGGAATCTCATTTCAGATTTGTTTAAGAACAAATTTATTTTTTCCTTTTCACATTTTTCTCATTTTCATCTTCATCATCATCAACATCATATCGGAATTGAAATTGAATTGTATAAATTATTATAATGGTGGTGGTAGTGCGGTTAAAGAAAAATGTATATTAAATTACTTGTGAATATGTACACCTGGAATTTGGAATTTTGTAGTAGGTGGAAAAATTTATTGGAAAATTGATTTTCCGTTTTTAAAAAATTCCGATGTTTTTTTTTTTTATAAACTACACCTGTTGTCGTTGTTTTGGAATGTCTATACTCAATAAAACAGAGAAAATCAAATTTTTAACGGATCTATTCGTCTATTTTTGTTAACGCTGTTTTGGCGCTAGTTTAAGTCAAGCCTAAGAGTAATGAAACAAATATTTATATAAAATAAAAACTCCAAAACAATACAAAAATCAAGAGCTCAAGATCCAAGTGAAAAGCGACCTCTTAAAAATTGTTGTGAAAAATTTAAACGTTAGGTCATAGGAAAGTTCAAACGGTATGTCCAACACCAAGTCGAAACTTACCTTGAACAAAGAAAGCTAAAGGACATGAATAAAAATTATCTCCATTTTAAGTTGTATTAGTGAAAAAAATAATAAATTAAAAAGCGAGGTTACGTTTACTTATGTTACAGCATTTTACACATTGCATTTTGAAATCTGAACTTAAATAAAGATGACACACGATTGAATTTTTTAATGATCCGGATCAAAAAAAAAAATATGTTTTTGTTTTTTTTCGAAAGAACATGCAAATATCATTTTCTAGATCCAAATAATTTTTTTTTTGATCCGGATCAACTTTTTTATGCCCAAAGAATTCGATATAAATAGGCAAAATAGAGTAAATTTTATTCTAGAAAATAGATTCTTTGGGAAATAAAAATATGATCCGAATAAAAAAAACTTGATCCGGATCAAGAAAATGTACGGATAATTTTTTAAAAATCTCGATTTTTTGGAAGGTTTTATCATACTTTCACAAACACAGAAATTCAATCTTGAATTTTATTGATGCAAAAAAAAAACTAGATAAAAAAACTGAACTTAGATCAATTTCTACTATGACGAGTTCGGCATTTTTTGATTTAGGTTCCGTTTTTGTGAGCCAATAAAATACAGCATAACTGTTAAAATGAGTAAATAAAACGACGCCATTTTGGTTATATTTTGATACGAATAGTTACGGTATATTTGATTAAAATTAAACAAGAATCTTTTTTTTTTCATTAATACAACTATAAACGGAAATCATATTTTTTCATATTCTTTGGCACATAAAAAATTGATTTTTTTTTGGCAATCGAAAGAATATGACAAGAGATATAAAGCCTATCGAACGTCATGGTTTTTTGTGTTAAAGAAAACAAATTGAACATCAAAATATTGTTCATATCTTTCGTATGAAGTGGCACGTAGATACAATTTTACCTTAACTTGCTTAATATTACTCACTAACCCAAATAATTCGATAAATTCACTACTTTCGGAATTTTTCGAAATTTTTATGGGTTTTATAGATTTTGTTTAAAATTTTTCGAAATTAATATCTAGGTATACATTTTTCGATATTATAGAAATTGTTTAAGATTTTTCAAGATTCATTAATAGAGATTATCTAAATTTTTCTGGGTTAATCGGGATTATTCCGCAGTTTTTTCTTAAGTTTTTCGATATTTTTATAGGATTATTCGAGATTTTCGAATTTATTCGAGTTTCGAAAGGCAATATTCTGCACTTAGCATTGGGTTGTGGGAACTTATAGACTTACATATTTTCATATATCAGAATCTTGATATTTAGAAGATTTTTCGAGATTACTCCAAAATGTCGATTGTTCTTCGGTTTCCTACATAATTCGAAATAATTCAAGAATGTCCAGAATGCGGGGGTGATGATTAGTGCGTATAGGATTTATTTTGATTTCACTTACTTAACGATAATTCGATTTGAGAGCTTTGTATATTTTCAAGAAATTTTGAAAATTCGAATTTTTTGTAATTATTTCAAAGTTTGTGATTTACTTATCTTCATAGTAATTAGTTGATTTTGATTCCATAATGTTTCGGTTTTTTGGCTTACTCAGGTGCTTGAGTTATATGCAAAGTCGATGAATTTCATTAATATACTTGGGCGTAACCATTCTAAACATAATTGATTTATGCGTATGACACCCAATACAGCACTGTCCTCATCCAACAACTATGATTTAAACAACGATCAACTAATAGACCTCACGGCCACGATCTCTTTACTATTTAAAAACATTATTGTTCGTGATCTTTTAGCAATTTTGACAAACAACCTTAAATAAAATTCGAATCCTACGTCATAACAACAATCTAATCGATTTTAAATTAACAAACTGATCATTTTAAAGTATGTAACGTTAAAAAAATGTTAGCACGCACACAACAATCAATACAAAACGTCTGCCACAAAACGTATATTTATCACCTGTAGTAAAAAAAGTGACAGTCACTTGCGCGGTACATATATTAATGTGAAAACAATTAAAATAGTTTTGATGCCAATTTAATTTTAAAATGTGTTCATAAAAAAAAACCAAAGCAAATATTTCTTAAAACTTGTGAAATTAATTTGACAAATAGTTTTTGGCTCGTAATAACACAATTTATAATTATTATTAAAAAAAAAATGTAATGTTTTAATGCGACGACCAAACAAATCAGAATAAATATCGCGTGGCGGTGGGCATTACATTTGTAAATACATAACTCGCTAACTCGTATATACATATATACAAGTAAATATGATTAAGAAATTTATGTTTAAAAAGATGTTAAATTGTAATTTGGCGTGTTAATTTTAGTGTTTTCTTACAATTTTCTTCATCACATCACAAAAAATATAATTTTTCAATTTATCAACCATTTAATTAAAATAGTTTTCAGTTCTTTGCATAGTTACGCGATTTTTTTGTTTTTTACGTTTCATACAGAGATGGAAATATTTATTTTGTTAACTGTATCCTAACGTTGGCTTCACGAGTGTATTGTGAAATTTATTTTGCTTCCTCATGATTTAATAATGTTGTTTTCAAAATAATCTTACTAAATTAAACGAAGAACACTGAGTGTTCTCATGAAGCAAAATTCATGCAGAGACGGGCTTGAAGCTCTTAAACATTAACAATTTGATGTGATTAGAAGGAGACATGTTAATTATTCGTGTCTCAAACAAACGTAACTCTAAAGAAACAAATAAATTTCTTATACAATTTTAATACGAAAATTATATTTTCCGTCTTTAAAAGATTTAAGTTTTTAAGTTTTGGAATTTGGCCAACAAAAAAAAAATACAAATTGGTGCAAGTAAAATGAATGCAATTTAAAAAAAAATACCGAGTACATTTCGAATCGGACATAAACATGATTGGAAAAATGCAAAAAATAAAAAAATTGAATTAACGTCATTTATAATTTTCGTACGTCCCACTAAATTACAAATTAATTTTCACTTTTCATTACACATACATACATCAGTACAGTAATTTAGATGGAAATTTAAAAATCAAATTTGCTTTGATCTTAAATGATTTAATGTACGTTAATTAGCTCGATTTATAAGATTTATTGAAATTTACGTGATTATTATTTAAACTATCAAAATTTGGAAGCGGAAACGGAACTGTCAGGGAAACATAGTAACACGGAGCTTCAATTAAACAATGTTGTGCTTAGAGCGATATAATCCCGTCCAAAACAAAAATTACAATAAATCAATTTAATCCATTTCACCTTCGTAAACACAAAATAAGAATAATTATTATTTACCAACCTTCAATTTAGGATTAGGCCTAGCTACAGAGCATAATATCAATCAGATGTTGTTATTTTGTGTTCACTAATCAGAATTTTATTGCTCGAACATAGCAAAATAAACAACAAACTTTAATCTACTCGATGAATAATACACGACAACAACAACAAGAAAAATAACATGTCAGTTGACTTGGGTGAAAAAGCAAAAGAAAAAAGGTAAAGGGGGTGGCAAAATAGGACAAAAAAATTCAATATTAATCCCTTCAAAGGTAATTAATTTTGATCATCTCTATCTTTCTAAATACATAACTAAACTCTCATCATTAATGGCAAAAAAATACGAATGACAAGATATCCTACAGCCTTGTCGTACTTTATTGTCTGTGTGTTGGTATTTAATTTGTAAGAGGGTTGACATAATATATTATAATTTTTCGAACAAATTGAAGGTAAAATAATGTTAGTAAAAACATAAAATACCATTAAAAATATTATTTTTGTATTTATAAAGCAATTCAAAAGAAAATTGATTTTACTCCTTACATTTTCTACTTATGTACGTTTAGTTTGTTTAAGGAAGAATGATGTACCAACAATATAAAAATACTTAACGATTTTTTATACTACAAAATTTATTGGTAAATATATCTTATGTTGTGTAATTACATATATAGTCAGGAGAATTAAGTTTTCACTTCAGTATACAGTACAAAGTAGAAGAATTCGTGTAAGGGTTGAATGAAATTTTCACGACCAAACCCTCATGGTGTATAAGTACGCATACAGCAAAAAACAAAAAAAAAATCAAGGAAAATTCTCATTTAATGTATTTGATTAAACCTTGACGTGATGGATTACAACATCGATTCAGGTTGATTGGTCTCGACTAAAATTACATTTACCCCATCCATCTCCTCCAACCCAAATAACCTCTTCAAATTCAACAAGATTTTTGTTTTGGTTTTTGCTATCATCTATATCTCCTCTGAATATATTCGTATACTCTCGGTGGTAAAATCACATTAAATTACACAAAAATATCAAATTTTAGTTTATTGCCAACGAAAAGCGCACGAGAAAAAAAAACCCAAAAATTTTCATCCCTTTTTTGTTGATATATATAATATTTATATACAGACTTGATACTAAAATAGTTTGGGTGGTTTGGTCGGTTAATATGTTATGTTGTTTGTAAAGGTTTTAACTATATACGAGTAAAAATTTATGTTTTATCTATTATCTATCATTGATTCATTTGTAATTGCTTCTTGTTTGCTTTTTAATAATGTGTTTTTTTTTGTTTTAGGTATACATATAGTAAATACACTATAATTAAAGGGATTCTGAGTTTTTTGTGTGTTTGTACTTTGGGGATCTAATAATAACATCAATTTATGTTGTAAGTTGATATGTGAGTAGAGTATAAAGTATTCGGTTATTTTATAATGCGATGTTTGGTCGAAGGTTAACAGCTAAACCATACTTCAGACGTTTATCTTTTGAACTATAAAATCACACCTGCGATTATTAATTTGTTCATTTGAATATTCTTACTTTGTTTTTCAACTATAACCTACAAACTACAACCTACAATCTGCGACACACAACCTACATCATTTTTCAACCTGCAAATTAAAACCTACATCATGTGGGATCACCACGTTTTCTAGAAAGACTAAATCTGGGACAAAATCTCGAAAGAAAAAATTTCGAATGGGGCAAAATCTCGAAAGACATAATCTCGAAATAAATCTTGACACAATAATTAGTTTCGAGATTTTGTAAAATGTTTGTATTTTTTTGGGTTGGTATCGTTATCCAAAATAAAAAATCCCAAAAAATCAAGTTTTTTAAATATACCAAATTTTTGTAATACATATTTTTATAATTCGTTTTATACTTTAGTGCAGTGCTTCTCAAACTGTAGGCCACGGCACCCTAGCCTTAAATCCTCGTCTAAATATCTCTAATAAACCGAACAATTTCCTCGCACACAAATTACCGAACCTGCCTATTATGTGATGTATATATCAATTCCACAATCACAAGGATTTTGGTAGGCAAGTTCTTATTCTACAATAGATCGCAAACCTTAATCTGCGGGACAAAAAAATCATCGGTAAAATTGAGTCCTTTTATGAAGTAACATTTTTAAATCAGTAGTCGATATCCGAAGTAAATTCTCGGAAATTTAGAAGCTAAATTTAAAAATAAAAAAAAATGCGTTCCTTTTTTATTTTTGAAGAACTCGTCATAAATAAAATTTCAAATTTTGAATATAAAATTGCTAAGAGGGCCACAGATTTAAAATTAGTTAATTGCGTTGAAAATGTGTAGTAAATCTAAAAGAAACTTTGGATAACTCTGATTCAATTTTTTTAATGTTTCAAATACTTTCAGAATTTTATTTTTCAATAATTCAGAAGAATATTAAATCCAAATTTGGTTTTAAATACCTAGGTAAAAATAATTTGACACAAAAATTAAAAACGAACCAAATTTGGGTCGGATTGCTGTAAAATTAGAGGAACATAAATCAAATTTAGAATAGTTGTAAGCCCCAAAATGTTTAGCTTTTAAATCCCCTCCCGCCCCCCCCAAATACCAAAAAATAAAAATTCCCCTTCGAAAGACCCCATTAAATTTTTGCTAACTACAATATGAAAACAAAAGGCATCTACATAATTTCATGTCATCCTTGGGCGGAAAGGACCAATGCTAAGCGGCTTTGGGGAGTTCTCTATTTTAGTATGTGCATAATTATTAAAAAGCGTAAATTTTCAAAAATGCCCCAACCTATGAATGCTAGATTCTTTTAAAAATCGTCAAAGTGGTGGTTTGGTGATGCGACATCAGCCTCAAAATTCTAAAGTATACAACGAATTAAATTAATATTTCAAACATTTGTTATATTTAAAAAACTTAATTTTTCGGGATGTTTATTTTTTTCGGGATTTTGTAGTTCAGAATTTTGTCACCAACTAAGTGCGGTCCAAGTCACTGTGATAATTATGTTTCTAGATTTTAGTTTTCTGGATTTTCGTTTTTCTGAATTTTTTTGTTTCTGGATTTTTTTTTCTAGGTAAGGTAGCCAACTCTGACGTTAATGCTTCCAATTTAATTCAAATCCGAAATTCGCTCCAATTTGTTCGCCGATACCATACCATACCTAATCAATTATAAGCCAACCACAACACAACTTGAAACATTTGTGGTAGATCTATCAGTAGAAGCGATATGAGCGATACAATTCCTTTGATCTGTGTCTGAAAGGGGATCACTACATTTGCCTGAAAAAAATCCAGTAATTTTAGAGAAAAGAAATACAGAAAAATATCCAGAAAAATATTTTGTTTAAAATAAATGAAAAAAATTCAATTTTTTAGGCATTTTTAGACTTTTGACATCACTTGAAACATTTGTGGTACATCTATCAGTAGAAGCAATACGAGCGATACAATTCCTTTGATCTGTGTCTGCAAGGTTGACGAAACATTTACGAATCATTAAATCCGCAATTCATATTGAAAACTTACCTTCAAAGTGGTGAGTCTTCTACTCAAACTGTAAGAAATTTACGTGGAAAATTCAGTAGAAATGAAATGTTTTACAAGACCATTTGTGAAGCGAGTTTGTAAAACTGGATTGTTATTGAATAAACCAACACGCGCTACCATCCAGACACTATCCAAGACTTGAAAGACCAAATCGCAGTTGCCATTGATGAGATAGGAGCCCGCATACAATCGAAAATGTTCTGAAAAATTAGGTTGACAGCATGGGATACTTTAAGTCATTTGAATGAGATTGTGTTCCATACTTAATGGAATGTATATACTCCTTCTAATAAAACAAACCACTTTGAAAAATATTGTTCGTTTATGAATTTAAAGCCAAATTAAATCGCAAACGTTAGATGGACCACCCTTTATTTTCTCACTGAAATCGGTTTATGAAAATGATTATGAATCCAATTAAAATTTTGTAGTTCACATCTCAAATTTTCTAAAGTGTATAGATAACCCATGACCTGCGTATAATCATTACGTACGAAAAAAATATTATTTTGAAAGAATCACAAAAAATTCTTATCTATTCTACATTTTGCTAACAATTCTAATTCAGTACACGAACTAATCTACAATGAAGAACATTAAAGTTTGTTTAATATTGATCGCCCTTACTCAAGGAATCGCAAGTGTTGCGTCCAGAAATATTGAACCGAGTACAGGGCCAAGTTGTTACGATGAAGCGAGGGTAAACAAAAATCTTAATGTGTATACCATTTAACCAATTTTCAAATTATAAATTATATTACAGAAATTGTCACTTGCAGCCAATAACTGCGCACCACCCAACTTAAAGTTGAAAGATATTGTTGATAGAATTGTTGAATTTCGTAATCATTCGATAACCGCAAAAGAGTTTTCTCAATCCGCCACAGATTATTGTACGGCTATAAAAATGGTGGTATCATGCAGTTTGGAAAAAGGTGCCAACGTTCATTCATCATGCCATAACTATCCCAAAGTAGAGTTTCAGATAAATGCTTTTCGTTTAGCTGGTCGCATCGAAACCGAAATATGTTCCGAACAAATTCTTTATAAAATTGCAAATGACCGCGGATTAACATGTTTGGAAAATAGCAATTTCGAGCGTCCTGAAGCCACCAAATCTTCTTTAGAAAATGCGCATATATGCTCCTTAATACAAAGTTACCAGGACGGCATCCCACAAATATTTAATCAATGTGAACACGATGGTGAAATTGTGAAATACGCTGACCAAGTGGGAACCGCGTTGAATGTGGAATTTTCTTGTATCATTAACGAAGAAAAAGATTAATTTCACCGATTTATAGTTACTACTTATAATAAAAAACAGGTACATAGTTTTATTCACAGCCTACATGCATATACATATATGTTATTTAAAAATGCATAGTTAATAAAAACCATAATAAAATTGAATAGTTAATACAAAATTTAACCAGTTGTTTCGACCATGAAAAATATTAAAGCTTTGTGTAAACAAAGTTAAGTTTGGCATTTGTCACATTTAACAAAAATTAGTTTCGAACATACCCATAGATAATTTACATCGCTGTCTGTCGGATGCCCAACTGCAAAAATGTGCAATATTATCCTCTCGAATTATCTTTGGAGGTAAGTGGCTTGCGTTTGGTTTTTCTTTTTTGTCTCTATTGCCAGATTTATATTTATAGATAGACGGTCACGTTTTAAATTTTCGCAACTATCGTTTGCTTTACATAGGTTCTCAACAAGCTCAGATCGGGAATCTGCCAAATTAAGGTATCGTGTCGGTGGTTTGGCGTCTATTGGGGGGGGGGGGGGGGGGGATCAAAGTTGAGTGTCTACCAGCTCCGTATCCTTTGTGTAAGGAGTAACCTGATCACAATTCGCAAGTGTATGTGCTGCCTCCTCGGGCAAAACAATTTGGCAGAATGGGCCTTTTGGGACAGGCTAAAGTACGGCGCTAAAGGAGAAAACCTTGACAAAAAACCCTAATCGAAGGTGGGAGAGAACCCTAATCTAAGAGGGTTGACTGCCTTATTTAGGAAAACATAATACATATATGTACTTTCAGTCCCGAAAAAAAAAATCCAGAAACAATAAAATTCAGAATAAACAAAAATCCAGAAATCTAAAATCCAGAAACGCAACTATCAAAGTGCAGACCAAATTTAAATGAAAATTTATAAAATGTTTATCGAATTTGACTTTTGCCGTAAGTTTCTTAATAAAAAATGTCGAATCATACAATTTCGAAAACATAAAATCCCGACAAGAATACTTATTAAAATCCCGACTCTACAAAATTTCGACGGCACAAAATCACGACTGAACAAAATCCCGACTCTAGAAAATCTCAAGCGAATTAAATTGCTTATAAAAGCGAGTGTTTTAAATATTTGTATCGAATTTTCTTCCGTTTTTCCAAAATATGACCCGGCTCTTTTCCAGCATATATTACTAGAAAGAGAAGTAAATTCCCTCTTTTCCAAAATATTTTTAAAGAATTTCTCTCAATTTTTTTTCCAGAATATGTCTCGGCTCTTTTCCAGAATATTACTCGCGTGAGATTTTATTTTTAAAAGCCGGGATTTCTTCGAGATTTTCAAAATTTTGTGCCGTCAGGATTTTGATGCGTTAGGATTTTATTGAGCCAGAATTTTACTTAGACTGGTATTTATTAGATCGAGATATCGTTCAGTCGGGATTTTGTAGAGTGAGATTTTATTACTCCAAATTTTCTGAATCGGGATTAACTATGCGTTACCCGGAAATTGCTTCGTCAACCTTTCTGACACAGACCAAAGGAATCGTATCGCTCATATCGCTTCTACTGATAGTTCTACCACAAATGTTTCTAGTTATTTTGAGGTTGGCCTAATTCGTTGCAGACACAGATCAAAGGAATTGTATCGCTCGTTTCTACTGATAGAAGTTCCACAAATGCTTCAAGTGATGTCAAAAGTCTAAAAATGCCTATAAAAATTGAATTATTTTCATTTTTTGTAAACAAAATATTTTTTCTGAATTGCTTTTCCGGGAATTTCTAGATTTTTTTCGGGATTTTTACTTTTTATCTATTCTGGATTTTTTGTCAGGCAAATGTAGTGATCCCAGCTCAAAATCCTATTATGAGGTAATTCACTTCAAGAGTTAGCGTACTCCTTACTTGGCCATTATTCTAGGAGAGTATGGGTTTCGTTCATTGGGACATCTATATATAAATTATATTTCGTAATTTCTGGCAACCGTAATTTGAGTTCCATAGCTATTCTTATGAAGGAATTTCAATCACTTTAGAATTATGCCAACATTTTTTGAAACATATTTCTGTAATTATTTATTATGCTGTATGAAAAAAAAATTGGATTGTAAGTGTGGGATTTATGCGAAATGCTTTTATAACTGATGTGTCGAGCACGAAATAAGATGAACAGGGATCTCAGCGTTCCACGATCCCAGACCAACTAATGGTATAGCTGTTTTTGAGCTTTTGCTACTGATTATTCTAAATTAGCCAGGAATGTAAATTTTTGCTTGTATCTCTAATTCAACCGTAACCCAACTTAGAACGAAAATTTAAATATAATAAAAATAAAAATTTTTAATTAATGAATTTAAGTCACTTACCTCATTTGAAATTCTAATCTCAAGTTCGAACTTTACTTATTTAAAATCCAACTTTTACTTTGAAGTATTCTTTTGAATTATCAAAATTTGAAAAGTTTGGAAATATCCAATAATATTTGGATTTGTGCAAAAATTCAGAGTTATCGAAGGTGTTTTTAGATAATCAACCAATTTGAAAGTTATTTTACTTACCATAATTTTATAATATATTCAAAATTTGTTGTATTTATTATTTATTTAGAATCTTGAATCGGTTTAAAATATTCAATGCTAACAAAACATTTTAAATAAATTGAAAATTTTGAAGCCAATTTTGATAAGCTAGGATTGAAATTTCAAATTGTTTTAAAGTAACTTTGTGAAATTAAAAAATTCCTAAATTCTTAACTTCTAGTTTAAATCGCGGATATATATCAGATATGGCCTCATTTTAGAATGCATCTAAACAAAATCTGTTAACACTTGAAACCAAATTTTAGATTCTATTTTTGTTTTAGGTACATAAAATTTGAAAATTATGGAACTTTTGTCCATAATATGCCTTACGATGAAACACTTTTAGAATTTGACCTTATTGATTCCAACTCATTACCACTCAAGCCGTAATTTTAACCATGATTTGTTTTGTGTTCCGCAGATCAGATTTTATGATCTGAGATTCCTATAGATGAAAGGCATATTAGATTTACACGAGCACTATCGAAATAGGAACAATTAAATTTCTCAACGACATTATGGTTTATGTATTAGTTGGTAGAGAACCGAGTGGCCGATCTAGTGTGTTCGATATTTTTTATTTTCATGTATTGTATCATTCCAATCAAATTTCTGATTTTGCGATTTTACAGAAATCGTGTATGCCATCCTACTGCCAAATAAAATACTGATGACTGCTCTCTCTAGCTACAATACTACTTAAAACTTTCGCTTGATGGTTGCAAAGAATTCCATAACTTCCTTCCAAATGTGCAGCAGTTCTGTTTATATAATTTACAAATATTTTATGGACTAGAAATACCGATAAATTTCTAAATATAAATTCAGAAATTGAAAACAATCTTTGCACCCCACTATTGTAAGGATTCGAACTCTTTACTGTTAGATCCAAACGCCGAATGATTTGTAAAAATTCTGTTATTTTGAATTAGGCTCAATTAACGAATAATTTTAAAAATCTCCAAAAGCTTTGAGGGTTCCTTCTAAAATTCGCTTAATAGAAGTTGTACAAATTACTTAGTAAAGTTCTTTTAAAATTAAAGCATAAAAATAATTAGAATATATGTATGTAGTCTCTGGTTTACCACCTTTAATTTATATACACCATTAGAGGAAAAAAAAATTAAGAAAAACCACGCCAGACATTATAACACGAAACAATTTGGAAAACAGACTACTATTAAAAAAATTATCTAAATAATAATCCTTTCGTCTCGTGTATCCCTCACCACATTCACCGCACCTAAACGTATATCTATTATATACCTAACGGTAAACTTATTCCCATTTTGTCGTGAAATTGTTGTCTTCTTTGTTTCCTCGACTCAATTCCCTTAAATAAACATGAACATGATCTAATTAAATTTTAGTTGAATTACAATTTTTAAATTGTTACGGAGTTGTCGTTTGGGGTTGAAACACTCATACTCATTCGTATATAGTCTAAATATAATTCAAAAATAATTGTTTTATTTCAAGAAGTCGTAAGAATATAATAAGGAAGATATCATCGTATATACTTCACGTACTTCGTTTTGTTATTGTTGTATTTTAATTTACAGTTTAGAAAGCGTGTGTGGTGTGTTTATGATTTCCCATAAAAAATTATTTTTCATAACTATAAAATTATTAAAAAACTTTTTGATTTTCTGAACCACTACCTTTTATGTCTCCCCGTTTTTTTTTACTATTCAATTCATGTACATACATATGTATCCGTAGTTGGTTTGCATAAATTCTAAACTTATTTGACCGTAAAAAGAAAATTCCATGAATCAAAAAAAAAAAAAAAATTTCTTCACATAAGACGTCTTTCTGGCGTCGATAGAAAATATAATAAAACCAAAAGTTTTCATTTTCTCTTGCCTTATTTTCTGTTTCGACTACAACAGATCCTCGTTCCGGTCGCAGCAAATGAATGTATGTACATACATGGTATATATGCTCATGTATGATGTATGCTGCGAGGTTACAAGTAAATTTAATAACATTAAAATGTATGATTTTATGGCGAATTTATACAATTTTATGGTTTATATTGGGCATTTCTGGGTGTACCGGGATTTATGGCACATAGCGGTATTTTATGCTTCATTTTTAGCAACAATTTATGGAGTTGTTGAACATTTTGGCCCTTGATAAATTTTACTCCTTGATAAATTATCGTAAGGGCTATTTGGACAAATGTTATACGGAACCCTGGTTCATCGGATGGTTCATCATGCGTTGAAAGCATTACAGCATTTCTTAAACTTATTTAAATTGTACTTCCAGCCCTTGTTTTTAAATTGCCTGAAGTTAATTCAATTTTCCTCCTTTATTCATGCCAGCAAAACAGATTTGCTGGATCAAGTGTTTTGAGCTTTATTTAACACACTGCTTTCGATTCAAAAGTTTTTTAAACATGTTTTGATAGTTCCTCTAAAATAGTTTAAATTCGCCTTGAGCTTTTAAATAATATTTGGTGTGCTTTATAGTAAATAACAGATAATTCGAGTATATTTTATCACGACTGAACGAAACTTGGCCATTTCTTAACCGATTATGGTGAAATTCGATATATGCGATGGAAATGGGATCCTAAAACTATTTGTAGATTAAGTTTTGAAATATGGCCGATTAGGATGGAATTTGGCCAAACGATTTTATGATGAAGTTCTATGGAATGTGGCCAAACAGAATGGGACTTTGTCATTTTTAAATCGATAATGATAAAATCCGATATGTGGGGTGGAAATGGGGTTTTAAAATAATTTTTCGATGAAGTTCAATATGAAGTTAAATATGATCCATTAGAACGGAACTTGGTGAACAAGAAATTTACCCGCAATATTTGAGGAGGTGGAATAGATTAACCAATATTTGTATGTTTTGCCTTCAGAGTTGTTTCGCCATTTTTCAGATCGAAATCAATCAAAAAATCATTTTACTATACCATTTCCATTGCACGCAGGTGAAATTCAACCATAATCGGTTAAGAAATAGCCAAGTTCCATTCTGATCAGCCTTTTCCAGAATTTTATCTAAAAATAATTTTAGAATCGCATCTCCATCTTATATGCCGAATTTCATCATTATCAGTTGAGAAACGGTCAAGTTCTAGCCTAATGGGTCATATTCCATAACTTCATCTAGGAATCAGTTTAGTTGCTCATCATACATATCGAATTTCATCATAATTGAATAAGAAACGGCCAAGTTCATTTCTGTTCGTGATGCGAATCAATAATTCTTTCAATTCTAAATTAAACAACTTTACCGCGGTCTATGCTCTGCATATTGCCTTCCTCCAGAACTCGGACGTAGTGTTTCAATATTTATGATACATTATCAAAAGAAGCCTCAGCTATTTGTTTCAAAGTCTGTAGAATGAAAATATTGACACGTGACTCTCGCATACAAATAAAGCTCAACCTACAAAATCAGTAACACTTAAAATTTTATTACATTTGACAATAACAACACGGAGTTTGACAACAACAAACACCATATAACACCGTTTATTAAAAATGAGTGGTAGAATCTGAAATCGTTTTTTCAGAAACATTTTATTCTTAAAACAATTTAATCGTTGTATGATTTGCGTTTCCTAAACTTAAAAGCTCATAAAGCTCTGTACAATTTTCGGCAACTAAAATTATTGCTAACATCAAATAAGGTACAAAGATAAATATTTTGCTCTAAAACCACAGGTATTTGAAATTTTGTTGAATTTGACAACAACAACGTCTCATTGAGGATTTTGACAACAACAAAAAGGAAATTTTAAGTAAAATGCTTATTATTAACAAACATGGTTTAATCTAAAACAAGTTTTATGATGGTATTACTCAGAATAGTTAATTCGTTGCTTTGATGTAGCTTTTCTAAGCTGAAAAGCTCGTAAAGCTCTGTATTATAACTAAAACTATATTAATTGCCTACATCATAAGTTTTAAAAATTTTAATAACTTTGACAACAACAACGACTTAACTAATTATGATTTTAACAATTACAAAAAGTCACCGATTCATTGAAAATTTAATGTAAAATATTTATTAACATAAATGCTATAATCTGAAACCGGATTATGAAGGTTGATTTTGGTTTTTTCTACACTTTGAAGCTCATGAAGTTCTGTAAAATTTACAAATTCAAAACTCCACCATACCATTTTTTAACTTTATGGAATTAATAAGAAATTCACCAATGATGGGTGTAGCGCTATTAAAAATAAAGACACATTATAGAGTTAAATAAAGTTTAGTTCACTTTTTTAAGCTTTATGTTATAATAAAATAATTTTATTTGGTGTTTTAGCTTAATATTTCATTTTTTTTATTAATTATTTAATAAAAACCCAATAAAAAAATAAAATATTAAGCTAAAAAACCAAATAAAATTATTTTATGTTAACTAAAGTGTAAAGAATTGAATATTATGTTAGATAGCATAGCCATATCCGGTGGAGTACTTAGAGAATTTGTTGAAACGGTGCTAACTTTGCGAACTAAAAATATACGAAATGGGGATGAACGAATATGGAGCAACGCCGTCAAGCAAAATGTTCTTAAACCGGTGAAGATAGCTTTAAATACTCAAAGCTGTAGTGACTTCAGCATTATTGTTCACAAATTTTATATAACGGGCAACTATAGACGTTAGAGCTACTGATTTAGTACACCATTAAAAATCGGTGTTCAGATCAGCCAGAAAGATAATAAAAGCGCAATACCACATATCTAATGTTAGATGTACATACACCATATCTATTACACCATATCTAATACACCATACACGTATATCCAATACACCATATTATCTAATGAAGATTTTTTGAGAATAATAAAAATTTAAAAGCCCAAATTAAGCGGTCGAATAAGCCGATTAATAGGAATATTAATTTTGAGCAAAACTAATTAAACTAAACTTTATATTGAAAATAGTTATTTAGTTTAACAATGTAGTTTAGATGTAACGACCGTGTCTTGGTCGTCCTTATCGTGTTCTATATTATTATTTTTATTAATGCGGATATCAAATATCTTAAAATTGGGTAACGCGCACCAAGTTCTAAGGCGATCTTAGGCTTAGCAAAATCTGATGTGTTATTCTTAAATGATGTTAAGTGTGTTTTATCTGGCCAGCTGAGCCTAATAAAAAAACTATTATGTGTGTGGATTTTTAACTTTCGAAATTGAGCTACTGTTATTACCGTTGTTTAGGTTTTCGATAATTTAAAAACTCTTAAGAGGGCTTTAACCACTTCAATATTCAATACAAAATTATGCAGCCATCAACTACATGAGCTACCTACTTATAGTTATTAAAATTTTTTAAGTGAATATAGAATTTGTTTGGTGTGAAAGATATCAAAATATAAAACTGCATTATTAAGGTACTTGCTCTAAATTATCAGCAATTAAGAACAAATCTAGCTACTTAAAAATAATCTACCTTAAAAACAACAATTAAGCTACCAGGCTTCTACTTACTAAGTTTAAGCTACTTAAAAAATAATAATTTGAAAGTACTAACTGAGCAAAATATTCTGCATGCGACCTCCTTCATAATTCTGAGCAACATTACGATGGATACCATTCAATAAAATGAGTTATTTTCAATGGTTGCTTCATGGTTTAATTTTAATGCATAACCTAAAAATTATTAAACACAATTAATATTGTGTTTAACTTTTATTTAAGCTAAACTAATTAAGCTACAGGTTGCATAATTTTTTTTAGCAATTTTGGAAACTGAGCAATTAATTTTAGCCTTTTAAATTAGTGCACTAAATAGGTAATCATAGTTGTTATCTAACTGAATTTAAGTCAAAGGTGGTTTAACCTCAATAAATGTTTCACACATAATAATTGAGCAACCCTCGAAAGTAAATTTCTGATAATAAGCACAGCTTCTTTTACTTTTCTTGACTTAATTATACTTAGTATAATTAAATGTAAAAAAAAAAATTGAGCTACTTTGATTTAATAATTCCTTACCATATTCAGAACGAGTTTATTGCTGAGGCGTTGAGCAAAATTAATTAGGTTACAACAGTTTCAAAAAATTAGCTGAAAAATAAGGTACTAAATGGACTATTTACATTTTTTTTAAAATTAATTATTTTTATTTGAAGTACACTTTCACTGTGGATTTTTAGCGAATGCGAATTCCACACTTTTCAGTCTATTAAAATATTTGAGCCACTATTTTTCTTGATATCGCCATTTTAAATATTATTATTTTAAATATGTATGTACAATGTTATCAAGATTAATAGAAGTGAGCAATTAAATATCAAAACTCCTGTTCAAAAAACCTAAAGGTAATCAGCATTGGTTGTTTCTGCTCAAGGGGATGGTTTACAAATTAGGGTCAAATTATTCTATTTTCTTGATTTCTGGTTCTGAATAAAATACAAATATCGGTTGAACACAATTGAAAATTAGATATCAACAATATTCCGAGACCCCAAATTTTTATAAACTAAATTACCACAATTACGTTATTTAGCGCACCTAGTTTCAACACTTTTTTCAAGGTTCAAAATTAATTTAGTTTCAAGACCTATTTGTTAAGGGCTGAAGAATTTCAATTCTGGCTCCAATACAAATGAGAATAAGAAAGGCCTCGATTTTTATAGCAGGCCTGGCGCAATGCCAAATAAGGTGCTAAGTTTAAGCCAAAAATAAGAAAACAAGCCGACAACAATCGAAAATAAGAGGAATTTTCCATTAGCGGGTGGGTTCCTGCTCCGCCAACTGTTGGCAATATGTTGAGAAAAATCAACGCTGATAGTTTAAATTTCCTGTATTTTCCTCCGGCAGATTTCACATGATGAGAGAACGGAATTTGCCGATTGAGTGATTAAATCAGTACATGACATTTTTTTTTTGTTTCAATTTTAATATCAATTAGGTATTGGATATAGAGATAGAAACTTTACCTTATATCGAATCTCGGAAAATCCCGGAATTCACAAAATCATAATCCCGTTTCCCTGGCATGTAAAAGGTCCAGGAATGGGCAAGCCCTATAGTTTGTAACCAAAAACAGTCAGTTGGTAAGTTCGTCTTAATTTTAATAAATACAATAATCAGTTGAATCCTTTTTTATTGCCATTTGGAGCTTTATTCGGTTTTCAGAACATCGGGCTTTGACTAACAAATTTGCGCGTTACAGTCCTAACACTTATATGCATTAAATCAGTCGTCATCCTAATTGTAATCCAACGATAGCCCTATATACATATTTTATAAGCCATAAATAATTTTCTTTGTTTACGTAACGTTAATTTTTTAATAAAAAGTTGAATAAAATTTTTATTTGAACACCTTGTTAAAAGATCGGCGCGATTTAAATGAAACTAAAAAAAAAAAAAATTGAAGAGTTATTTTCGATATAAAATAAACAAATTTTACCCGAAACCGAAAAACCGTAAAATAAAATTTTCTATTTAATTCGTATATAAACATGATTGAAAATTTCAAAATTTATTAGAACCGCGCTATACATATATAGCTACTCGTAATAATATGTAATGTTGATAGAATGTGTCAACATAACGCGGGGCTACACCATTCGATTTATTTTTATTTCTTTGAAATAAATTTTTTTTGTTTGATTGTAACGTATCGGGTATCCGTTGTAGTATATGTATTTAACCGCGCGCACACGGTTAGTACACACTCGCATATAAATATATATATAAATTTATTGATTGTCCGCTAAAAAATATATGTTTTATGGCGGTCAGTTAATATTTTAACGTGTGTGTTTGTGTGTCTGACAATAAATAATTTTTTTTTTTTTTTTATAATAATCTACTTTGGTGGGCTTCATTTAAACATTTATCCCATAAAATCTGTCAAATCCATTAATCAAATTTAAAATTATACTATATACAAAAAAAAAAAAAAAATCTAGGAAAATAGAAAATTTAAGTGTCTAAAACGTATCTAAATCCAGCCAAACACATCATGCCATATCTCTATCTTGTATGTATTTGTATACATATATGAGTATGTACATACGTTATACGTTTGAAAATAATTTGCATATGTGAACTCTCTCGTTGAAAAATGAAAATTGCACAAAACTAACATTAATATTTGTCACACGGATTTTCATTTTTCGTTCGTCTTGAGGTAAATCGTATAAAATCTTATAGGATTTGAATGGTGGTTTTGAATAAATCCTATATACACTTATATAGGAAATACGTTTTATGATAACGAGATCCTTAAATCTAATTTAAACACCGAAGTATAGTATAGGAAAATTTATTAAAGATATTTTTGTGTGGTTTAGATTTTAGCGTTCTAATTTTATTTTCTGTATATACGCTTGCATCATCCTCCTATTAACGTACACCTATTTTCAAATATTATAAACTCTTGGATACGTAAATGACATAAGTTTCTGTTGTCTAAATAAATAAAATTTTATTATAAACAAACAGACGCGTTTAATAACAATAATCATAATGGATTAATAATTAAAAGGAAAAACCCAAACATAAAAATTTGTTTTCATCTATAAATAAACGATTTTTTGGTTTTCACATACACGCATATTACATTAACTCGATTTCTTTAAAAATAAAAAATTTACCTGTTTCTGTCAAAAATCTATAGAAAAATAATATTTTACTCACATACTCTATAGAATTTTTTTTTGTTTTTGTGGAAATCTAACAATTTCCACTTTTGTTTATTTTTTCAAAAAAAATTTCTTTTTTTTTTTCATTAAAATTTCTCGATTATTATAACAGGTGCTATTTAATCTAAACATTTTCTAATTTTTTCATGTCTGTCTGTAGATGTTTTGTTGAGTTGACAGGTTTTTTACGTTTGGTCTAGCAGCTATTCGTTCGTTTCGTTTGTGTCTATTTATTTTTAAACGTATATAATAACGAAAGAAAATTTTTTATTTTGTTTATTTTCCTTTCATTGAAAATGAATCCATTATTTATAAAAAAATGTTATGTCTGTAAACTAAGACGAACCGGTACAATATCTCTTAAATAATGGCGATTATTTTATTAAACCAATTCGAAATCGTTACATTATGATTGTGATCACGATTTAATTCAAAAACGATAAAGTAACAAAACGATCGATTATTTAATCATCTTAATAAATCATTTATCTGTTGTTTTATTGAGAATTTTGGAAATTTGAAAATTTGTAAATATGAAAAATTCCAATCCTAAACTTTTTCTAAACGTAAAATTTGCTCACCACTTCGAAATGTGTAACATGTTTCCACAAGGTTTCTACTTCCTCTACCTGAGTGTGCGATATTTAACTTGTTTTTAAGTCACAAGTGAAAATATTCAATTCTGAATTTATCGAACATATCAATCAGGAAATTTTTTTGGAACGATTCGAATTTTGAAAAATTTATTCATACATATCTAATCGATAATATTTAATCGATTTTCACTTATTTATAGTAGAACCTCTGCTAAAGGGTAGTTTATACAAATTGATTGCTTAGTTCCCGAGTTCTTAGTAGCATGCCCAACCTAACTACCCGGCCGCTTGCGTGCAAACATTTTATCGGCCGCCCCTTGATAGATAATATCAGTGCTGTCGCTCTAACTTTAAATAGAGTACGTTTCAAATTTTCAGGAGAAAATTTCTAGTCAGAAGGGAGTACATATAAAATACAATAGTTAGACATTAGACATAAATAATTGTTGGTGTTTTGTGGTAAAACAATCACGATCCAGCAAATTATACTAGAATTGTTTTTAATGATTAATTTATTGGTGTAGAGCTCTTTATCTATTTTACTATTAAAGCGTTGAGCTCAATATTCCGCTCGAGCTAAATAGTTTTTTTTAACGCGACCAGAACTGTCCACGAAATCACAAATATATCGTTTTGAGATTTTTTATGTTTTTCTCGTATAGAGAAGAGTATCCGAATCAGCGAAACCGTAATTATAGTAAATGGAAAATTTATCTTAAATCAACTTTAGCTTCGAACCCTTTTCATTTTCAAAAGCATAATTTTGGCATATGTTCCAATCAATTAAGACATGTCAAATATGCGATCATGTTCGTCATATTCACAAAGCTAACTTTTGAGAATTGGAAGAATTTTGGTACAATTTAAAGAAATGTCAAAGCCAGACGATACCACAGAAGGTACCTATGGTGACCAGGTGAAAAATAACTAATCCTGGACGAAGTCTGAAAAAATTGCCTTAAAAAAACAGGACAGTTATTATGTCTCAAAATACTCGTATGTTATGTATTTGATTTAAAATAAGAGGCTCTATGGTGAAATCTCTTCTAGAAAAATTTTAAACCAGCTAACTTGATTCATAATTTAGAGGTGCTACTAACAACTAATTCATTGATTATCAAATATATTGGTTAAGTCAGACAATAAATTTCAAAGAAATTTGTGTGTACATGATCAGATCATTTCCATTTGGGGCAGAGATGGAGTTTCTTAAATAAAATATGACCATAATTCAATAATATTGCAAGACAATATAATGACACTTTGGTTATTAGAAAACAAATTTGGAGAAATTAGATTTGCAAAGAAAAATTTGTTTTTTACTTCCAAAACGACTCCAGGCCTTAGTACATTTTCAGGTGCCAGCACTAAATGAATCACGTTTGTCAATGGAATTAAAATTTAGTGAAATTCTATATTTCAGTTATTAATCCGATACTATCAATAGTTCCTAATACAAAACCGCATTCACACTCTGAAAATTGCTTGGGTCACCTCATTTGGAATCGGATTGGTTAATTAAAATAAGAGCTAAATTCAAGAAATATTGCGAAACTCCTCCACTATAATGATATTTTGATTGATGCCATTTATAAGAAACATTGTTTCGCCAATTTATCTTTTTTTACATCCAATCCATTAAACTAGATGGCACGTTTGTGGATGGATTTTAATAGAATTAATATCTCAGATTTAAGACGTTAAGCCGAATCTTTAAGTATATTTCCTAATATAAAATTTATTAATTCCGGCTCTTGAAAATTCCTTCGGCCATATATTGGCTAAAATTCAGGATATTGTTGGGTTAAAACTTTAAATCAAAAATGATGTTCGCCAAATTTGTTGGTATACTTAGCTAAACCAGCCTACTTTCTCAATTTCCAGCATCAAATGAATGGAACAAGTATATTTGTTGGTGGATTTTAGTGAAATTTATTATCTGCAATATTTTGTAAATTCTATAAATAAGTTCCTTAGTTCTTATTATAAAACCTGTTATTTCAAGGCCTGAAAAATTTGTCTGCCATAAGGTGATGTTAAGCCGATTTTATTTAAAGAGTTCCTAACCTTAAGGAAGGAAGAATTTTGAGCCAGTCATTTTAGGGAGTTCAAATTAAATTTGGATGAAATTAATATTTTTCTGGTCCCTCCTGAATTTTGCATTACCGCTGATAAATTTAGGGATTTGAGGGAATATTATCTAAAAACCGGGACAATGTAAGACGTTTTTCTGGATGCCCACAGAAGTTTGAAAATCCAGAACACGTCCAGAGAAACAAGGACATCGGGTAACCCTATTCCTACCTAGATCCTACCTTAGGCGAGAAGGAGAATGTCAAAATAAAACTGAAAGCCAATTGCTGCTGTCTGTATTTAACCTTGCCAGGCAAGAAAGGTGCATCAGAGTTTGGTTTTTATTCAAATATATAAACAAAGGATTATTATTTTTTTATAGAAGTCCTAGTCTAAGTTTAAAGAAGGATTTTAGAGTATTGTACATCCAGACTTCCATACATCGTTTTTGTGTGGTACACGTAAATTACCGCATAATTTATCTTGCAGGTAATTTTTGTATTCAGGAGTCCCAATCTAAATATTTAGCTAAAGTAGATAAAAGCTGTTTATGGTGCCCCTACAGTATTCCTTGATTTTTTATAAGTTATAAAAAACTCGGAATTATCTTATACTTATAGTTACCAACAAATCATCAATTGTCAGTACTCTGTTTTTTCAGAATATTGTCATGGGGGTCGCTTGGTCAAATATACCCGCAAAACTCCTTGAGTCGCATTTAATTTATTTTTCGCAGTTCAACTGAGTATTTTCTCAAGTCCTGTATTGTTCACCCAATAGTTAAATAATGAACACCTAAGTAGTACCGTTGGCAGGTCAATCTCTAATGGGGTCGTTTTAAATGCGAGTAAATCTCAGTCGATTATAATTTATAAATTACTTTTACGAATTTCGCGTTTGTCCTTTTATTTTTAAATTGCTCAATTCTTCCTCAAAGGCTGATTTTATACAAATTTTTTAATGATAATTAAAAAAATCGAATTTTTCCAGATTTCCCACGGAAAACTTCAACTGAATTTTTTTCCAGCGATAGCTTTTGATAAATCATAAAGTCAAATCAATCGATCTCCAGGCATAATACTCTAGCAGGTATAATACTCTGGCAGGTTTCAATTACTGCTATAAGGAAGTGGTTTTAATTAAATAATTGTCATTTCATATGATTAAAACGTTTAGACGCGGGAATCCACTATCAAACTGTTTTTTTTTGTTAGCCACCCTCTTGTTTTTCCCACATGCATGTTATTTAACATATAGTAAGCATAAAATATAAAAATTGGTTCGATTTGATTTTTATTCGACCACAAAAGTTTATTTTCCCAATTTTTTCATTTTTCTTTTCTTTTCATTTCCCGAATTTAAAAATTTTTAGTTCTTGTTATCACAGTGATTGAAAAATTTTTGTTCATCGTATTCCAGTTCAATAATATTCTATTATATTTAACACTACGATACCCAACAAGGGGTTAATAAAAAAATATATAAGTTAAAAAAAATAAAGAAAATTCTCTTGGGAAACCTGTCGAGTTCTTTATATATAAGAAAAAATATTTATAGAGTTATCTTGATAGACAGTACAGTATATGTATGTACGAAGAACCGCAGTTTCCCCCAATTCTATATAGTATATATATAATAAAAATTTAAGGTACTTTATATTCAAATATGGTTCGAATGAAAAGGTGGAAAAATGAAAATCAAGATGAAAATGATAAAAAATGACTGTATTATTAAAATAAAATAAAAATTATACGTTCTGGTCAGGTTTTTGAAATAAAATGGAATTGAATCACCTGTGACCATGCCAGAGCACACATATATACACGAATAAAGGGATTCAAATATTTTGTTGGTAAATCTAAACGCTACAATTTTCTTATATTTTGTATAGTCTTCTTCTTAGTCTTCTTTATGTGATTGTGTTTTTTTTTTGAAAGGAGTTTATTACGTTTATTATTTATTGTGAAAATGGAAAATTTGTAAGGCAATTTAAGAGGGATAAAGAAAGTGGATTTTCACGTTTAAGTTATATATTTGTGTCTTAGGTGTGTGAGGCGTTAAAATTATATACCACAATACATTGTAACGTTTCTTTACTTTTTTTTGGGAGCTCGGTTATGAAAGAAGAAACTTCTCAAAAATTGGTTATTAATCGATATTCACTTTTATGAACAATTTTTCAATTTTCCACCGATTATAGAGAAAAATCATTAAAAGTCAGTTATATAGCATGTATAAAAAAAAAGTTGAACAATTTAGATTTTCCTCTCTGAAGTACAATGATTTTGAAGTTTTATTTGAATTAGAATTTTCTACATATACAGTAAATAAATTTCATATTATTTTTGTTGTTGTTGTTGTTAGACTCTGGCCAAATTTTTTTGAGTGGTCAATCTAATATTCCCTAAATCCCATATCGCACATAAATGAAAATAAAAAATATATAAAATGAAAAATCTGGATTGTTGCTACTTGCTATATATAAAAAACAAAAAAAAAATATTTTAAATGAAAATCGTATTCACCTCTATCTCCAGATAATTTTATGCAATTTTTTATTTTGCAATTTATGATTGGATTTTATTTTTATTTTTTCGTACATTGAGTTTTATTTGTATGTGAACGTCAAGTGGCTTCATAAATCAAATGCATATATGATACCCACTTGAAGGTAAATATAATTTTTTGTTTTACTGAAATATATCGGGCTGAGCTAAATTAATATTGCGTGACCCAAATTCATAAACTGAAAAATATTTAATTTGCTCAATCATAAAAAAATTTGTAATTTACAACCAAAATATTAATAAAATGACAATAAATTCTTAAAATAGCAACACAACTAATAAAAGTTTATAAATTATAATTTTCTAGGTAAGATGCATTGTATATTTATTCAGATGATCATTTAACGGATGACTAACGCAGACATGTGTTCGTTTTTTATACATATATATTCTGATGGATCAAGAAGATCATTTTTGGAAATTTTCATGAATTTTCTATTTTGGTCTCTAAATTGAAATTTTAAATAGTCTAGACATTTATTTTCATTATTCGGTTTAAAAAATCTGTAAACGTATATGTAAATGTAAATACAAAACAAAAGACGGGAATTTTAATTATAAAGATTTTTTTTTGTTAAAATCTTAAAGGTGTTGTGTACATTTTGTAATTACAACCAAACTTTAATGTAATGTGTAAAGAGGTACTAAATGTGGTGTCTATTTTTGATCTTTTGTTTGTGATTCAACAATTTACACGATACTATTTCAGATGAGATGATTAAATAATTTGTTGGATTTTGAGAAATACAGAAAATGTATATTTAAATACGGGATTAGATTGAGTCAGTCTTATAAAGGTGTAGAACTAAATGAAAATGGATGATAAATTCTAATGATCGTAGATTACATTTAATAATACAAATAGCAAAACTCTACTAGCCTCAGGAAATCAAATTTTATATATTCAGTAGGAAGGTTTTAAATTGGAAGAAACACAGAGATACAACTTTTTAAAATCTTCTGGATCGAAAGTACAAAGAGAAAAAAAATGCTGAAATATTATGACGACAGATAGATATTTGGTGTCGAATAAGTTCAGCTGCATAAACAAATAAATTTGAAAATGCACACATGGAAACAAACTAATTGGAACAAAAAAAACTAAGGAAGTTGCTTTCATTAGGCATATAACATTTTAACTTTTTTAAACAATATCCATCTCATCCTTACTATAGAATGTGCCGCAAGAGATACTGTTAAAGCTAGCCGAAAGTGAAAAGTCGATAATGCAGATTATATTACTCCAGCCGAAAGTAAACCACAGTAATGCAGATTGTGTTATCCCAACCGAAAATAAAAAATAAAGTCGATATCAATCAGTAGTGTTTAGCCTATAAATCACTAAAGATGCATGAATAGCATGAATACCTTTGATAATATTCTTATATGGCAAAACCTGGCTCCAGTTTCTTGTGGAAAAAACCCCAAAAAATATTTTAATTGGAATAAAATTAGCCTATAGAGTGTTATGTCTGAATATGTATTTTATTCATGTGACTAGTCCATAGCCATCGCAGGAAAAAAATTCAGTTCAAGTTTCCCGTGGGAAATTTCGGAAAATTTGATTTTCCAAAAATCATTAGAAAATTTGTATAAAATCAGACTCTTGAGTGTTATGCCTGGAAATGGATTACACTGATGTAGCTTGTCAATAGCTAGAAAGTCATTATTGAAATCATTGACAAGTCACATCCATGTAATCCATTTCCAGACATAACACTCAAGAGTCTGATTTTATACAAATTTTCTAATGATTTTTGGAAAATCGAATTTTCCGAAATTTCCCACGGGAAACTTGAACTGATTTTTTTTCCTGCGATAGCTATTGACAAATCCAAAAAAAACGATTCAACTTCAGATATACACTCTGGATGTTGATTTTATTCCAATTTTATGAATTCTTCTGATTTTCCAATGTTTTCCGCGATTAGGTTAAACAAAGTTTTCCACGTAAGACTGTATACAAAATTGTTTACTTTCGGCTGATAACCACAACAATTTTTATTTTCGGCTAGAATGTTAATAACGTAATTTGCATTATCGACTTTTAACTTTCGGCTTACTTTAAGAGGGTCCGCAAGAGGCGAAGTTACATCAAAACTGCTACGTATTGCTTATCAATTATGTCACTCCAAAAATATTGCTTTAAATAATTTTGCCAATCTAAATCTCTTAATTTGTAAAGGAATTTAATTCCAGATGGAAACTCCTCTAACATAGAAGAATTTGTTTTGACTTACAACTATTTCTGGCAGGAATTAAGCGGAAATAAAACGAATGAAGCCTGTTTCACCACGGGAAACTTCAACAGAATTGTTTTTCAGCGATAGCTATGTGCAATTCACATCAAAGCAATCCACCTCACGATATAACACTCTAGAAGCTGATTTTATACAAAGTTTCTAATAATTTTTGGAAAATCGAATTTTCCCAGATTTTCCTGCGACAACTATTAACAAATCATATAAAAACAATCCATCTCTATATAAATGTACACTCTCTAGACTAGAGGATGATTTTATTCCAATTACAAATCTTTTTTCCATTATTTTCCACCAAAGAAGCAGTTCTCTACGACTATTGATAACATTTTTTAAAGCATTCCATGTATCCTGTTAGCTTTCGACTGAAAACCACATTTTTTATTTTCGATTACAATCACATGATGATAAATATTTTTATCTACATTCTGACCGTATTACGAATCGAACGGGGGTGTGTATCTCTGTGTGTGACTATACAAACAATAAACGTCATATTATTTACTGTGCAATTTGAAAATTAAATTAAAATAGTTTCGTTTGTTTTAGAACAGTAATAACTAGTTTAACTTAAATATAAACTTTGATGTGTTACACTAATACACCTAAAATTATAATTTTACCGTTTATGTGCGAATATTTATGAATTTAGTTATTTTTGTATTGTGCATTGTATTTTTTTGTCAGTGATATTACGGTGTTCCACTTGTAATTAATGTTACAGGGATCTGAACCGGTTTCATCAGTTTGTTGCGATGAAAAGTGATGTAGTTAATTAAAATTCATAAATATGGGTGTTAAAACAAAGGGAATAATTGTTTAGATTATTAAGTGCTTGTGTTGTACAAAATGAATATAGTGATTTTTTATATTGAATTACGTAAAAAATTTGATAGTTGAACGGATTCAGGAATAATCACGTTCAAAATGTAGAAAACGGTACTGATCTGGTACTCGTTTGGCAGGTAATCTCAGTTAATATATCTTTAACTATTTGTTATGCACAATGGTGTTGAATGTTTGACAGAATGTCATATTTAACTTTTAGAACCCTGTATCTGTTATGGATTAGTGCAAATTTGAGCAATGATTGTGTGTTAGAGTAGAGAACATACGAATACATGTATTCTCATTTAGTATACGGTATTGTTGAAGAATTTCATATCTTATTAACTTTCTTATACATTTAAAGTTATAACACATTTGGCTTAGCCATAGTGCATTTTAGTGTAAAGAAATGAATGAAAATTTGTTGAGATGCTTCGTTATACTGAAAAACTATCATTGTTCATTATAGAGAGATTTCACTGTACGTTTGGGATTTATAGTCTGAACTGTCCAAAATGCAAAAAAATTCAAATTAAGTAAAAAATCATAAAGTTTTTATTGGACTTTCTTATTAATCTAAATAATTATTTATTTTATGACCACAATTTTGCGACAATCAAATCTGGTGATTGGCGGTTAAAGAAACTAAATTTTAGCTACATACATTTGTATAATCTTTCTTCGGTTTAAATTTGAGATTAATTGCCACGAATTTATTGTGTAAACTCAGTCTGTGTGACTGTGGGTTATACAGTCCGATTACCATATTTTCATTTCGTATTCACGGTCATTATCAAGTAATAAACAATTGTTTTCGATTAAGATTCAATTTATATAATACTTCTACAGAGTTGTATGTTTTTCCATCTCCATAGATACAAATTATTTAATAAATTAAAATTAATTAAAAATATTTAATATTAAAATTACGTTACCCAATTCAAATAATCTGTTACAAATCTGCGCCAAGGTTGACCAGGTTTTTTCAACAAAGCTCTAACTACTTGCATGAAGCTTTAAAATGGAGAAATGCTGAGAAATCATCTAACTGTCCAAATTGAAAGACATTCTGCACTAGATGTGTTAAGCAGTGCATATTATAAGTTAAGTGATGGGATCCATAAAGAAGACTGGTGCCTTCAACAAACTTGACCAATATTTTCTCGCTTTACTTTTTGAATATTCATGATGGCGCAACAATGAAAGTTCAATATGCAGAAGCATAAAATGGTTTTATTTGTCTGATGATAATATATTTTTTAATGCAAACAGTCCGGAGTACAGTACGAAAACTCTAAACTCAGTTGCTTTAAAATAAGGCATTTTATTAAACACCCTAATTTTCCTCTGAAAATCAGGAGGTTGAGATGCAGAAATTAGAGGTACATTTTTTGAAATTTGAAGTATATTTGAGCAGGATGGACGTGATTTGGAGTCTCCACTGATCCACAACATACATAACAGTTTTTTAACTACGCCACCAAAGGAAATATTTTTACAATATCGATAGGAAGTTCTTCTAGACTAGATTTTTTTTTTTTCAAATAATTTGGAGTTATTTCAATTATCTGAAGATTTGCATTCTAATTTTAAAATCAAATCTCCATTTTCCAGAATAATTTAAAATTAAATCTTCATGTTCAAGTAAAAATATTTTTGCGAAAAAAGGAAAATTTATAATTTTAAAATGTGGGAAATGGTGATTTAATTTTAAAATTAGAATGCAAATCTCTATTTTCCAGAGGATTTCAAAATAAAACTTCATTTCTCTAATTATAACTTTTAGGATTACATGAAATAAAAATAAAAATTTGAGGATTTATTTCCTTATGAAATAAATGTCCAATCCTAACTTATTTTATTTATGGTTTGGACTGAGAGTGATTTCCTGCATCCGATGTAGCTAATTTTCAAAATTATTTGAGCGAGACGAACATTTATTTTAATGTCAGGTAGATTTACCTGATTTATAGTCAGGTTTTAATTAGTTTCTTACAATTAGTTAAATTTATTTGTCTAGTTTTTTTTTTGTTTTTTTTAACCGAAATTTCTCAGTTATTTGCCTATAACATTTTTATGGTTACAAATTTTTTTTCGGGGTGTAAGTTTAAAATTTTAATATTTAGTATTTACAAATAATTATTCAACACCCCGTGTGAAACACGGAACAAGGAACATGTTCGAGTAAATTAAGTTACAAACTTTAAGTCCTAATATTTTTGAGGCATTATTTACTTTTGTAACAAAAGTTCTTCCACGATTTGTTTCAATTTATTTAAAAATTTAAATCAAATCGAAAGATTAGCCATTAGATATTGATCGTTTTAGATATTTAAGTGATAACATTTAGGTAGGACAAAATTATCAAATAGAACTCTAGAGCAAAATTAAAGCTTTATTTAAGTACTTAGAAAGAACTACGTTGCATTAAAAATGCATTAGATAAAAACAATCATTTAATGTTTTATTCAAAATGCATCGTAAGTATCTACACAATACATTCATTTGATAGAAATTCAGTAATTCAAATAAACATTTTGCTAAATTTTGCTCTGTTTATGTTTTTAAGGCTTAGTAACGCATTACATAAATTCACAGCGCCTGTTATTGTTTGTATCACATTAATTTGTTTATTCGGTAGATTCCGAAGTGTTATCTAAAATATAACAAAGAAATTGAATTAAAAGGTGTACTAAATTCATTATTGTTGAATTACCTGTCTGTGGAATATAGATATTAAATTTTTTCCCTTTTCAAAATTGGAACTTGGAAAACTCCTGGTTTATTTTTGTAAAGTTTTTTAGCATTTCGCCTGATGCCAATGGTTTTTAAATTTTCAAATTTACAGGCATATGAAAATTCAATTTCATACTCCGTGTGAGTAACTTCTCAATTTTTGGCTTGCATAACTTCCTGTATAATTTGATTAGGGTTTTCTTCTAATGCATTTTCTTCAAATTCAAGATCGAGTATTTCTACCTCTGGAAGACTAATTGTACAACTGCAACTGAATTCCTCTAATTTATTCACTTCGTTGTCGAATTGTAAATATCGATTATTTCGCCTTCGCATATAACAATGTTTTCTGAATCCATATTGCTATATTATTACAATTAATTTATCACTAATTAATTATGCAGAATAATTTGTAATTACATTTTTACCTACCCCTTACCATTTTTACCCTACTGTGGCTATTGGAATCTTGACATTTTCGGAGGGAGCAGGGCCGCGCCTAAGTACACGGCCGCTTGTGTGGAAACATTTTATCGGCCGCCCCTTGAGGTAGATTTTAGGAAAATTAAATAAAAATCTTTGTTTATTTTCAATGGCTGAAGAAAAGCAATTAAATCAAAAAAATCCTCTTTATAAAAAACATACGAACGTGTACATGACATAATAAATCTATCTGTGAAAAACCTCAACAAAAAAAAAAAAATTGTTTAATAGTTTCCCGTCAAGATATATTTAAGACGTTAAAAAACTGTCACACTCATTTGTAATCATAAATTAAATGTGTGTTTAGCTAGTTATTAGCAGTTAGCACAAAACATATTTACTAATAATTACTAAATAATTTATTTCGGTCTTCTAGTGAAATGAGAAAGAAACTCAAAAGAAAACATTTTCTACTTTACGTTCTCTAAGGAAAAATAAATTTAAAATTTCCACTTAAACAAAAAAAAAAAAAAATTATTTTTTTTGTTTGTTTTAATTAAATGCAACAATCATAACTATAAATTATATTTTGTATCTTTAAATAATATTTTTTTATTTTATTACTTATTACTATTACAGTTTTTCATCTTTAATGAAAATTTATAGTTACGTTTATGAAAGAAAATGTAAAATGCTGCGCGCGCGCGCGTGCTAATGAATCGTTAACTTACTGTATAGTGCATAAAAAATATGCATCGCATAAATCGAATTTGATTGTTTTGAATTATTTGCATGTTTTAACCATTTTCATCACTTGCCGGGAGCAATTTGATTTAATTTTCTTGGAAAATACAAAAATCTACATACTTCTAATGTTTTATTATTTTAAAGAAAATTTTGTTTTTTGTTTTATTTTTTTGTGATTTTTATGAACGTGAAAATTCAAAGAAAATTGTTTGTTTTTATTACCGTGACACAATCATCTTTACGATGACAGAATTTTAATATTCGTTCAGCCTAAATGAGTTTGACGTGTTGCAATTAACTAGAATAACATTATAGTGTGTGTAGCTATTGACAGCAGAAAAATATTTTTTTTTTAATTTTTTTTTTTTGGAACGATGTCAGAGACGCTTAACCATAGTGGAATTGTTGACATCTATTATAATAAATATCGGTTAAGTCTATATAACCAAAAACAGTTAATAGAATTGATTTTTTCATCAATTAGAGTTAGATTTAGATTAAGCACCGTGGACCCATTAGAGGCATTGAGTGTAAGAAACCCTTGGGCAAGGTTCCACCATTTTTTAAAATTTATATTTAGACTTAGATTTACACTAAATACCTAAACTTGTTAAATTTGAACTTAGGCTCAAATTTTGCCTTAGACGAAGACTTAGACTTTCATTGATCCTTCGACTTAAACTTGACTTAAACTTAGATTAAGACTTTGTGTTAGGTTTAGGCTTAGGCTTGATAGGCTGAGACGTAGACTTCGATTTCGACTTAAACTTACACATATACACTTAAACCTAGACTAAGTAGGAAAGTATTTTTTGTTGGAACAAGCATCATTCGGATAAAATTTGTAATTTTGAAATTAATTGAAATTGAATTTCAATACTCTGTAAAATTTTACTTTGAGGGTGTTTGTAAGGTACCCCACCACTCTCTCCCATGATTACTGCTAAAATTCGTCGCATCATATTCTTTAAAAATATATACACGGTTCAAGTATTTTCCGCCCGGATTGCAAATAGTAGTTTATGTAAATCACCAATGTTTTATGATCAGGAAATACCAAAAAAAATCTAAAATTCGAATTTTCTAATCCGAGAAAAAAAGGAATCTAGATTCAAATTCGATATATTTACATAGATTTAAAAGCCACAGGTTTAAACATTGTGCTACTTGGTTGGTTGCAGGCAACACAAAACGAAAAAAAACGAAATTTTTTGTTATGTCCAAATAGCAATAATATGCTCTGACTAGTATGAATTTATGAACTATTTGAAAAAGTTGAAAATTTAGTCAACAAATCGACTATAGTCTAAGACTTAGACTTAGGCTTAGATTTATGCATATAGACTTAAACATATATGTACAAATACTAAATTCAGAATTAGACTTAGATATAGACTTAAACTTAGGCTTAGACTAAGGCTTAGAGTTATACTTGGACTTAGACTTAGACTTAGACTTAGATTTAGACTTTGAAATTTATATTATGGGTTCCGGCTGAGTTGTTTGTTTCGGTGAAATTTTTTCTTCAAACTTCTTCCAAAAAGCGGTCTCTAAAAATTGTATTTGTGATTTTATAATGAAAAACGATAGCATAAGAAATCTAATGAATCATTTTTGTAGACATTTCTGGTTCTATCAAAGATGTTACCTAACATAATAAAATTTGCCATCACAACTTAGAATTTACTAAGGCTAATCTACCCGGCTCCGGGAATTCCAGTCAAAATCATTTCAGTTAAGCTGTTTTCTGACTAACTACTAAATATCCTTTTTTTGGCCTGGAGTTACTTTTTGAAAGGAGTTTTAGTTATAATATGTGTATGGGAATTTTTATGACTGAAATGCCTTTCGTTTTTTGATTGAATTGTTTTTGACTGGAATTCCCGGAGCCATCTACCCGATTCCACTGAAATTAAAATTTCAGTAGAAAAAATCATATCTTGAGTTCCGGTGGTTTTGTGAAATATTTTCCAATTCGAAAATTATCTTAAATTGGCTTTTAGGGTATTTAAAATGAAAAACTTTAGTGACCTTTTTTGGAGGAAGTTTGAATGCAAGTTTGGTGCAAAAACATCTAGTGGAAATAATTTCGAAAATATTTCCACTCCGTCGGAAGTCGGAACGATATTAATTAGAAAGTGATTGTAAAATTTTCACTCAGTGGGAGAGTTGTAGGTGTCGTAGATAGGTGTAGGCTAAGTCTTATGCATTAAGCCTACACCTACGCTTAGACTTAGCCTTAGACTTAGACTTAGACTTAGACTTAGACTTAGACTTAGACTTAGACATGGACTTAGACTTAGACTTAGACTTAAAATTAGACTTAGTCTTATAGGTTTTTACTTAGATTTAGACTTAGACTTACACTTAGACCCATGCTTAGACTCTGACTTTGACTTAGACTCAAACTTAAACCTATTTTTTTAGTTAGACTTAGATTTAGATTTAGATTTAGATTGACACTTAGATTTAGCCTCAGATCTAGACTTATAGACTTAGACCTATACTTAAAGGCTTAGACCTTATAAATAGAATTAAATTAGCCTTAGACTTAGGCTACCATTTAGGTTTAGATTAGACTTGGCCACCTAAACTCAGCCATATCCTTGGTCATAGACTTAGGTATATACTTAGAGTTTGACTTATTTAGAATTATACCTGATATGAAACCTGCAAATATCTTGCGAATCTAAATCGTCATACATTATTTCACCCAGTGATTTCACTATTTTCTAATTTCCGTAAACACCGCGCAAATAAAAAGAAGAAAAAAAATTGTTGGCCGAATATTTTTATGTAATCTGAAATGTTCAATCAAATTGAGCTTATTATAGGATAAATTATACTTTCCACAGCCAAAATAATTGCTTAAATCAATTTATCAAACGATAATTTATGTAGTTTCTCTCGATGATATAAATCCAAAACTAACTTTTGATAAACTTTGTTAGTTCCAATTCCGATTTCCTTCGATTTTAATTTTCCTCTTTCGATTTATCTATATCCTTACTTGTGTGTATGTACATATATATAGACTGAACTTATGAATTGAAATTTTGCGATGGGAAAACACCAACAAAGTAGGAAAAACTTTTTCTGTTATAGTTTTGACATTGTACGGATGATATCTCTTTCTATATTAGTGTATTAGGAGTGAGAGATTCAATCAAATATGTACTGGATGTATAATTTATGTATTTTGTTGCTGCCTTTGAATACGATAAGATTTAACTTTATTGTTGTCTCAGCATATATGTAGTTTTATATAGTTTTCCCTAAAAATTTTCCTACCTACACTCATGACGAAAAAGTGTAGCTGTCACACAGCGCGAGCTATATAATAATTTACAAGTTATATAAATGTGATAACTTTTACATGTCTTCGGGACATTTGAATTATATAGAAGGCGTATCGATATATACGATTTGTGTAAATGATAATAATATCGAAATGGGCGCCACTAAAGTGTGTTTATACTATAGTTTGAGAGTTTATTAATCGTAAAGTTTAGTTACACAGCATTGAAATGTCACATGGCCCAGCTTTCGATTTATTCAAAGCAGCGTGAAACTTGTGAATATTTCTTTCTATATAGTCAACTAAGCAAAAATATTGTTGTGATTTTATAATCTAGATGTGTGTCTGTTTGTCGTTTTTTTAAACAAACAATAAACTTCAAATTTATAAATACAATACAAATCCTTTTCTAATTGATTGATTGAGTAAACTGTTTAGAAAAACGGTGTGTTTTCCATCAATTCTCCCTATAAGACTATTAATTAATCAAACAAACTATTTTCTACTTTTCTATAATTCTATATACAATTTAAATTTAAATTAATAAGAATTTATATATATTCAAATACCTTCTTATTTGTCATAAAAAAAACTAAAAAGGAAAAATAAAATCAATTTCCTAAAAGTTTTTCCGTCGTCTCGTATTTCACTTTTCTCATCTCTTGTCTACGAACAAAAAAAAAAAAAAATTGTAATAAATTATCATGATGGATTATTGCCTTAAGCTGTCATTTTAGTTTAATCTAATAATCATTCATTCGTTCATTATTCGTGTACTGTATTCATGTAATTAGTTTTTTTTCGAGATATTTTCCTTCAAAGAAAAGGTAAATGTTTTGTTTGTATACATGTGACGTTGAGGAGGGGGTTCCGTTTGTATATCAAAATATTTTTTTATCTCATTTTAAGCGATTACACACCAAATACCGATATTATAGGTTACCTGATCACTAAAAATACAAAAAAATAAATAAATTGTAAAGGACATTTTTTGACAAGTCGCAAAATGTTTGGGTTAAACGGGAACACATAAGACTTTGTCGCAAGAAAAAAAAAACAGAAATCAAATTGAATCATTGAGGCAGAAATTTGATAAGGGTTATGTACATAGTACATAATAGCCAAAATAATTTTTTGTGTTTCTTAAACCCCCTTTAAATTGATGAAGAAATCAATACAACGCAACGTTGTACGGTAAGGGTGAATTATTTAGAACCCGCGTGTAAATTTTAACCAATGGTTAAAGTTTTAACCAAATTAATCTAAATGAAATTGTTTCTTATTTAATTGGTAGACTTGGCAACAAAAACATTTTGCTGGGTCGACGTGACACCTATATTTATAGAAGCCAGTTCAAATCTAAGTGTGAAAACCACACCAAAAATAAATTTCATAAGATGATTAGAATTTTGTTAAAAGAGAAAATGAGGTGGGCAGGTGTTTTCAACTTGCATGGAATAATTTTAGGTGAGAATTGGTCGATTTTGAAGTATCTTAATAAACAATTTTCACGACAGTACCTTCACAGCATTTCGCGGGAATTCACCTCTACGCCATTGGTCTGTTAATTGTTTTTGTTAGTTTTAAGCTACTTAGATAAACCGTCATTGTTTGCTCAAATTCAGTACCGGTATTGCTCAAATTCAGTGGAAATATAGCTTACCTCTAACACACAAAAACAAAATATTTTATCTGTCATTTTCTTTATACAGAATTTCTCTTTCATGCCTCACAAATGAATGGTGGTTAAAATAAATATGTTTATAGCAAGCACGATAAATGGTGACCCCGGAACGATTTAATCTCATCGTATTACATGTATTACATTATTGAACTAAATTGAAATCGCCACTTTGTTTGTTTAATTATGGTTTTTATTTAGTTAATATTTATACAAAAACATCATCACTTGTTGTCTATATGGCCTTAATTGCAACAGATACCCATAAGCATAAACTTTAAAAAAATTATCACAGAGACATCGTAGTAAGCTGCTACTTTAAGAATTCATTTCTTCTTTTTTAGAATTAAATGTATTGTAAGAAGCTACACTTTTTTGTTTTCGAAAAGTTAAGTTTGCATCCTAAATGAACTACTTCGTCAGGACACGTATGCAAATCTTCTTCACAAGGAGTTTACGATGTTTATTAACAGCATACGGCCAAATCAATCATTTACTTTTGTGGTAATTTTCATTACAACACCGTATATTACGTGTAGTACTAAATAAACCTGTCACTTCTATTAAACATCATATTTTGTATAAAATAAAATATTTATCTCATAAAACCTGAAAATCCATTACAAAAATTAACTTGAAATGCGCCTGGTTCTTTTATTAGTGCGTACCGTGGTGCTGTTCTGTTGTACACAGTATATAATTCAATTAAAAATGTGTTTTTTGTAATTTTTATTTTTTAAATTTTGCATTAAACAAAAAAAAAATTATTGTGTATTTTTTTACGGGAAAACTGGAAAAGCTGTATATAGTTAGTGTATGGAAAATATATAAATCTACTCTACTAGACAAAATTATATATGGATGTTGGAAAACTCGCGGACGAAAAAATTTTTTTTTTGTTTTTTACTAATGACTTTTAATGTAAAATATCAACCACAGGTGATTAATTTTGTCCATTAAATTAAAATTGAATTTTTTTTTTATTATTTATAATTAAAATTCATGAATATTTATTTTGGTTTTTATTTTATGTATTTTTATGTTGTAATTTATATTTTATTTATAAGCAGTAGATTTTTTTATTTATTTATTTAAAAAAAAGTGTATTGTAAATGCATTATATTACGTCGGTAATAAAAAAAAAAAAAATGAAAATCAGGGAAAATTTATATGGCACAAGTGCATTTTTGAGGAAAATAATGCGTTTTATTTTTGTGGGCTTGCTACATGTGAATTATATGTTCCATCGAACGGGATACAAATGACTTTATTGCATTGTATAGTATATAAAATCAATTGAAATTTAACACATTGTATATATCTAATGTCAAGCGCAACATAAATAACTTTGACACATTTGGTTATTTTTATAATTTCACCAAAAATTTAAATAATATAATTCATCTTATCCAAACAAGGAAAATTTGTTATTTTTGAACACAAACCGTAAATATGATACCACACTGCGTATACACACAAACTAAATAAATAGATAATGCGCGGCAAATTTTTTAATAAAGTGGGAAAATATTTGTAAAGACAACATAAAACACCTATTTTGACTTGTGGAGTGCAGGCATACCTCGGCACAATGTGTGTTTACTTTTAGAATAATGAGTAATTGTGAAAAAATTAATTAATCCTCTCAAGAATTTTAAAACAGATTGGTATTAGTCTAAAATTGTGCCACATAAATAGTAACCTGTGCCTGAATAAAAAAGTCATTAAGAGCGACGCCAAACGAGGTATTCCTGTACGTACTATATTATTAGAAATTAGAAAAGATCTGTATTTTTGAATACATAGAGATGAAAATTAAATTAGTAATATAACTTAGTGGTTTTGTTTGTCTGTTTGTTATTTATGAAATAATTACAATTCTGTTACAAAGAACACAATAATTCTAATTAGCTTTATACAAGGGGAAAGTGTTTTTAACTAAAGATTGATTACGTTTCTAGAAGAGTGTGGGGAAGAATATCATGTTTTGATAAAACAGCATTGAGTTATTTTACTTAGCGTTAAAGGTGTGGAATTCCTTAAATATTTAACTTAAGATTCTAAGATGTGGTATCGGGGGCTCGATATCCTCTATCTCAAAAAATACTGAGTTGCATTGTGAGATCCTTATGGTCATCATGATAATATTTGAGGGGAGCCCTTCTAGAGCAGCACATTTGTTTTGTGTGAAATGATCGTTATCCAATTGATGTTTTTCCTAACGATGTAAAAATGTGTTTTTCTGGAAAATGTCCTCTCCTTAACAAATAACTACGGAAATCGAAGATTTTAAATTTCATCAGTTTCATGCCAAATCTATTACAAATATCCTAAACTGCGCAAAAAAACCTCAACCTATGTCTACAACTAGAGGCAGATGTGGGAAAAGAGAAAGGGCGCGATATATATAACCTAAAATATTTACTCTATCGTAAAACATGGTCGAGGAACCCAAGAAGAGGACCGGCCAGTTCAGTGCGTCGAGTGCCAAGAATATGATCACACCAAAGCTTACTGTACCTTACACGACGTTTGAGTTATATGCAACAAGGTGAAAACGATCCTACAGTCAAACGCTGCAGTAACTGCCTCGAAAATCACATCGAAAATTATAGAGGGTGCCCAGTGTATTTGGATTTAAAGCATAAAATCAATCCAAACTTGCCATTTGAGCAGAGAGTGCTCAAGACAAATTACAACCAAAAGACTTTGACGCCAAGAACATACGAATATTTTATCATTTGTTAGATGTCACAATGGTAACCGCACTGCTACCTAAAATATCTTTTATACTTGGACCCGGCCTAATTATACGTCCAGTCAATATTCAGGCTCTTAATGAACCTGATAATACTGCCGGCCCGTAAGCGATACATACTATCTGGGCTCATTTCTCTCCCGCCTAGATATTTACTATAGCATGTACTTATGTTAGCAAGGGCTGGGAAATGCTGGGAATGGAAAATCGCCTGTAGGTCGCCCAGCTTTACTACAAGAAGGCTGAATAAAACTGGAGAGTGCCTGGTATCCAGAGACCGCATACTTGTTCGGACTGATTAACCCTTATAGGTTGTTATCCCTAACAAAGAGAGGGATTAATTTAACATTTTTCATGGTCGAAACAACTGATTCAATTTTGTATTAACTATGCATTTTTAAAAACACACACGCATTTTTATTTAATATACATACGTAGGCTTTGAATAAAAATATGTATCTTTTTTTATTATAGGTTGTACCTATATCTGTGAAATAAATCTTTATTTTCGTTATTGATACAAGAAAATTCCGCATTCAACGCGGTTCGCACTTGGTCAACGTATTTCACAATTACACCATCGTGTTCACATTGATTAAACATTTTTGGGAAACAGTCCTGGTAACTTTGTGGGATGGAGCATATATGCGCATTATCTAAAGAATATTCGTTGGCTCCAGGACGCTGTATACGCGACATTTGGGAAGTTTTGAGATTACTATTTTCCAAACATGTAAATCCGCGGTCATTTGCAATTTTATAAAGAATTTGTTCGGAACATATTTCGGTTTCGATGCGGCCAGCTAAACGATAAGTATTTATATGATGCTCTACTTTGGGATAGTTATAACATGACGAATGAACGTTGGCAGCTTTTTACAAACTGCATGATACCACCATTTTTATAGCCGTACAATAATCTGTGACGGATTGAGAAAACTCTTCTGCTGTTATCGTAAGATTACGAAATTCAACCATTCTATCAACAATATCGTCTAACTCAAAGCCGGGTGGTACGCACTTATTGGCTGCATGTGACAATTGCTGTAAAATAATTTATATGTTTAATTTGTAAATTTGTTAAATGGTATACACGTTCAGATATTTGTTTACCCTGGCTTCATCGTAACAACTTGGCTCTGTACTCGGTTCAATATTACTGGACGCAACACTTACGATTCCTTGAGTAAGAGCGATCAATATTAAACAAACTTTAATGTTTTTCATTGTAGAGTAGTTCGTGTACTGAATTAGAATTGTTAGCAAAATGGAAATAGATAAGAAATTTTTGATTCTTTCAAAATAATATTTTTTTCGTACGTAATGATTACACGCAGGTCATGGGTTATCTATACACTTTAGAATTTATGAGATGTTCACTACAAAATTTTATTGGGACTCATAATCATTTTCATAAACCAACTTTCGTCTGCGATATAATTTGGCTCTACATTCAAAGACGAATGAATATTTTTCAAAGTGATTTGTTTTATTACAAAGAGTATACAGTACCCCATTTTGTCAACCAAATGTTTCAGAACGTTTTCTATTGTATGGGCTTCCATCTCATCAATAGCAACTTCGATTTGGTCTTTCAAGTTTTGGATAGTCTATGGATAGTAGCACGTGTTAGTTTATCCAATAGTAATTCAGTTTCACGAACTCGCTTCACAAATTGATCCAGAAATTGTCTTACAGACATTTCATTTCTACTGAGTTTTCCACGTAAATTTCTTACAGTTTGGGTTGAAGACTCACCACTTTGAAAATAAGTTTTCAATATTTCCCAATTTTGTTCAAGCGCAAAGCGATCCATTTCATAAACGTCAAACATTAAACTAAATTTCTGTCATAACACGAATGACGTAAGTGTTACCATACTCAAAATAACCGTTAGTTGAAACTGCAAACGCTAGATGGACCACCTGTAACTAGGAATTTGTTGAACTGGTAGTTTACTTGTTGCAATCTTGCGATTTATGATAATACGAGATCTAATGCGATTTGCACTGTGATATGTTAGGCAAAATAAATATTTGCAATTAAATCATAATAAAGGTTTCTGTTGTTTTGCACTCGACTTGCACTCGAGAAAATCAAGATAATCCTATATGTACATATAACTAAAAGGTTTTTTTTCATGTGTAGTGAGTTTTTTATTCATGCTCGATAGGTGCTATGCTAAGCACTCCAAATTTAAATTTGGTGGGCTATTTTTTGGAATTTAACATCAAACAATTTAATTGCTCAGCGAAAAATTGATATACAAAATATTTAAAGATCCTTTGAAAATTTTTTGACAATTTTTGGTGACCTTATAACCAAAAGATTACCAATAGAGTATTTGAAAAACGAAATTCATTACAAGACAGTGAACTATATTTTGCCAAAAAAGTCTTAAATGATAGTGAAATAGAATATATAAAAGCTTGGCTTTACATTTTGGGAGGAAACTACTCGAAATTATTCTTAATACGATCGAAAACTTCAAAATATTAACGTAATTCACAATTTGGTGCAAAGTGAGGCACTATGTTAGATGTTAGAAGTTTTTCAGTCCCCTTAGTGTAAACTCTTAGCTACAACCTTACAAATTATACAGCTTAATTTTTTAACCCATCTCTAAAGCTCTAATACTTTTCAAACATATTATTTACAATTTGTAAGGTACTAAACTTTAAGCAATGTTTCAATTTCGGTTTTTTTAATGTATTTTTAAACTTGAAATTAGAGCTTTGTACCAAATAAGCTTTTATTAATATCTCAAGTTTTGTTTTAGGCGAGAAACTTTAAACAAGAAAACATTTGAATAAAAAAGAGTTCGTTTGAACTAAATTTCACAAAAAGCTCATTAAATACTTCGACAGAATTAAATAAAAAATTATTAATGCTGAAAACAGATGAGCAGAATTCTGCAAGCAGAAATATTAGAATACACACGTTTATACGGCATGAAATACATGAATTCTGCTTTCAGAGCAGAATTCTGCTATGTGTCTCTATTTCTAATTTTGCTGCGAATCAGTAGGCTACATTACGTAAAAGATAAAAAATATAGTTTTTATTTTTTTCGATGAATTTTTTTAATTTGTTGACAGAAAATAAGTTTTGTGTGGCAAGTGCCAAATTGGAGGATGGAAATTAAGTAATTTGTGACAAAATAAGGCATCATTCATTTAAAAAAATTGTACATTAAAATTAAATACGTATCAAATAAATACCACAAATTAAAATTCTGCTTGTCAAAACAGAAGCTCATGTAATTCACCCAAATTTCTACCGGCAGTGCTGTAGCAGAAATTCTGCTCATGTGTTTCCAGCATAAAGCTTTTTGCCCTTAGTTAAAGTAATTTAGCGATTAAAATTTCGATTGTTCAACCGCTTGATTTTCCAAAATTGGTTTAAGTTAAAAGCTCAGCATAAAATTAAATCTACATTAATTTTTTCAGCGCATCTTTGCATGGTATCAAAAATTAAGAGTTACGACACGAGAAAATTAATTCTAAATTTAATTTAAAGCTTTATTACATTAATTAGATTAGGGGAAAAAGATAAAAAATTGTGGAACTTAAAAAATTTTGGAACATGACCCGAGATGGAATCGGACAGCTTTCCACTTTTCCTTAAGTTTAATTTAACAGAGCTTTTTAATTTAATCAAGTATATAAGTCTACAAGTGTTTTTAAAAAAAATTTAAAAATGTGTGTATCAAGTCTATTATGTTACATTTGTGGTTTACGATAACAAAATCTAGATTTCTAATTCAATGACTGAGCTTCTGGCAGTTGACATAAAATTATCAAACACTTTGCAGTAAAATTTTTTTTAGTAATTATTGTACTAGATAAGTTAGCACAAGACAATATGTACAATTTCTAAATACATGTTCAATTAGTGATTAAGCTCCAGTAAAGTTGATTTAAGTTTTTAAAATTATTCCTAAAATCCAAATCTACATTAATTCTTAAATAACTGATCATACTCTTAATTAATTAAGTATCAATTTAAGTTTAATTTAATTTCCATAAACATGTCATGAGTTAATCCCCAAGTACTTAAACTACAAATATTTTTAATGTTAATATTAGTAATCTGTTTCTCTTGACTGCTTCAGATATCAGAAGTTGTTCTTGGAAATTTGGTGTTTAATTGAGAACTATCTAAATCTAACTATTAACCAGCTAAATCAAATTTTGTAGTTTATTAGAAAAACAACTGCATTCTGAAAAATTATTTATTAATTTGCTGGGTCAGATTTCTATACACTTGTTAACATCGTAATCAATATTAATTTAAATTTCACTTAAACCATATAAACAATAGCTCAGAGACGACCTAATATAATAAATTCAATTAGTATCGGCCACCTATTTTAATGACCTCATCCTCGAAATTAGTTAATTATCACTAAATCTTACTTTTTTAAAAAAAATAAACTAAACATTATTAAACTCTGAAATCCTCCTGGTTTACCTATAGTTGCTAAAATTGCTATAGTAAAATTAATTCCTGAAATTCGTTATCATGGTCATTAATACCTCTGAAAATTTAAATCAAATTAATTTGTTATTTGTTATTTATATGAAAGTTATCATCATTTATTCAACTACATTTGAAACTTATAGAACAGTGGATTAGATACAACCTAGTACAATAAATCCAATTAGTATTCTCCACCTACTCAGGACCCCTCAATGCTATGTAGTCATAATCTCAACTCAAGAAATTCAGTCGCCAAACTTCATAAAATCTCTCAAAGTTAAAGAGTTAAATGGTAAACCATTTAAATGCCAAAATCCTTTTGTCCTACCGGTGTTTATAGAAAATAAAACCTTAATATTTTGATAGGCACGGATACGAGGCAGATTTAGGTATTGAAACATTTTTCGATTTCCTGCAGCTAAGTCTGACAACACATGCAACTTTTGAAAATATCTTCTGGAGTCCTGAACCATCATTAAGGGATTTGGTGGAAGGGTTAGAGGTGGTATTGAAACCGACGATGGACACGAGTTCGGTACGTTGATAATAGAATCGGATGAGCAAGCTGCTTTGGTTGATGTAAAATCAGGTTTTGTTGTGCGTTTATACTGAGATAAGTTAATCAAAACTGAAGTTGAGATTGAGAGTTTATCATAGTGCGGTCGATTAAAGAATCTAGTTGGATGGTTGATTGTTCTTAACGGCTTTCTTTTTATAATATTTTGTTTATAACTTATGTGGCGGATTGAGTCGGCAACATCATCTGAAAGAAAATCTTTCAACAATTCAAGCTTATTTGAGTTAGATAAAGTATCGTTTTGGAGAATCAAAGAAAATGGTTTAATAATCACATGACGTTTTTGAATTAATTCGTTTGCCGCTATTTGAAACTAACAAAAATATTTCTCTTTATACACAATACACAACCAAATTAAACCCAGTTATTTATCGAGTGTAAAGATGAATGAACGAGTCTTTAGGCTAAGCCAGAGCTGAGATAAATTAAATTTTGGAGTTAGCACATTCTCAAAAATCACAAGACAATTTAATCGGGCCAGGAAAAATAGAATTAAGATAAATCAAATCTGGCACTTATCGTTGTTATTTCGACAGGATAATATTGCACATTTTTGAAGTTGGGCATCCGACAGACAGCGATGTAAATTACCTGGGTGTTCGAAACTAATTTTTGTTAAATGTGACATGTGACATTATGTTTGATAAGAATTGCTTTAACATTTTTCATGGTCGTTCGACTGAATAAATTTTGTATTAAATATTCAATTTTATTAATTTTTATTAAACAAATAAATTTATTAACTATGCATTTTTAAATAACATATATGCAAGTTTTTTATCATTAGTTGTAACTTTAAATCTGTGAAATTAATCTTTTTTTTCGTTTATGATACAAGAAAATTCCGTATTCAACGCAGTTCGCACTTGGTCAGCGTATTTCAAAATTTCACCATCGTGTTCACATTGATTAAATATTTGTGGGGAACAGTCCTGGTAACGTTGTAGGAAGGAGCATATATTCGCATTATCTAAAGAATATCCGGTAACTCCACGACGCTGAAGTAGCGACATATGGCAAGTTTCGAAATTGCTATTTACCAAACATGTAAATCCGCGGTCTTTTGCAATTTTATGAAGAATTTGTTCGGAACATATTTTGGTTTCGATGCGACCAGTTAAACGATAACTATTTATATGATACTCTACTTTGGGATAGTTAAGGCATGATGAATGAACGTGGGCAGCGTTTTCCAAACTGCATGATACCACCATTTTTATAGCTGTACAATAATCTGTGGCCGATTGAGAAAATTCTTTTGCGGTTATCGTATGATTACGAAATTCAACAATTCTATCAACAATATCTTTCAACTCTAAATCGGGTGGTAAGCACCGATTGGCTGCAACGCAAGTGACAATTGCTGTAAAATAATTTATATGTTTAATTTGTAAATTGTTTAAATGGTATACACGTTCAGATTTTTGTTTACCCTGGCCTCATCGTAACAACTTGGCTCTGTACTCGGTTCAATGTTGCTCGACGCAACACTTGCGATTTCTTGATTAAGAGCGATCAATATTAAGCAAACTTTAATGTTCTTCATTGTAGATTAGTTCGTGTACTGAATTAGAATTGGTAGCAAAATGTAATTTAATGCAGATTTTTATGAGAATAGATAAGAAATTTTTGAGATTCTTGTAAAATATTCACCCCTATTATGATTTCAATCGACGATCGACAATCGACACGACTCTGTGTTGTCTTTTCTTTTTTCGTATTGTTTTTATCAAATAAATAAAAGAAAACGCAATACAGAGTCGTATCGATTGTCGATCGACACGACAATCATAATAGGGGTGAATATTTTTTTCATACTTAAAGATTATACACAGGTCATGGGCTATCTATACACTTTAGAATTGAGAAAATAAAGAGTGATCCAACGTAGAACGTTACTAAACTTGAAATTAGAGCTTTGTATCCAATAATCTTTTATTAATATCTCAAGTTTTGTTTTAGGCGAAAAGCTTGTTTATATAGTGGACAATACAAGGAAGACAAATTTACCAAAAAGCTCATTAAATACTTCTATTTAAAAAATTAATAAATAGAGCTTTATAACCTTAGTTTAAATCATATCAGCTTTTCAAATTTAACACTAACATCCTCATGTTTTGCACTCCTCTTTACAAGCTCAAAAAAAAAATTAAATTACCCTCTATCGATTAAAATTTTCTAAAATTTGTTTAAGTTAAAACTTCAGCAAAAAATTAAATCTACATTAATTTTTTCAGCGCACCTTTGCACGAGAGGGAGAGGTTTACTGTGTTAATGCGCTAAAAACATTAACCAGAATATTTTAGTTTAACCTACTCAATGATTTTATAATTTTGAAAGCAATCAAAAGATTAAATGTTGGTTTTAGTTTGTGGTGGGCTCATGTTAACATTCGATGTGAGTTTTTATAATTATTTAATTATCTTTCTTTGGAAGCTTCCAATTTGCAGAAATTAAAATGACATCGTTGTTTACGCGATTTATAATCTGATTCTTCAAATTAATACCCGCCAGCCTACGAAATATATAATTAGAAGTTAACTAAGCTTTTAAAGTATTTCAGAGCGGTAAATAATTTACATCCAGTCACTAAATTCTTCATTATAAAATAAAAATCATGCAGAATGCTGAATAACGTAAACAATTCTGAATTATTAGTACTATAAGCTTTAAAGCTAAAGCTTGCCAAATAAGTTTAGTCAATTCGAGCTCAATTATTACATAGTTAGAGTTGAGATTTTTGTAAATCATTCAATTTTTTAGACTTTTACGTAATATTTTAAAGTTGTGTTCTAGAAAAGTTAAGAAAAATCTTTAAAATCAACTACGCTATTTTCATTTTAAGTCATAAGGTAGAGCATTAAAGTATACTAAAACAAAACACAATTAAAGCGTTCAATTGTTACAAAATTTACATAATTTTAACGTTAGCATAAAATAATGTTTTTCTCCGAAAGCTTATTAATCTAATTCGATTGCAAAATTGAAAAAAGATCCTCAGCTAACAGCTTAATAGAGAAATACCCCATTTTACTTATGTCTATGTACATATATGTATCTCCCTATGTTATTTCTCTTGAACCGTTTGCTGTTATTTACTTTAAAATCCAAATTTTGTGTGATTTATTATTTAAATTGTTAAAAGCTTTACAAATATTGGAAAGAAAAAGTTTTGTTTTCAATTTTGGCGTGATTAAATGACTTAAAGGCAGAAATTCTACATTTTATATGTAAGAAGTGATCAGAATATCGTCGTTTGATAAAACCGCATTGAGCTATTTTTACTTAGCTTTTAATACAAATTCTAAGCAACCTCAAAAAAGTCGAAAAACAATTATTTTTTTGGAGTTTTTGAAGGCAACGATTAGTCACCGAGGCATTTGCTTGGTTATATTGAAATATTTAAAAAATTAACTTTAAGTATGTAAGGGTACAAATATATACTATCCTGCCACGTTTCGATTGCCATCACCTGGTTTAAATCACCTCGTTATTACTACAGATTCCATAGAAAAATTTGATTTTTATTGAAAAACACTTAAACAAATTCCGGCAAAAACGTATAATCTGCTGCCAGGTTTCGATTGCCATGGCCGATACGACCAATAATAAATTTTGACATTTGCAAATATTGTGCCAATTTGCTTTAAATCGCCTGGTTATTACTACAGATTCCATAGAAAAATTTGATTTTTATTGAAAAACACTAAAAAAAATTCTGGGCCAAAAATATATACTCTGCTGCTACGTTTCGATTGCCATGGCCGATACGACCAATAATAAGTTTTTACAATTGCAAATATATGCCAATTTGCTTTAAATCGCCTGGTTATTACTACTGATTCCATAGAAAAATTTGATTTTTATTGAAAAACACTAAAAAAAATTCTGGGCCAAAAATGTATACTCCGCTACCACGTTTCGATTGCCATGGCCGATACGACCAATAATTAATTTTGACATTTCCAAATATTGTGCCAATTTGCTTTAAATGGCCTGGTTATTACTACAGATTCCATAGAAAAATTTGATTTTTTATTGAAAAACACTAAAAAAAATTCTGGGCCAAAAATGTATACTCTGCTGCCACGTTTCGATGGCCATGGCCGATACGTCCAATAATAAATTTTGATATTTGCAAATATTGTGCCAATTTGCTTTAAATCGCCTGGTTATAGCTACAGATTCCATAGAAAAATTTGATATTTATTGAAAAACACTAAAAAAAATTCTGGGCCAAAAATATATACTCTGCTGCCACGTTTCGATTGCCATGGCCGATACGACCAATAATAAAGTTTGACATTTGCAAATATTGTGTCAATTTGCTTTAAATCGCCTGGTTATTACAACAGATTCCATAGAAAAATTTGATTTTTATTGAAAAACACTAAAAAAAATTCTGGGCCAGAAATGTATACTCTGCTGCCACGTTTCGATTGCCATGGCCGATACGACCAATAATAAAGTTTGACATTTGCAAATATTGTGCCAATTTGCTTTAAATCGCCTGGTTATTACTACAGATTCTATATATGTACATAGAAAAATTTGATTTTTATTGAAAACACTAAGAAAAATTCTGGGCCTAAAATGTATACTCTTCTGCCTCGTTTCGATTGCCATGGCCGATACGACCAATAATAAATTTTGAAATTTGCAAATATTGTGTCAATTTGCTTTAAATCGCCTGGTTATTACTACAGATTCCATAGAAAAATTTAATTTTTATTGAAAAACTGTAAAAAAAATTCTGGGCCAGAAATGTATACTCTGCTGCCACGTTTCGATGGCCATGGCCGATACGACCAATAATAAATTTTGACATTTGCAAATATTGTGCCAATTTGCTTTAAATCGCCTGGTTATTACTACAGATTCTATATACATAGAAAAATTTGATTTTTATTGAAAAACACTAAGAAAAATTCTGGGCCTAAAATGTATACTCTGCTGCCTCGTTTCGATTGCCATGGCCGATACGACCAATAATAAATTTTGACATTTGCAAATATTGTGCCAATTTGCTTTAAATCGCCTGGTTATTACTACAGATTCCATAGAAAAATTTGATTTTTATTGAAAACACTAAACACAATTCTGGGCCAAAAATGTATTCTCTGCTGCCATACTTCGATTGCCATGGCCGATACGGCCAATAATAAATTTTGACATTTGCAAATATTGTGCCAATTTGCTTTAAATCGCTTGGTTATTACTACAGATTCCATAGAAATATTTGATTTTTATTGAAAAACACTAAAAAAAATTCTTGGCCAAAAATTTATACTCTGCTGCCACGTTGTGATTGCCATGGCCGATACGGCCAATAATAAATTTTGACATTTGCAAATATTGTGCCAATTTGCTTTAAATCGCTTGGTTGTTACTACAGATTCCATAGAAAAATTTGATTTTTATTGACCAACACTAAAAAAAATTCTGCGCCCAAAATGTATACTCTGCTGCCACGTTTCGATTGCCATGGCCTTTACGGCCTATAATAAATTTTGACATTTGCAAATATTGTGCCAATTTGCTTTAAATCGCTTGGTTATTACTACAGATTCCATAGAAATATTTGATTTTTATTGAAAAACACTAAAAAAAATTCTGGCCCAAAAATGTATACTCTGCTGCTATGTTCCGATTGACATGGCCGATACGGCCAATAATTAATTTTGACATTTGCAAATATGGTGCCAATTTGCTTTAAATCGCCTGGTTATTACTACAGATTCTATATAGAAAAATTTGATTTTAATTGAAAAACACTAAGAAAAATTCTGGGCCTAAAATGTATACTCTGCTGCCACGTTTCGATTGCCATGGCCGATACGACCAATAATAAATTTTGACATTTGCAAATATTGTCCCAATTTGCTTTATATCGCCTCACTACCGATTCCATAGAAAAATTTGATTTTTATTGAAAAACACTAAAAAAAATTGTGGCCAAAAATGTATACTCTGCTGCCACGTTTCGATTGCCATGGCCGATACGACCAATAATAAATTTTGACATTTGCAAATATTGTGCCAATTTGCTTTAAATCGCCTGGTTATTACTACAGATTCCATAGAAAAATTTGATTTTTATTGACCAACACTAAAAAAAATTCTGGGCCTAAAATGTATACTCTGCTGCCACGTTTCGATTGCCATGCCCTTTACGGCCTATAATAAATTTTGACATTTGCAAATATTGTGCCAGTTTGCTTTAGATCGCCTGGTTATTACTACAGATTCTATAGAAAAATTTGATTTTTATTGAAAAACACTAAAAAAAATTCTGGCCTAAAATGTATACTCTGCTGCTATGTTCCGATTGCCATGGCCGATACGACCAATAATAAATTTTGACATTTGCAAATATTGTGCCAATTTGCTTTAAATCGCCTGGTTATTACTACAGATTCTATATAGACAAATTTGATTTTTATTGAAAAACACTAAGAAAAATTCTGAGCCTAAAATGTATACTCTGCTGCCACGTTTCGATTGCCATGGCCGATACGACCAATAGTAAATTTTGACATTTGCAAATATTGTCCCAATTTGCTTTAAATCGCCTCACTACCGATTCCATAGAAAAATTTGATTTTTATTGAAAAACACTAAAAAAAATTGTGGCCCAAAAATGTATACTCTGCTGCCACGTTTCGATTGCCATGGCCGATACGACCAATAATAAATTTTGACATTTGCAAATATTGTGCCAATTTGCTTTAAATCGCCTGGTTATTACTACAGATTCCAAAGAAAAATTTGATTTTTATTGAAAAACACTAAAAAAAATTCTGGGCCAAAAATGTGTACTCTGCAGCCACGTTTCGATGGCCATGGCCGATACGGCCAATAGTAAATTTTGACATTTGCAAATATTGTGCCAATTTGCTTTAAATCGCTTGGTTATTACTACAGATTCGATAGAAATATTTGATTTTTATTGAAAAACACTAAAAAAAATTCTTGGCCAAAAATGTATACTCTGCTGCCACGTTTCGATGGCCATGGCCGATACGACCAATAATAAATTTTGACATTTGCAAATATTGTGCCAGTTTGCTTTAGATCGCCTGGTTATTACTACAGATTCTATAGAAAAATTTGATTTTTATTGAAAAACACTAAAAAAAATTCTGGCCCAAAAATGTATACTCTGCTGCTATGTTCCGATTGCCATGGCCGATACGACCAATAATAAATTTTGACATTTGCAAATATTGTGCCAATTTGCTTTAAATCGCTTGGTTATTACTACAGATTCCATAGAAATATTTGATTTTTATTGAAAAACACTAAAAAAAATTCTGGGCCAAAAATGTGTTCTCTGCTGCCACGTTTCGATGGCCATGGCCGATACAGCCAATAGTAAATTTTGACATTTGCAAATATTGTGCCAATTTGCTTTAAATCGCTTGGTTATTACTACAGATTCCATAGAAAAATTTGATTTTTATTGAAAAACACTAAAAAAAATTCTGTGCCAAAAATGTGTACTCTGCTGCCACGTTTCGATGGCCATGGCCGATACGACTAATAGTAAATTTTGACATTTGCAAATATTGTGCCAATTTGCTTTAAATCGCCTCACTACCAATTCCATAGAAAAATTTGATTTTTATTGAAAAACACTAAAAAAAATTGTGGCCCAAAAATGTATACTCTGCTGCCACGTTTCGATTGCCATGGCCGATACGACCAATAATAAATTTTGACATTTGCAAATATTGTGCCAATTTGCTTTAAATCGCCTGGTTATTACTACAGATTCCAAAGAAAAATTTGATTTTTATTGAAAAACACTAAAAAAAAATTCTGGGCCAAAAATGTGTACTCTGCTGCCACGTTTCGATGGCCATGGCCGATACGACCAATAGTAAATTTTGAAATTTGCAAATATTGTCCCAATTTGCTTTAAATCGCCTCACTACCAATTCCATAGAAAAATTTGATTTTTATTGAAAAACACTAAAAAAAATTGTGGCCCAAAAATGTATACTCTGCTGCCACGTTTCGATTGCCATGGCCGATACGACCAATAGTAAATTTTGACATTTGCAAATATTGTCCCAATTTGCTTTAAATCGCCTCACTACCAATTCCATAGAAAAATTTGATTTTTATTGAAAAACACTAAAAAAAATTCTGGGCCAAAAATGTGTACTCTGCTGCCACGTTTCGATGGCCATGGCCGATATGACCAATAGTAAATTTTGACATTTGCAAATATTGTCCCAATTTGCTTTAAATCGCTTCACTACCAATTCCATAGAAAAATTTGATTTTTATTGAAAAACACTAAAAAAAATTGTGGCCCAAAAATGTATACTCTGCTGCCACGTTTCGATTGCCATGGCCGATACGACCAATAATAAATTTTGACATTTGCAAATATTGTGCCAATTTGCTTTAAATCGCCTGGTTATTACTACAGATTCGAAAGAAAAATTTGATTTTTATTGAAAAACACTAAAAAATATTATGGGCCAAAAATGTGTACTCTGCTGCCACGTTTCGATTGCCATGGCCGATACGGCCAATATTAAATTTTGACATTTGCAAATATTGTGCCAATTTGCTTTAAATCGCTTGGTTACTACTACAGATTCCATAGAAATATTTGATTTTTATTGAAAAACACTAAAATAAATTCTTGGCCAAAAATGTGTACTCTGCTACCACGTTTCGATGGCCATGGCCGATACGGCCAATAGTAAATTTTGACATTTGCAAATATTGTGCCAATTTGCTTTAAATCGCTTGGTTATTACTACAGATTCCATAGAAATATTTGATTTATATTGAAAAACACTAAAAAAAATTCTTGGCCAAAAATGTATACTCTGCTGCTATGTTCCGATTGCCATGGCCGATACGACCAATAATAAATTTTGACATTTGCAAATATTGTGCCAATTTGCTTTAAATCGCCTGGTTATTACTACAGATTCTATATTGAAAAATTTGATTTTTATTGAAAAACACTAAGAAAAATTTTGGGCCTAAAAAATTCTTGGCCAAAAATGTATACTCTGCTGCTATGTTCCGATTGCCATGGCCGATACGACCAATAATAAATTTTGACATTTGCAAATATTGTGCCAATTTGCTTTAAATCGCTTGGTTATTACTACAGATTCGATAGAAATATTTGATTTTTATTGAAAAACACTAAAAAAAATTCTTGGCCAAAAATGTATACTCTGCTGCCACGTTTCGATTGCCATGGCCGATACGACCAATAATAAATTTTGACATTTGCAAATATTGTCCCAATTTGCTTTAAATCGCCTCACTACCGATTCCATAGAAAAATTTGATTTTTATTGAAAAACACTAAAAAATATTATGGGCCAAAAATGTGTACTCTGCTGCCACGTTTCGATTGCCATGGCCGATACGGCCAATAGTAAATTTTGACATTTGCAAATATTGTCCCAATTTGCTTTAAATCGCCTCACTACCAATTCCATAGAAAAATTTGATTTTTATTGAAAAACACTAAAAAAAATTCTGGGCCAAAAATGTGTACTCTGCTGCCACGTTTTGATGGCCATGGCCGATACGGCCAATAGTAAATTTTGACATTTGCAAATATTGTGCCAATTTGCTTTAAATCGCTTGGTTATTACTACAGATTCCAAAGAAAAATTTGATTTTTATTGAAAAACACTAAAAAAAATTCTGGGCCAAAAATGTGTACTCTGCTGCTATGTTCCGATTGCCATGGCCGATACGGCCAATAATAAATTTTGACATTTGCAAATATTGTGCCAATTTGCTTTAAATCGCCTGGTTATTACTACAGATTCCAAAGAAAAATTTGATTTTTATTGAAAAACACTAAAAAAAATTCTGGACCAAAAATGTGTACTCTGCTGCCACGTTTCGATGGCCATGGCCGATACGACCAATAGTAAATTTTGACATTTGCAAATATTGTCCCAATTTGCTTTAAATCGCCTCACTACCAATTCCATAGAAAAATTTGATTTTTATTGAAAAACACTAAAAAAAATTGTGGCCCAAAAATGTATACTGCTGTGTGTACTCTGCTGCCACGTTTCGATTGCCATGGCCGATACGACCAATAATAAATTTTGACATTTGCAAATATTGTGCCAATTTGCTTTAAATCGCCTGGTTATTACTACAGATTCCAAAGAAAAATTTGATTTTTATTGAAAAACACTAAAAAAAATTCTGGGCCAAAAATGTGTACTCTGCTGCCACGTTTCTATGGCCATGGCCGATACGACCAATAGTAAATTTTGACATTTGCAAATATTGTCCCAATTTGCTTTAAATCGCCTCACTACCAATTCCATAGAAAAATTTGATTTTTATTGAAAAACACTAAAAGAAATTGTGGCCCAAAAATGTATACTCTGCTGCCACGTTTCGATTGCCATGGCCGATACGACCAAATAATAAATTTTGACATTTGCAAATATTGTGCCAATTTGCTTTAAATCGCTTGGTTATTACTACAGATTCCAAAGAAAAATTTGATTTTTATTGAAAAACACTAAAAAAAATTCTGGGCCAAAAATGTGTACTCTGCTGCCACGTTTCGATGGCCATGGCTGATACGGCCAATAGTAAATTTTGACATTTGCAAATATTGTGCCAATTTGCTTTAAATCGCCTGGTTATTACTACAGATTCGATAGAAATATTTGATTTTTATTGAAAAACAATAAAAAAAATTCTTGGCCAAAAATGTATACTCTGCTGCTATGTTCCGATTGCCATGGCCGATACGACCAATAATAAATTTTGACATTTGCAAATATTGTGCCAATTTGCTTTAAATCGCCTGGTTATTAATACAGATTCTATATAGAAAAATTTGATTTTTATTGAAAAACACTAAAAAAAATTCTCGGCCTAAAATGTATACTCTGCTGCCACGTTTCGATTGCCATGGCCGATACGGCCAATAGTAAATTTTGACATTTGCAAATATTGTCCCAATTTGCTTTAAATCGCCTCACTACCGATTCCATAGAAAAATTTGATTTTTATTGAAAAACACTAAAAAAAATTGTGGCCCAAAAATGTATACTCTGCTGCCACGTTTCGATTGCCATGGCCGATACGACCAATAATAAATTTTGACATTTGCAAATATTGTGCCAATTTGCTTTAAATCGCTTGGTTATTACTACAGATTCCAAAGAAAAATTTGATTTTTATTGAAAAACACTAAAAAAAATTCTGGGCCAAAAATGTGTACTCTGCTGCCACGTTTCGATGGCCATGGCCGATACGGCCAATACTAAATTTTGACATTTGCAAATATTGTGCCAATTTGCTTTAAATCGCCTCACTACCGATTCCATAGAAAAATTTGATTTTTATTGAAAAACACTAAAAAATATTATGGGCCAAAAATGTGTACTCTGCTGCCACGTTTCGATTGCCATGGCCGATACGGCCAATAGTAAATTTTGACATTTGCAAATATTGTCCCAATTTGCTTTAAATCGCCTCACTACCAATTCCATAGAAAAATTTGATTTTTATTGAAAAACACTAAAAAAAATTCTGGGCCAAAAATGTGTACTCTGCTGCCACGTTTCGATGGCCATGGCCGATACGGCCAATAGTAAATTTTGACATTTGCAAATATTGTGCCAATTTGCTTTAAATCGCTTGGTTATTACTACAGATTCCAAAGAAAAATTTGATTTTTATTGAAAAACACTAAAAAAAATTCTGGGCCAAAAATGTGTACTCTGCTGCTATGTTCCGATTGCCATGGCCGATACGGCCAATAATAAATTTTGACATTTGCAAATATTGTGCCAATTTGCTTTAAATCGCCTGGTTATTACTACAGATTCCAAAGAAAAATTTGATTTTTATTGAAAAACACTAAAAAAAATTCTGGGCCAAAAATGTGTACTCTGCTGCCACGTTTCGATGGCCATGGCCGATACGACCAATAGTAAATTTTGACATTTGCAAATATTGTCCCAATTTGCTTTAAATCGCCTCACTACCAATTCCATAGAAAAATTTGATTTTTATTGAAAAACACTAAAAAAAATTGTGGCCCAAAAATGTATACTCTGCTGCCACGTTTCGATTGCCATGGCCGATACGACCAAATAATAAATTTTGACATTTGCAAATATTGTGCCAATTTGCTTTAAATCGCTTGGTTATTACTACAGATTCCAAAGAAAAATTTGATTTTTATTGAAAAACACTAAAAAAAATTCTTGGCCAAAAATGTGTACTCTGCTGCCACGTTTCGATGGCCATGGCCGATACGGCCAATAGTAAATTTTGACATTTGCAAATATTGTGCCAATTTGCTTTAAATCGCCTGGTTATTACTACAGATTCGATAGAAATATTTGATTTTTATTGAAAAACAATAAAAAAAATTCTTGGCCAAAAATGTATACTCTGCTGCTATGTTCCGATTGCCATGGCCGATACGACCAATAATAAATTTTGACATTTGCAAATATTGTGCCAATTTGCTTTAAATCGCCTGGTTATTACTACAGATTCTATATAGAAAAATTTGATTTTTATTGAAAAACACTAAGAAAAATTCTCGGCCTAAAATGTATACTCTGCTGCCACGTTTCGATTGCCATGGCCGATACGACCAATAGTAAATTTTGACATTTGCAAATATTGTCCCAATTTGCTTTAAATCGCCTCACTACCGATTCCATAGAAAAATTTGATTTTTATTGAAAAACACTAAAAAAAATTGTGGCCCAAAAATGTATACTCTGCTGCCACGTTTCTATGGCCATGGCCGATACGACCAATAATAAATTTTGACATTTGCAAATATTGTGCCAATTTGCTTTAAATCGCCTGGTTATTACTACAGATTCTATATAGACAAATTTGATTTTTATTGAAAAACACTAAGAAAAATTCTGAGCCTAAAATGTATACTCTGCTGCCACGTTTCGATTGCCATGGCCGATCCGACCAATAGTAAATTTTGACATTTGCAAATATTGTCCCAATTTGCTTTAAATCGCCTCACTACCGATTCCATAGAAAAATTTGATTTTTATTGAAAAACACTAAAAAAAATTGTGGCCCAAAAATGTATACTCTGCTGCCACGTTTCGATTGCCATGGCCGATACGACCAATAATAAATTTTGACATTTGCAAATATTGTGCCAATTTGCTTTAAATCGCCTGGTTATTACTACAGATTCTATAGAAAAATTTGATTTTTATTGAAAAACACTAAAAAAAATTCTGGCCTAAAATGTATACTCTGCTGCTATGTTCCGATTGCCATGGCCGATACGACCAATAATAAATTTTGACATTTGCAAATATTGTGCCAATTTGCTTTAAATCGCCTGGTTATTACTACAGATTCTATATAGACAAATTTGATTTTTATTGAAAAACACTAAGAAAAATTCTGAGCCTAAAATGTATACTCTGCTGCCACGTTTCGATTGCCATGGCCGATACGACCAATAGTAAATTTTGACATTTGCAAATATTGTCCCAATTTGCTTTAAATCGCCTCACTACCGATTCCATAGAAAAATTTGATTTTTATTGAAAAACACTAAAAAAAATTGTGGCCCAAAAATGTATACTCTGCTGCCACGTTTCGATTGCCATGGCCGATACGACCAATAATAAATTTTGACATTTGCAAATATTGTGCCAATTTGCTTTAAATCGCCTGGTTATTACTACAGATTCCAAAGAAAAATTTGATTTTTATTGAAAAACACTAAAAAAAATTCTGGGCCAAAAATGTGTACTCTGCAGCCACGTTTCGATGGCCATGGCCGATACGGCCAATAGTAAATTTTGACATTTGCAAATATTGTGCCAATTTGCTTTAAATCGCTTGGTTATTACTACAGATTCGATAGAAATATTTGATTTTTATTGAAAAACACTAAAAAAAATTCTTGGCCAAAAATGTATACTCTGCTGCCACGTTTCGATGGCCATGGCCGATACGACCAATAATAAATTTTGACATTTGCAAATATTGTGCCAGTTTGCTTTAGATCGCCTGGTTATTACTACAGATTCTATAGAAAAATTTGATTTTTATTGAAAAACACTAAAAAAAATTCTGGCCCAAAAATGTATACTCTGCTGCTATGTTCCGATTGCCATGGCCGATACGACCAATAATAAATTTTGACATTTGCAAATATTGTGCCAATTTGCTTTAAATCGCTTGGTTATTACTACAGATTCCATAGAAATATTTGATTTTTATTGAAAAACACTAAAAAAAATTCTGGGCCAAAAATGTGTTCTCTGCTGCCACGTTTCGATGGCCATGGCCGATACGGCCAATAGTAAATTTTGACATTTGCAAATATTGTGCCAATTTGCTTTAAATCGCTTGGTTATTACTACAGATTCCATAGAAAAATTTGATTTTTATTGAAAAACACTAAAAAAAATTCTGTGCCAAAAATGTGTACTCTGCTGCCACGTTTCGATGGCCATGGCCGATACGACTAATAGTAAATTTTGACATTTGCAAATATTGTGCCAATTTGCTTTAAATCGCCTCACTACCAATTCCATAGAAAAATTTGATTTTTATTGAAAAACACTAAAAAAAATTGTGGCCCAAAAATGTATACTCTGCTGCCACGTTTCGATTGCCATGGCCGATACGACCAATAATAAATTTTGACATTTGCAAATATTGTGCCAATTTGCTTTAAATCGCCTGGTTATTACTACAGATTCCAAAGAAAAATTTGATTTTTATTGAAAAACACTAAAAAAAAATTCTGGGCCAAAAATGTGTACTCTGCTGCCACGTTTCGATGGCCATGGCCGATACGACCAATAGTAAATTTTGAAATTTGCAAATATTGTCCCAATTTGCTTTAAATCGCCTCACTACCAATTCCATAGAAAAATTTGATTTTTATTGAAAAACACTAAAAAAAATTGTGGCCCAAAAATGTATACTCTGCTGCCACGTTTCGATTGCCATGGCCGATACGACCAATAGTAAATTTTGACATTTGCAAATATTGTCCCAATTTGCTTTAAATCGCCTCACTACCAATTCCATAGAAAAATTTGATTTTTATTGAAAAACACTAAAAAAAATTCTGGGCCAAAAATGTGTACTCTGCTGATATGTTCTGATTGCCATGGCCGATACGGCCAATAATAAATTTTGACATTTGCAAATATTGTGCCTATTTGCTTTAAATCGCCTGGTTATTACTACAGATTCCAAAGAAAAATTTGATTTTTATTGAAAAACACTAAAAAAAATTCTGGGCCAAAAATGTGTACTCTGCTGCCACGTTTCGATGGCCATGGCCGATACGACCAATAGTAAATTTTGACATTTGCAAATATTGTCCCAATTTGCTTTAAATCGCTTCACTACCAATTCCATAGAAAAATTTGATTTTTATTGAAAAACACTAAAAAAAATTGTGGCCCAAAAATGTATACTCTGCTGCCACGTTTCGATTGCCATGGCCGATACGACCAATAATAAATTTTGACATTTGCAAATATTGTGCCAATTTGCTTTAAATCGCCTGGTTATTACTACAGATTCGAAAGAAAAATTTGATTTTTATTGAAAAACACTAAAAAATATTATGGGCCAAAAATGTGTACTCTGCTGCCACGTTTCGATTGCCATGGCCGATACGGCCAATATTAAATTTTGACATTTGCAAATATTGTGCCAATTTGCTTTAAATCGCTTGGTTATTACTACAGATTCCATAGAAATATTTGATTTTTATTGAAAAACACTAAAATAAATTCTTGGCCAAAAATGTGTACTCTGCTACCACGTTTCGATGGCCATGGCCGATACGGCCAATAGTAAATTTTGACATTTGCAAATATTGTGCCAATTTGCTTTAAATCGCTTGGTTATTACTACAGATTCCATAGAAATATTTGATTTATATTGAAAAACACTAAAAAAAATTCTTGGCCAAAAATGTATACTCTGCTGCTATGTTCCGATTGCCATGGCCGATACGACCAATAATAAATTTTGACATTTGCAAATATTGTGCCAATTTGCTTTAAATCGCCTGGTTATTACTACAGATTCTATATTGAAAAATTTGATTTTTATTGAAAAACACTAAGAAAAATTTTGGGCCTAAAAAATTCTTGGCCAAAAATGTATACTCTGCTGCTATGTTCCGATTGCCATGGCCGATACGACCAATAATAAATTTTGACATTTGCAAATATTGTGCCAATTTGCTTTAAATCGCTTGGTTATTACTACAGATTCGATAGAAATATTTGATTTTTATTGAAAAACACTAAAAAAAATTCTTGGCCAAAAATGTATACTCTGCTGCCACGTTTCGATTGCCATGGCCGATACGACCAATAATAAATTTTGACATTTGCAAATATTGTCCCAATTTGCTTTAAATCGCCTCACTACCGATTCCATAGAAAAATTTGATTTTTATTGAAAAACACTAAAAAATATTATGGGCCAAAAATGTGTACTCTGCTGCCACGTTTCGATTGCCATGGCCGATACGGCCAATAGTAAATTTTGACATTTGCAAATATTGTCCCAATTTGCTTTAAATCGCCTCACTACCAATTCCATAGAAAAATTTGATTTTTATTGAAAAACACTAAAAAAAATTCTGGGCCAAAAATGTGTACTCTGCTGCCACGTTTTGATGGCCATGGCCGATACGGCCAATAGTAAATTTTGACATTTGCAAATATTGTGCCAATTTGCTTTAAATCGCTTGGTTATTACTACAGATTCCAAAGAAAAATTTGATTTTTATTGAAAAACACTAAAAAAAATTCTGGGCCAAAAATGTGTACTCTGCTGCTATGTTCCGATTGCCATGGCCGATACGGCCAATAATAAATTTTGACATTTGCAAATATTGTGCCAATTTGCTTTAAATCGCCTGGTTATTACTACAGATTCCAAAGAAAAATTTGATTTTTATTGAAAAACACTAAAAAAAATTCTGAACCAAAAATGTGTACTCTGCTGCCACGTTTCGATGGCCATGGCCGATACGACCAATAGTAAATTTTGACATTTGCAAATATTGTCCCAATTTGCTTTAAATCGCCTCACTACCAATTCCATAGAAAAATTTGATTTTTATTGAAAAACACTAAAAAAAATTGTGGCCCAAAAATGTATACTGCTGTGTGTACTCTGCTGCCACGTTTCGATTGCCATGGCCGATACGACCAATAATAAATTTTGACATTTGCAAATATTGTGCCAATTTGCTTTAAATCGCCTGGTTATTACTACAGATTCCAAAGAAAAATTTGATTTTTATTGAAAAACACTAAAAAAAATTCTGGGCCAAAAATGTGTACTCTGCTGCCACGTTTCTATGGCCATGGCCGATACGACCAATAGTAAATTTTGACATTTGCAAATATTGTCCCAATTTGCTTTAAATCGCCTCACTACCAATTCCATAGAAAAATTTGATTTTTATTGAAAAACACTAAAAGAAATTGTGGCCCAAAAATGTATACTCTGCTGCCACGTTTCGATTGCCATGGCCGATACGACCAAATAATAAATTTTGACATTTGCAAATATTGTGCCAATTTGCTTTAAATCGCTTGGTTATTACTACAGATTCCAAAGAAAAATTTGATTTTTATTGAAAAACACTAAAAAAAATTCTGGGCCAAAAATGTGTACTCTGCTGCCACGTTTCGATGGCCATGGCTGATACGGCCAATAGTAAATTTTGACATTTGCAAATATTGTGCCAATTTGCTTTAAATCGCCTGGTTATTACTACAGATTCGATAGAAATATTTGATTTTTATTGAAAAACAATAAAAAAAATTCTTGGCCAAAAATGTATACTCTGCTGCTATGTTCCGATTGCCATGGCCGATACGACCAATAATAAATTTTGACATTTGCAAATATTGTGCCAATTTGCTTTAAATCGCCTGGTTATTAATACAGATTCTATATAGAAAAATTTGATTTTTATTGAAAAACACTAAAAAAAATTCTCGGCCTAAAATGTATACTCTGCTGCCACGTTTCGATTGCCATGGCCGATACGACCAATAGTAAATTTTGACATTTGCAAATATTGTCCCAATTTGCTTTAAATCGCCTCACTACCGATTCCATAGAAAAATTTGATTTTTATTGAAAAACACTAAAAAAAATTGTGGCCCAAAAATGTATACTCTGCTGCCACGTTTCGATTGCCATGGCCGTTACGACCAATAATAAATTTTGACATTTGCAAATATTGTGCCAATTTGCTTTAAATCGCTTGGTTATTACTACAGATTCCAAAGAAAAATTTGATTTTTATTGAAAAACACTAAAAAAAATTCTGGGCCAAAAATGTGTACTCTGCTGCCACGTTTCGATGGCCATGGCCGATACGGCCAATACTAAATTTTGACATTTGCAAATATTGTGCCAATTTGCTTTAAATCGCCTCACTACCGATTCCATAGAAAAATTTGATTTTTATTGAAAAACACTAAAAAATATTATGGGCCAAAAATGTGTACTCTGCTGCCACGTTTCGATTGCCATGGCCGATACGGCCAATAGTAAATTTTGACATTTGCAAATATTGTCCCAATTTGCTTTAAATCGCCTCACTACCAATTCCATAGAAAAATTTGATTTTTATTGAAAAACACTAAAAAAAATTCTGGGCCAAAAATGTGTACTCTGCTGCCACGTTTCGATGGCCATGGCCGATACGGCCAATAGTAAATTTTGACATTTGCAAATATTGTGCCAATTTGCTTTAAATCGCTTGGTTATTACTACAGATTCCAAAGAAAAATTTGATTTTTATTGAAAAACACTAAAAAAAATTCTGGGCCAAAAATGTGTACTCTGCTGCTATGTTCCGATTGCCATGGCCGATACGGCCAATAATAAATTTTGACATTTGCAAATATTGTGCCAATTTGCTTTAAATCGCCTGGTTATTACTACAGATTCCAAAGAAAAATTTGATTTTTATTGAAAAACACTAAAAAAAATTCTGGCCCAAAAATGTGTACTCTGCTGCCACGTTTCGATGGCCATGGCCGATACGACCAATAGTAAATTTTGACATTTGCAAATATTGTCCCAATTTGCTTTAAATCGCCTCACTACCAATTCCATAGAAAAATTTGATTTTTATTGAAAAACACTAAAAAAAATTGTGGCCCAAAAATGTATACTCTGCTGCCACGTTTCGATTGCCATGGCCGATACGACCAAATAATAAATTTTGACATTTGCAAATATTGTGCCAATTTGCTTTAAATCGCTTGGTTATTACTACAGATTCCAAAGAAAAATTTGATTTTTATTGAAAAACACTAAAAAAAATTCTTGGCCAAAAATGTGTACTCTGCTGCCACGTTTCGATGGCCATGGCCGATACGGCCAATAGTAAATTTTGACATTTGCAAATATTGTGCCAATTTGCTTTAAATCGCCTGGTTATTACTACAGATTCGATAGAAATATTTGATTTTTATTGAAAAACACTAAAAAAAATTCTTGGCCAAAAATGTATACTCTGCTGCTATGTTCCGATTGCCATGGCCGATACGACCAATAATAAATTTTGACATTTGCAAATATTGTGCCAATTTGCTTTAAATCGCCTGGTTATTACTACAGATTCTATATAGAAAAATTTGATTTTTATTGAAAAACACTAAGAAAAATTCTCGGCCTAAAATGTATACTCTGCTGCCACGTTTCGATTGCCATGGCCGATACGACCAATAGTAAATTTTGACATTTGCAAATATTGTCCCAATTTGCTTTAAATCGCCTCACTACCGATTCCATAGAAAAATTTGATTTTTATTGAAAAACACTAAAAAAAATTGTGGCCCAAAAATGTATACTCTGCTGCCACGTTTCTATGGCCATGGCCGATACGACCAATAATAAATTTTGACATTTGCAAATATTGTGCCAATTTGCTTTAAATCGCCTGGTTATTACTACAGATTCCAAAGAAAAATTTGATTTTTATTGAAAAACACTAAAAAAAATTCTGGCCCAAAAATGTGTACTCTGCTGCCACGTTTCGATGGCCATGGCCGATACGGCCAATACTAAATTTTGACATTTGCAAATATTGTGCCAATTTGCTTTAAATCGCTTGGTTATTACTACAGATTCGATAGAAATATTTGATTTTTATTGAAAAACACTAAAAAAAATTCTGGGCCAAAAATGTGTACTCTGCTGCCACGTTTCGATGGCCATGGCCGATACGACCAATAGTAAATTTTGACATTTGCAAATATTGTCCCAATTTGCTTTAAATCGCCTCACTACCAATTCCATAGAAAAATTTGATTTTTATTGAAAAACACTAAAAAAAATTGTGGCCCAAAAATGTATACTCTGCTGCCACGTTTCGATTGCCATGGCCGATACGACCAAATAATAAATTTTGACATTTGCAAATATTGTGCCAATTTGCTTTAAATCGCTTGGTTATTACTACAGATTCCAAAGAAAAATTTGATTTTTATTGAAAAACACTAAAAAAAATTCTTGGCCAAAAATGTGTACTCTGCTGCCACGTTTCGATGGCCATGGCCGATACGGCCAATAGTAAATTTTGACATTTGCAAATATTGTGCCAATTTGCTTTAAATCGCCTGGTTATTACTACAGATTCGATAGAAATATTTGATTTTTATTGAAAAACAATAAAAAAAATTCTTGGCCAAAAATGTATACTCTGCTGCTATGTTCCGATTGCCATGGCCGATACGACCAATAATAAATTTTGACATTTGCAAATATTGTGCCAATTTGCTTTAAATCGCCTGGTTATTACTACAGATTCTATATAGAAAAATTTGATTTTTATTGAAAAACACTAAGAAAAATTCTCGGCCTAAAATGTATACTCTGCTGCCACGTTTCGATTGCCATGGCCGATACGACCAATAGTAAATTTTGACATTTGCAAATATTGTCCCAATTTGCTTTAAATCGCCTCACTACCGATTCCATAGAAAAATTTGATTTTTATTGAAAAACACTAAAAAAAATTGTGGCCCAAAAATGTATACTCTGCTGCCACGTTTCTATGGCCATGGCCGATACGACCAATAATAAATTTTGACATTTGCAAATATTGTGCCAATTTGCTTTAAATCGCCTGGTTATTACTACAGATTCCAAAGAAAAATTTGATTTTTATTGAAAAACACTAAAAAAAATTCTGGCCCAAAAATGTGTACTCTGCTGCCACGTTTCGATGGCCATGGCCGATACGGCCAATACTAAATTTTGACATTTGCAAATATTGTGCCAATTTGCTTTAAATCGCTTGGTTATTACTACAGATTCGATAGAAATATTTGATTTTTATTGAAAAACACTAAAAAAAATTCTTGGCCAAAAATGTATACTCTGCTGCCACGTTTCGATGGCCATGGCCGATACGACCGATAATAAATTTTGACATTTGCAAATATTGTGCCAATTTGCTTTAAATCGCCTGGTTATTACTACAGATTCCATAGAAAAATTTGATTTTTATTGACCAACACTAAAAAAAATTCTGAGCCTAAAATGTATACTCTGCTGCTATGTTCCGACTGCCATGGCCGATACGGCCAATAATAAATTTTGACATTTGCAAATATTGTGCCAATTTGCTTTAAATCGCTTGGTTATTACTACAGATTCCATAGAAATATTTGATTTTTATAGAAAAACACTAAAAAAAATTCTGGGCCAAAAATGTGTACTATGCTGCCACGTTTCGATGGCCATGGCCGATACGGCCAATAGTAAATTTTGACATTTGCAAATATTGTGCCAATTTGCTTTAAATCGCCTGGTTATTACTACAGATTCCAAAGAAAAATTTGATTTTTATTGAAAAACACTAAAAAAAATTCTGGGCCAAAAATGTGTACTCTGCTGCCACGTTTCGATGGCCATGACCGATACGACCAATAGTAAATTTTGACATTTGCAAATATTGTCCCAATTTGCTTTAAATCGCCTCACGACCAATTCCATAGAAAAATTTGATTTTAATTGAAAAACGCTAAAAAAAATTGTGGCCCAAAAATGTATATTCTGCTGCCAAGTTTCGATTGCCATGGCCGATACGACCAATAATAAATTTTGACATTTGCAAATATTGTCCCAATTTGCTTTAAATCGCCTGGTTATTACTACAGATTCCATAGAAAAATTTGATTTTTATTGAAAAACACTAAAAAAAATTCTGGGCCAAAAATGTGTACTCTGCTGCCACGTTTCGATGGCCATGGCCGATACGACCAATAGTAAATTTTGACATTTGCAAATATTGTCCCAATTTGCTTTAAATCGCCTCACTACCAATTCCATAGAAAAATTTGATTTTTATTGAAAAACACTAAAAAAAATTGTGGCCCAAAAATGTATACTATGCTGCCACGTTTCGATTGCCATGGCCGATACGACCAAATAATAAATTTTGACATTTGCAAATATTGTCCCAATTTGCTTTAAATCGTCTGGTTATTACTACAGATTCCAAAGAATAATTTGATTTTTATTGAAAAACACTAAAAAAAATTCTGGGCCAAAAATGTGTACTCTGCTGCCACGTTTCGATGGCCATGGCCGATACGACCATTAGTAAATTTTGACATTTGCAAATATTGTGCTAATTTGCTTTAAATCGCTTGGTTATTACTACAGATTCCATAGAAATATTTGATTTTTATTGAAAAACACTAAAAAAAATTCTTGGCCAAAAATGTATACTCTGCTGCCACGTTTCGATGGCCATGGCCGATACGGCCAATAGTAAATTTTGACATTTGCAAATATTGTGCCAATTTGCTTTAAATCGCTTGGTTATTACTACAGATTCCAAAGAAAAATTTGATTTTTATTGAAAAACACTAAAAAAAATTCTGGGCCAAAAATGTGTACTCTGCTGCCACGTTTCGATGGCCATGGCCGATACGACCAATATTAAATTTTGACATTTGCAAATATTGTCCCAATTTGCTTTAAATCGCCTCACTACCAATTCCATAGAAAAATTTGATTTTTATTGAAAAACACTAAAAAAAATTGTGGCCCAAAAATGTATACTCTGCTGCCACGTTTCGATTGCCATGGCCGATACAACCAATAATAAATTTTGACATTTGCAAATATTGTGCCAATTTGCTTTAAATCGCTTGGTTATTACTACAGATTCCATAGAAATATTAGATTTTTATTGAAAAACACTAAAAAAAATTCTGGGCCAAAAATGTATACTCTGCTACCACGTTTCGATTGCCATGGCCGATACGACCAATATTAAATTTTGACATTTGCAAATATTGTGCCAATTTGCTTTAAATCGCTTGGTTATTACTACAGATTCGATAGAAATATTTGATTTTTATTGAAAAACACTAAAAAAATTCTTGGCCAAAAATGTATACTCTGCTGCCACGTTTCGATGGCCATGGCCGATACGACCAATAATAAATTTTGACATTTGCAAATATTGTGCCAATTTGCTTTAAATCGCCTGGTTATTACTACAGATTCCATAGAAAAATTTGATTTTTATTGACCAACACTAAAAAAAATTCTTGGCCTAAAATGTATACTTTGCTGCCACGTTTCGATTGCCATGGCCTTTACGGCCAATAATAAATTTTGTCATTTGCAAATATTGTGCCAGTTTGCTTTAGATCGCCTGGTTATTACTACAGATTCTATAGAAAAATTTGATTTTTATTGAAAAACACTAAAAAAAATTCTGGCCAAAAATGTATACTCTGCTGCTATGTTTCGATTGCCATGGCCGATACGGCCAATAATAAATTTTGACATTTGCAAATATTGTGCCAATTTGCTTTAAATCGCTTGGTTATTACTACAGATTCCATAGAAATATTTGATTTTTATTGAAAAACACTAAAAAAAATTCTGGGCCATAAATGTGTACTCTGCTGCCACGTTTCGATGGCCATGGCCGATACGGCCAATAGTTAATTTTGACATTTGCAAATATTGTGCCAATTTGCTTTAAATCGCTTGGTTATTACTACAGATTCCATGGAAAAATTTGATTTTTATTGAAAAACACTAAAAAAAATTCTGGGCCAAAAATGTGTACTCTGCTGCCACGTTTCGATGGCCATGGCCGATACGACCAATAGTAAATTTTGACATTTGCAAATATTGTCCCAATTTGCTTTAAATCGCCTCACTACCAATTCCATAGAAAAATTTGATTTTTATTGAAAAACACTAAAAAAAATTGTGGCCCAAAAATGTATACTCTGCTGCTACGTTTCGATTGCCATGGCCGATACGACCAATAATAAATTTTGACATTTGCAAATATTGTGCCAATTTGCTTTAAATCGCCTGGTTATTACTACAGATTCCAAAGAAAAATTTGATTTTTATTGAAAAACACTAAAAAAAATTCTGGGCCAGAAATGTGTACTCTGCTGCCACGTTTCGATGGCCATGGCCGATACGACCAATAGTAAATTTTGACATTTGCAAATATTGTCCCAATTTGCTTTAAATCGCCTCACTACCGATTCCATAGAAAAATTTGATTTTTATTGAAAAACACTAAAAAAAATTGTGGCCCAAAAATGTGTACTCTGCTGCCACGTTTCGATTGCCATGGCCGATACGACCAATAGTAAATTTTGACATTTGCAAATATTGTCCCAATTTGCTTTAAATCGCCTCACTACCAATTCCATAGAAAAATTTGATTTTTATTGAAAAACACTAAAAAAAATTCTGGGCCAAAAATGTATACTCTGCTGCTATGTTCCGATTGCCATGGCCGATACGGCCAATAATAAATTTTGATATTTGCAAATATTGTCCCAATTTGCTTTAAATCGCCTGGTTATTACTACAGATTCCAAAGAAAAATTTGATTTTTATTGAAAAACACTAAAAAAAATTCTGGGCCAAAAATGTGTACTCTGCTGCCACGTTTCGATGGCCATGGCCGATACGACCAATAGTAAATTTTGACATTTGCAAATATTGTCCCAATTTGCTTTAAATCGCCTCACTACCAATTCCATAGAAAAATTTGATTTTTATTGAAAAAAACTAAAAAAAATTGTGGCCCAAAAATGTATACTCTGCTACCACGTTTCGATTGCCATGGCCGATACGACCAATAATAAATTTTGACATTTGCAAATATTGTGCCAATTTGCTTTAAATCGCCTGGTTATTACTACAGATTCTAAAGAAAAGTTTGATTTTTATTGAAAAACACTAAAAAAAATTCTGGGCCAAAAATGTGTACTCTGCTGCCGCGTTTCGATTGCCATGGCCGATACGACCAATAGTAAATTTTGACATTTGCAAATATTGTCCCAATTTGCTTTAAATCGCCTCACTACCAATTCCATAGAAAAATTTGATTTTTATTGAAAAACACTAAAAAAAATTCTGGGCCAAAAATGTGTACTCTGCTGCCACGTTTCGATTGCCATGGCCGATACGACCAATAATAAATTTTGACATTTGCAAATATTGTGCCAATTTGCTTTAAATCGCCTGGTTATTACTACAGATTCCAAAGAAAAATTTGATTTTTATTGAAAAACACTAAAAAAAATTCTGGGCAAGAAATGTGTACTCTGCTGCCACGTTTCGATTGCCATGGCCGATACGGCCAATAGTAAATTTTGACATTTGCAAATATTGTGCCAATTTGCTTTAAATCGCTTGGTTATTACTACAGATTCCATAGAAATATTTGATTTTTATTGAAAAACACTAAAAAAAATTCTGGGCCAAAAATGTGTACTCTGCTGCCACGTTTCGATGGCCATGGCCGATACGGCCAATAGTAAATTTTGACATTTGCAAATATTGTGCCAATTTGCTTTAAATCGCTTGGTTATTACTACAGATTCGATAGAAATATTTGATTTTTATTGAAAAACACTAAAAAAAATTCTTGGCCAAAAATGTATACTCTGCTGCCACGTTTCGATGGCCATGGCCGATACGACCAATAATAAATTTTGACATTTGCAAATATTGTGCCAATTTGCTTTAAATCGCCTGGTTATTACTACAGATTCCAAAGAAAAATTTGATTTTTATTGAAAAACACTAAAAAAAATTCTGGGCCAAAAATGTGTACTCTGCTGCCACGTTTCGATGGCCATGGCCGATACGGCCAATAGTAAATTTTGACATTTGCAAATATTGTGCCAATTTGATTTAAATCGCTTGGTTATTACTACAGATTTCAAAGAAAAATTTGATTTTTATTGAAAAACACTAAAAAAAATTCTGGGCCAAAAATGTGTACTCTGCTGCTATGTTCCGATTGCCATGGCCGATACGGCCAATAGTAAATTTTGACATTTGCAAATATTGTGCCAATTTGCTTTAAATCGCCTGGTTATTACTACAGATTCCAAAGAAAAATTTGATTTTTATTGAAAAACACTAAAAAAAATTCTGGCCCAAAAATTTGTACTCTGCTGCCACGTTTCGATGGCCATGGCCGATACGACCAATAGTAAATTTTGACATTTGCAAATATTGTCCCAATTTGCTTTAAATCGCCTCACTACCAATTCCATAGAAAAATTTGATTTTTATTGAAAAACACTAAAAAAAATTGTGGCCCAAAAATGTATACTCTGCGGCCACGTTTCGATTGCCATGGCCGATACGACCAATAATAAATTTTGACATTTGCAAATATTGTGCCAATTTGCTTTAAATCGCCTGGTTATTACTACAGATTCCAAAGAAAAATTTGATTTTTATTGAAAAACACTAAAAAAAATTCTGGGCCAAAAATGTGTACTCTGCTGCCACGTTTCGATGGCCATGGCCGATACGGCCAATAGTAAATTTTGACATTTGCAAATATTGTCCCAATTTGCTTTAAATCGCCTCACTACCAATTCCATAGAAAAATTTGATTTATATTGAAAAACACTAAAAAAAATTCTGGGCCAAAAATGTGTACTCTGCTGCTATGTTCCGATTGCCATGGCCGATACGGCCAATAATAAATTTTGACATTTGCAAATATTGTGCCAATTTGCTTTAAATCGCCTGGTTATTACTACAGATTCCAAAGAAAAATTTGATTTTTATTGAAAAACACTAAAAAAAATTCTGGGCCAAAAATGTGTACTCTGCTGCCACGTTTCGATGGCCATGGCCGATACGGCCAATAGTAAATTTTGACATTTGCAAATATTGTGCCAATTTGCTTTAAATCGCTTGGTTATTACTACAGATTCGATAGAAATATTTGATTTTTATTGAAAAACACTAAAAAAAATTCTTGGCCAAAAATGTATACTCTGCTGCCACGTTTCGATGGCCATGGCCGATACGACCAATAATAAATTTTGACATTTGCAAATATTGTGCCAATTTGCTTTAAATCGCCTGGTTATTACTACAGATTCCAAAGAAAAATTTGATTTTTATTGAAAAACACTAAAAAAAATTCTGGGCCAAAAATGTGTACTCTGCTGCCACGTTTCGATGGCCATGGCCGATACGGCCAATAGTAAATTTTGACATTTGCAAATATTGTGCCAATTTGCTTTAAATCGCTTGGTTATTACTACAGATTCGATAGAAATATTTGATTTTTATTGAAAAACACTAAAAAAAATTCTTGGCCAAAAATGTATACTCTGCTGCCACGTTTCGATGGCCATGGCCGATACGACCAATAATAAATTTTGACATTTGCAAATATTGTGCCAATTTGCTTTAAATCGCTTGGTTATTACTACAGATTCCATAGAAAAATTTGATTTTTATTGACCAACACTAAAAAAAATTCTGCGCCTAAAATGTATACTCTGCTGCCACGTTTCGATTGCCATGGCCTTTACGGCCTATAATAAATTTTGATATTTGCAAATATTGTGCCAGTTTGCTTTAGATCGCCTGGTTATTACTACAGATTCCATAGAAAAATTTGATTTTTATTGAAAAACACTAAAAAAAATTCTGGCCCAAAAATGTATACTCTGCTGCTATGTTCCGATTGCCATGGCCGATACGGCCAATAATAAATTTTGACATTTGCAAATATTGTGCCAATTTGCTTTAAATCGCTTGGTTATTACTACAGATTCGATAGAAATATTTGATTTTTATTGAAAAACACTAAAAAAAATTCTGGGCCATAAATGTATACTCTGCTGCCACGTTTCGATGGCCATGGCCGATACGGCCAATAGTAAATTTTGACATTTGCAAATATTGTGCCAATTTGCTTTAAATCGCTTGGTTATTACTACAGATTCCAAAGAAATATTTGATTTTTATTGAAAAACACTAAAAAAAATTCTGGGCCAAAAATGTGTACTCTGCTGCCACGTTTCGATGGCCATGGCCGATACGACCAATAGTAAATTTTGATATTTGCAAATATTGTCCCAATTTGCTTTAAATCGCCTCACTACCAATTCCATAGAAAAATTTGATTTTTATTGAAAAACACTAAAAAAAATTGTGGCCCAAAAATGTATACTCTGCTGCCACGTTTCGATTGCCATGGCCGATACGACCAATAATAAATTTTGACATTTGCAAATATTGTGCCAATTTGCTTTAAATCGCCTGGTTATTACTACAGATTCCAAAGAGAAATTTGATTTTTATTGAAAAACACTAAAAAAAATTCTTGGCCAAAAATGTGTACTCTGCTGCCGCGTTTCGATTGCCATGGCCGATACGACCAATAGTAAATTTTGACATTTGCAAATATTGTCCCAATTTGCTTTAAATCGCCTCACTACCAATTCCATAGAAAAATTTGATTTTTATTGTAAAACACTAAAAAAAATTCTGGGCCAAAAATGTGTACTCTGCTGCCACGTTTCGATGGCCATGGCCGATACGGCCAATAGTAAATTTTGACATTTGCAAATATTGTGCCAATTTGCTTTAAATCGCTTGGTTATTACTACAGATTCCAAAGAAATATTTGATTTTTATTGAAAAACACTAAAAAAATTCTGGGCCAAAAATGTGTACTCTGCTGCTATGTTCCGATTGCCATGGCCGATACGGCCAATAATAAATTTTGACATTTGCAAATATTGTGCCAATTTGCTTTAAATCGCCTGGTTATTACTACAGATTCCAAAGAAAAATTTGATTTTTATTGAAAAACACTAAAAAAAATTCTGGGCCAAAAATGTGTACTCTGCTGCCACGTTTCGATGGCCATGGCCGATACGACCAATAGTAAATTTTGACATTTGCAAATATTGTCCCAATTTCCTTTAAATCGCTTCACTACCAATTCCATAGAAAAATTTGATTTTTATTGAAAAACACTAAAAAAAATTGTGGCCCAAAAATGTATACTCTGCTGCCACGTTTCGATTGCCATGGCCGATACGACCAATAATAAATTTTGACATTTGCAAATATTGTGCCAATTTGCTTTAAATCGCCTGGTTATTACTACAGATTCTAAAGAAAAGTTTGATTTTTATTGAAAAACACTAAAAAAAATTCTGGGCCAAAAATGTGTACTCTGCTGCCACGTTTCTATGGCCATGGCCGATACGACCAATAGTAAATTTTGACATTTGCAAATATTGTCCCAATTTGCTTTAAATCGCCTCACTACCAATTCCAAAAAAAAATTTGATTTTTATTGAAAAACACTAAAAAAAATTGTGGCCCAAAAATGTATACTCTGCTGCCACGTTTCGATTGCCATGGCCGATACGACCAATAATAAATTTTGACATTTGCAAATATTGTGCCAATTTGCTTTAAATCGCATGGTTATTACTACAGATTCCAAAGAAAAATTTGATTTTTATTGAAAAACACTAAAAAAAATTCTGGGCCAAAAATGTGTACTCTGCTGCCACGTTTCGATGGCCATGGCCGATACGGCCAATAGTAAATTTTGACATTTGCAAATATTGTGCCAATTTGCTTTAAATCGCTTGGTTATTACTACAGATTCCATAGAAATATTTGATTTTTATTGAAAAACACTAAAAAAAATTCTGGGCCAAAAATTTATACTCTGCTGCCACGTTTCGATTGCCATGGCCGATACGACCAATAATAAATTTTGACATTTGCAAATATTGTGCCAATTTGCTTTAAATCGCCTGGTTATTACTACAGATTCTAAAGAAAAGTTTGATTTTTATTGAAAAACACTAAAAAAAATTCTGGGCCAAAAATGTGTACTCTGCTGCCACGTTTCTATGGCCATGGCCGATACGACCAATAATAAATTTTGACATTTGCAAATATTGTGCCAATTTGCTTTAAATCGCCTGGTTATTACTACAGATTCTAAAGAAAAGTTTGATTTTTATTGAAAAACACTAAAAAAAATTCTGGGCCAAAAATGTGTACTCTGCTGCCACGTTTCGATGGCCATGGCCGATACGGCCAATAGTAAATTTTGACATTTGCAAATATTGTGCCAATTTGCTTTAAATCGCTTGGTTATTACTACAGATTCCATAGAAATATTTGATTTTTATTGAAAAACACTAAAAAAAATTCTGGGCCAAAAATTTATACTCTGCTGCCACGTTTCGATTGCCATGGCCGATACGACCAATAATAAATTTTGACATTTGCAAATATTGTGCCAATTTGCTTTAAATCGCATGGTTATTACTACAGATTCCAAAGAAAAATTTGATTTTTATTGAAAAACACTAAAAAAAATTCTGGGCCAAAAATGTGTACTCTGCTGCCACGTTTCGATGGCCATGGCCGATACGGCCAATAGTAAATTTTGACATTTGCAAATATTGTGCCAATTTGCTTTAAATCGCTTGGTTATTACTACAGATTCCATAGAAATATTTGATTTTTATTGAAAAACACTAAAAAAAATTCTTCGCCAAAAATTTATACTCTGCTGCCACGTTTCGATTGCCATGGCCGATACGACCAATAATAAATTTTGACATTTGCAAATATTGTGCCAATTTGCTTTAAATCGCCTGGTTATTACTACAGATTCCATAGACAAATTTGATTTTTATTGAAAAACACTAAAAAAAATTCTGGCTCAAAAATGTATACTCTGCTGCTATGTTCCGATTGCCATGGCCGATACGGCCAATAATAAATTTTGACATTTGCAAATATTGTGTCAATTTGCTTTAAATCGCCTGGTTATTACCTACTACAGATTCTATATAGAAAAATTTGATTTTTATTGAAAAACACTAAGAAAAATTCTGGGCCTAAAATGTATACTCTGCTGCCACGTTTCGATTGCCATGGCCGATACGACCAATAATAAATTTTGACATTTGCAAATATTGTCCCAATTTGCTTTATATCGCCTCACTACCGATTCCATAGAAAAATTTGATTTTTATTGAAAAACACTAAGAAAAATTCTGGGCTAAAAATTTATACTCTGCTGCCACGTTTCGATTGCCATGGCCGATACGACCAATAATAAATTTTGACATTTGCAAATATTGTGCCAATTTGCTTTAAATCGCCTGGTTATTACTACAGATTCGATAGAAATATTTGATTTTTATTGAAAAACACTAAAAAAAATTCTTGGCCAAAAATGTATACTATGCTGCCACGTTTCGATTGCCATGGCCGATACGACCAATAATAAATTTTGACATTTCCAAATATTGTGCCAATTTGCTTTAAATCGCCTGCTTATTGGGTGGTGACTAGGTTTGACCTTCAATTGACAATTTCTGTAATATAAGTTTACTGGTAATCTTTTGATTGGTAAACGTATATACATATGTTAAGATATGTTTACCCTTGATTCATAATCACAATCTGTTGGCTCTGTTCTCGGCTACATATTATCTCTCATTCAATTACACAAAAATTATTAAGGCATTAGACGGTAGTATTACATTATCGGATTTTTCTTTACGTATATTTTATTGGTTTTACTGAAACGATAAAATTCATGTTACGTTAAATGCTTGTGCGTCTTGGGTTACTGTTAAACCCCCTACACTCTTATTTATTTTTAACATTGATCTTTTATATGGGACTCTCAATCGAATTTATTATGCACATGTTAAATGATCTATACAGTTAATTATTTTTTTAAAATTAGTTTTATTGTTGCAATTTGGCTCTATAATCGCTTTAATATTTCTGGATACGATACTTGTGATTGCTATGCTATACTAAGGTCGATTTTATTATTAATAACTTAATTTTAACATTCTTTATTGTAGATTAATTTGTCTAAATTGGAATGTTGGTAAAATTCAATTTAAATTCAGCTATGGTGTGAGATTTCACTGACTCTAAAACAGATAACACATTTGAAATTGATACTTTGATAATTTCTAAAGTACTAACGATGACAATAATTTTAATTGGTTAAATTGGTTTTAGTGAGAAAATACTCACTAGAATGTCGTTTAGAAAACTGGTTTAATAAAAAATTTACGATCAATTATCAAGCGAGATCAATAATTCTAAATCTTCATAAAATCATTACACTTTTAGAAAATTTGATTTGAAAATGTATGCTTTTAATTTGTAGATTTTTCAAAATAGTTTCGGTTTAGGATTATTTCTGTTCTTCTGAGTTTAAAGAGCTTTAAGTTTTACCAGTTATTAGTTTGGAAAATAAAACGATTATTAACTAATTTTATAGGTCCACAAAACTTGAAGCTTTTATTTTTTTGTCCAATTTTTAAGAATCGTTTAGTTTGTATTTTTGTAATATTTTGCAATATGCTAAACTTTTCCATAGCCGCAATAATTTTGGGCTAATCATAATCAAATTATAATCTTCAGATTTTCATGAAATTTGATTTCTGAGTTAAATATTTTATATTTGTTTGAGTTCCAGATATAAAGTTGCCATACGGACCCATAGCATCTATGGAGCAATTTCATTATTCTGATGTAGATTTCTTGTTCAAATTATCCCAGATGAGTTTACCTCTTATCTTCAACATTTATTCTTCTTCTACATAACAATTTTAATTTAAATTTAATTTTTATGTGAATCTTATTGTTTTGTATACCATCTTTTGAATTTGAAAAGTAAAGTATATAAAAAAAACAACAAAAACATCTGTTTCATTCAAGTATACACAGCAGCAGATACACAATTCTATGTTTTTATAATTAAGTTGTAAAAATGTTAAAATAAATTTAATTTTTAATTTTTTTTTTTTTGTAACAAAAACCAGAATATAAAACATTCCACAGCAAACAACAATAACAAAAAAGGAAAATTCGAGGAAATGTTTTAAATAAAACATAAATTTGTACACCTTTAAACATTTTATTTTTTTTATTTATTTATGTTTTATCACTTAATAATTTAATTTCGTGTTGTAATTATGTTGTATTGTTTATGTTTTGTATAAAAAAAAAAAATGTTGGTTAGTCGCGAGGGTAAAATTATGACGAATAAAAAAATTAAGTTGGTTGGGGTTTTTGAGTATACATACAAATACTTGTTTTTTTATATTATAAGGGTAGGTAGGATAAAATAACCTACTAATCACAAATGATGGGCGATTTACAGACAAGAACATTACATATCACAAACAAATCGATTTATTTATTTCGTTCGATCATTAATATCCAACATACAAACGACATACATTTTTATGTTGTTAAAATAAAATTACCAAGAACTTATAATGGGCGGTATCATCATCACATATAACTAAATTGATCAAAATTGCTTCTGGCTGGTGAAAAAACTCAGACCATATACATAAAAAAGAAAGTGTAAAGCAACAAAATTAACTTTTACATTATACAGTTTAGTTTTTCATTGCCTTTTCTACTTTGCACACATACAAGTATATAGATACACAAATACACGTGTAATATTAGAAAAATTGGTTGTACATACATAGATGTATGAAGAAAAAAAAAAATCGTTTCATCTTAATGATCAGAAATAATAAATGATTTCTAATTGTTTCGGATAAAGATTTTTTATTTTTGGACATTTTGTGGGATGTTATGATTCATTAAAATAGACTTAATGATTCATCAAGTTTAGGTAAAAATTTTCCGACTTGGTATAACTAATAGTTTTCTATTATCGCTGGATTCTTTACATTTACTGTTTAATGAATTATCTTTTCCGGTCCGCCTAAATGTCAAACATCAGTACCTGATAGTAATACAAAATTAATTACTTATGCTAGTTTTGCTAAATCACTGCATGTGGTGTATAAACACCAGTGTTGGTGTTCCCCTTTTATATTATTCCAGAATATTGTATATATACAAAAAAATTAGTAAAATAAATTTTAAGGATTTATCATCTCGATGCGATAACATCCTTCTTACCTTTTAATGTACAAAAAAAAATGTTGGTGTTTTTTTAAGGTTTTGCATTTTATGAGCTTAATAATATAAAAGTTTATGTTATTTTATGGTGTGCTCTTGTTTTTAAAGGAAAATAAAAATTATGTTGAATATGCTTTTTATGTATTGTGTACGTATGTATGTATATATAAAACAGAGGTGATAATAAAAACAAAATTTGTGTAGATAAGGCAAATAAAAAATTTCAAGTGTAACAAGTTGATAATGCGAGTAAATTTATTGTAGGAGTAACTATTAAAATGATGGGATTTTGTATGTTTGCTAGCAAAGTTAGTAAACTTTACGTTTACTGTTTAATCTTACTAATTTTATATTAAATTTAATTTGGTCAGACAAAGCACCGTATAACTTTCTGAGTACATTCATTACACAAAAACCAAATTTCTTAAAAGAAAAAAAAAAATATTGCAACTAATTTTTAGAATTTTATTCTGTTAAGCTTTTCAATTAAAGCGATGCGTTTTGTTTAGTTTCTTATTAAAACTATTTTAAGTTGAATTTGTATTTTAATTAGTAAAAAATCAAATTTTAGGCTTTGCCAATTAAATAAAGTTGCTACTTTTTTAATTTCTTTGATTGATTAAACTCTGAAGGAGCCTGTGCCATAACAGGATTGGCAACCGAATACTTCTTTTAATATTATTGGAAGAGCTGTTTGCTGGAAAAATTTTACAGAAGTGCTTCTAAAACTTTCATCGATTGATCCCGAACTTTTAAAAAATAACTATACTTGTGTTGATGAAAATTTCCAAAGTTTAAAAAGCTCCTACACTATTTTTTATTTTCACACAGGTTTACAGAAATGTAGGCAACAAAAAGCTGCAAGTTAAAATTACATTAAATTGAAAGATTTGGTAGCTGAGAAGGGAACAGTATACATATGTTGCAGGACATATTATTGCTTAGACGAACAAAGTGATAATCTCACTTAGTCAAGATTTCTCAGACACCCAATTAAAACCATGTACCAGCATGTAAAAATACAACTGGGTAAACTAGTTATGATATTTGATTCACTATAGGCTTTCTAAGGGGTACGGCAACTAAAAATGACAAAAAAATTAAAAATTAAAAATCTCCAAACTTTTAAGAAATTATTCTCTAATTTATTTGATATACATATATGTATATGTAAACGATGTAAATATTAGCGTATGCGGCAATTCCAATGCATTAATGGCTCGAAAAACCCCAGATATTTTAGGTGTCTCCAATTTATCCCGACTCTGTTTTATTTCACCTTCACCTGATTTTTAAATATGTAAAAACAAACGGTGCTTCTTTATTTTCACAATTTGTTTCTTTATTAATTCTAATTTAAATGAAAAATTAATTAAGCAACCACTACTTTTATTGAATTTGAATTTATTATGATAAAAGTCTCGCCCGTTAACGAATGCTGTAATATCTCGTCAACTATTCCAGTGGTAACTACTCGAACCAGACCATTGATATCAGGATGTCAATGTGGTGTCACTTATATCCTGCCCAAAGCCCATGTATATGCAAGTAGATTGTTTTCCTTTAGAATTAATAAAACACCAGTTTGTTAGTTTTATTCCTCTTGCTTCCATTTATTTCTTTGTAGAAATTTTGTTGAGGTAATCGGCTTTGAATCTCGTTCAAAAACCTTGTGTTCGCTGGTTTATTTGTTACCACCGCGATGGCCGATTCATTGGTATTTCCTTGACATCTGCCTCAGGGATTGCTGAAGCAGTAGGCCCAATTAAAAGGAACGTTAAAGCCTTGAAGAAGACATTATCTTTAATAATACGGCACAACGGCTTTGATTTTAAAATACACTCTATTTGGCGTAATTAAGTAGCCATTTCCTCAAACGTCAGATGCCCGTTGCCGATCGCTTTAATAGATGGGATTTGAACGGCTTTACGCTGGAGACTCATAACCCTCCAAAATGTGATGGGAAAGGCAAAATATTGTGCTCTTCGATTAGATTCAGGGAAAGGTATTCTGAAATGACATCATTAAATAATTGTCTTCTAGCTCCGATGAAATTACTCCGTTATCTGAGTATAAATTATTTGGAAGCCCTCCTCTCTGCACCTCTTTCACGTTTACCCGCTAATATCCGGTCTGGCATAATCGATTCCAAAATTCGAGAAAGGCCTCATAGACGTCACCCTCATGGCTGGTAGGTTGGCTACTAGTTGTTTCGAATAATTTCCTTTATGTATGGCACACTTTATATTCACTTGCGGACTTGTTCTCTCACAGCTGCTCTTCTGGGCAATTTTATTTCTTTTCAGCAAGGACTCTACCTTATTATGAATTTTAATCTCGCTTGCTTTTGTAAATGACGAAGTTTTACTTAAAAAGAGAGCTCCTTGATGTTTTTCTTCCGTATTATCGTTATCGCAATAAGTAAACTCAGCGGATTTTATTTTCCTTGCTTGCTTTTTCGGTTTGAATTGCTTGGTCCATTCCACCATAGTATGACCGAGAAATACCAGGATTCCCCAGTTCGCGATTTATTTAGTTTATGTACTCTATTAGCTCAAAACCGCATATCAAATTTAGAGATTCTCAAACGTGTCATCGGGAAATCCCGGGATTTCCTAGTTTTCAATTTATTTATTTTATATTCTGTAACTCAATAACCTCATAATAACTTATAATATTTGTATATCTCCTACAGAAATTTATCCATAAATATCATTTTCAAGTCAAATTCAGAACGATTAGGGAGGAATTTTTCTATTTCTTAACCGATTATAGTGAAATTCGATTTTATTTCCATTTTATTGGGGGCATTTGTCCATTGGGGTATAATTCTGACCACTGAAAAAGGCGCTATTATACCCCGATGAATAAATGCCAAAATGCCAAAATGTCTTCAGGAAGACAGTTTTGGTATTATTGTATTTTGGTATTTCCTCTTCCTGCATGTAAAACATAATATGCCACTATTTAATTGTAAACTGCACAAATTACCTTTAATGTATTTTTCATCATTAGGCCGCTAGGTTCTTCCATCGTTTGTTTAAATAATAGACTTAGAAATGTAGTTTCATATTTTTTGAAGAGCTGGGTGGGTATTTAGAGCACCCGACCAATTATGTCAGTTGTATTCCAATTTGGGATTGATTAAATTTCAGTTTTTCAGATGTTATCTTTATTTATTTGATTGGCCCATTTTCTCTTCCTGCATGTAAACAATTAGAAAACCTTTCACCTTGATACAGTTATCAGGAAAATATCTCTTGCTCATACTTTACGTACTTAGCGACTGATTTTGATAGGGTTATTGAGAGTTTATCAAATAATTTTTCAGAATACCATCAAAAATTTGTTCCTTAAATTATAATTTATTACTTCATCAAATATCTACACATAAATTTTCACCACCAAACGTAAAAATTCAGCTCAAATTTCTACTACAAAAAAAAAAAAAACGGAAAAATATAAACGGGAAACACGCAATTATTTGTGAAATTCAAAACCTTTGCAAATCGTGCGCATCTATTTTCATTGTTTTCCCGCGTTAACGTTACCGATTTTATTTTCACGTCTCATTTTTTTTTTTAATAAATTGAAATTTTAAACCACCAATTATAAATTCCTGAAAATATAAAACAGAAAATTGGAAACTGATTTTCACGAATAAATAAAAATCAAAACATAACGAAATCCATATTTTTCTCATTGGAAAATGTCTGCGTGTCAAAAATTAGAACTGATTAATTTTTTTTTTGTTTTGTTTTGTTTTAAATTTAATTTACTTTCATTTTCATTTATTTTGGGAAATAAATCATTTATTTTAGCTATTTTCTCATTTGAATGTAATGAAACGGAAAATTAAAATAACGAAAAATTGGAAAAACTCTGGAAAACTGGAAAAAGACAATATTAATTTGTTATTTTATTTGTAGTTTATGTTTTTTTTGGAGAGAAATTTGGAAATACATAAATAAATCACTGGCGCGGATGCCTGCGATGCTGCTTGTATCGATGAGCTCTAGCCAAATTAAATTATATCGATTTCACAGTGACATGGTATGCGACTGCATATAGGATTTCTCAAAACTAGCGCTTTTTTTTCTGTACTCGTATAATATTCTGTATATACCCCAAAAAAAAAAATTGTATTCGGAAAATTCTTCGTTGTTATCTTTAATGTTCACTTCTTATCTTTGTTTTAATTCAATTAAGAAACTTTGTCGTTTTCCGTTAATTTCCATTCCTACGTTGAAATAAAAAACCAAAAAGTGGAATTTTTGTTCTTGTTGTTTTTGTGATGTTTATACATTTAATTAAGAATTAATTATTCTGTATAATTCTGTACAGGAATACGATGAATTTTAAATTATACCTTTCACGGTAACAAATACAAAACAAAAAAAAACTTTTTTAAAGAGTTAAAAAGAAAGTAAATTATAATTTTTATTTTAAGTAAATCAAGATGTTGATTTACGTTTCTGTTTTTTTTTTTTGATTTCGGTTTAGGGGGAGATTCTTGGTTAATTACAAAAAAATAATAAATTTCTTAAAAGAAAACAAATCTAAGACATATTTTGTGTTTATTTAGAAAAACGCGAAACGGAAGTAAATCAATTTGTAATCAAATGAATTATGAATAACTGAGTGTTTTTCTTGAGTGAAAATAGAATAATAAGAATTGTAAATTTTCTTTTATGTTTATTTCCGTTAGTGTGACGTATCATTTAAATACTAATCTGTCTTGTTGTATTCAATGTAACTTTCGAAAATTTGAGCTGCACATATTTAAATACCAATAAATTATTATTTTTTAAATATTTTATTTATGTACTTTAGAAATACAAATTCATGTTTGAATCCCATCACTTCCATTAAGAGCCTCGTCTCGATTGTAATGAAGTTAAACTCGTATGCGGCGTCCCATGCATTACCTTAACAGCATTTGTAACACGCTTCTTGACGTCATAATGCTTTCGGCATTTAGTAAACGTGGCTTTAGTTAACACAAACACAAGGAAAAACATGAAACCACTGGCCGTATTAATTAAATCGGCGACAATTTTAAGCGTATTATTTTGCCAAAAGAATAACGTTAGCTCTAGGGTCCAGGGCAGGCCCATTACTAAACAAAGTTTTGCCATTACAAACAGTTTACTAGCGATGGTAAATGGTAGAAAACGTCGACCAATATTTAGCATCCGGATTGTTTTAATAATTTTCTTCACAAGAAATATGAAAAATATCCAATTTAGTATGATTTGAATTCCGCTCGGGATGAAGAACATTATTAGATAGGACGAAAGATGTTTCGTAGTGTCCGCAAAAAAACAAACTTTTGTCCCAATATTTGGTTTCAAAAATTTAGGCAAATCCTTTATATTATCCAATATGACTAATGTCAAGGTCATAATGAGCGGATAGCAAACAGCAAATATGAAATATCGTCGGTACCAATTTCTTTCCTCAAGCCGTGAACTATTCCGATTTCGAATTTCAGATAGTCGATAAATATTGAAACACAATGCGTTCGACCATGAAAACATTGATAAGGCCGTTAAATAGATAAAGTATCCAAGTGTTGTGCATTTAACCCCGATTTCCATTGAGAAAAATAAATTGTGTCCAAATGCCAGAGTTGTATACGCAAACAGCATTGTTACTAAAAGTGAGAGCACAATTTTACCATGTAAATCTAGTAATTCTGGAACGACAATATAAAACACGATGGCCGCCAGAATGCTGACAAACGAGATGAGTGTGCCGATTATTTTTACCAGTTCCCAAGTTCCACCGGAAATCGCACACAATTTCACGTACATCTAAAGAAAAAATCCAAAATTATTTCTATATAGTCAGTAAATTAGTGTTTAGATTAAAATACAAATTGAGTGGTAAGTGTTTGCAGCGTTGCCGAACAATATTCAAAACTATTAAGATTTTCTTGTTTTTGTTTTAAATCATCATCGAAATAGTATCCAGTCTTGATATATTTAGGCGGTGATTTGCACGTCAAATTTTTAATCCGTACACCATGAATTGGAGGATCTCGATCTAATGGATTATATTCTGGATTCGTCGCAGTTTGATTATAAACCTTCGTCTTTTTGCAGTTATCCACCTGATTCCACCATACATGACCAGGGTGACAACATCGATTCACGCATGGTATTTTATCACAAATATTTTCAGCCTGACACATTTTCAAAATAATATGTCCATTCGTTACATAATCAACACAATAATTATTGTACGTTAGGTCAAAATCGAAATTATTTTTACGTACACTTAGTGCCGATAAATTAAAATTCGTGGAAAACTCTCGTTGAGTCATACAAAATTCTATTTGCACTTCATTACTGTATTCACAGTGAAATCGTTTGTAATAATTTACAAATGTGTAATTAAAATTGGTTATAACGGATTTATCACGATCACTATTCACTAATGGTACTGTTTTGATATCGGCACAATGAGCATCGAGTGTCACTATTTCGTTTTGTAAACAACATTTTGGTAGGACAATTTCTGTTTCACCAAAATTGATTGCCCCAATTGCAACAATAATTAGAGCAAATTTTAATGCGCTTGCTGACATTTTGCGATTTGAATAACAACTAAATTAAATTATAAACTCACCTCGATTTATCTGTATATAATTACGCGAAATTATCTGTATTTTGATTTATCCGGAATTCAACCAGGCGAGTAAAACATTTTTTTTTTTTTTTTAATTTCAGATAACTCTCAGTATTCATGGGTTAGTCAATCTAATTAAAAAATGTACGGTATGTATTTTGAAAGGTTTTATATTTTTAATTGTTAATGAGTAGTTGTAAATTTATTCTCCTGTCGCCCTCATGATTAATGTTTTATAAATGTGTAAAAGTTTTATTACAGCAGATGATGTGTGATTTAATATATCTTCAAAATATTGAGCTTGTACTTCAAGGCACTTATCATTGCGTTTAATAAACGATTGATCAGCGTATAACACTTTCTTTTGTCCTTCATTTGTTATTCGCACTCGCATATTTTCTCAAGTAGTTGATCGATAAATTTTTTAATATAACCTCAACACAATTTTAGTCTGGTTAAATCAGTTGAATTAGCTTGAATCTCCCCCTCCGCCCGCCCCTAATAGCCGGTATAAAAAGGAATAACAATATTTTATCACCAAAGGAATTTCGATGTTTCTCGTGTATTTTCATCTGACTGTTTTTTGGGTTGTAAAACTGACTCATCGAAAACTGGGAAGATAAAAGTTGTTGTTATCCAATATTTTAATTTCATTTCTTTTATAAATTTTATAAATTACTTTTATATATTTTACATTCTTAAAATTTTGAAGATTGTTAAGATTTTTCATTTCTATAAATTCTATAAATCTTTAAATTCTTTGAATTTTTAAAATCATTAAAAGTTATTTTTCATCACTAAATTTGTTCAATTCTTTAAATTTTAAAACACCTTTCTAAATTTTATAAATTCTTTAAATACTTATTTTAAAATTCTTTGAAATTTAACAACTGATTGATTGTTTAAATTCTCTAAATTTTCTAAATTCGTTCAAATTTAAATTTTTTGAATTCTTTAAGTTTTGTAAATTGTTAACAATCTTCAATTCCTTTGAATTTGCTGAGTCATTTCATTAATTTATTTAGAGTTTTTAATTTTCTAAATGTTTAAATTTTTTATCTGAACACACTTACGTTTTAAAATACTTATTAAAATTTTTTGTAGTATACTTTTTAAAATTTTTTGTAGTAACAAAGATAAGAATTTAATGAATTTACAGAAATTAAAAATTTAAAGAAACTTTAATAGTTTATCGATTTATAATCCTTAAATAAGTTTTATAATTTTTAAGTCCTTTAAATTATTGAAATCCTGTAATTAAAATTTTTAAATTCTTAACTTTTTTAAGATTCTTTAAACGCTTTAAATTTTTTAGATTAATAAATACAATCTTTAAATTTTGTACAATCTTTAACCTGATCTTATTGCATAATTTTTATTTTATTTTATTGAAACTCATTTTTAATTAATTTTCAATTTTTGTGGCTATTTCAATTTTATAATATATTACATATATAAAAATAATTAAAGGCAATTTTGATATTATTTTTAATTTATATATTTTAATAAGTATGTATCGATTCAAAATCGATTTGGATGCCAACAAACATCATCTTCAGTTGAAGCAATACTTATTGAATTGAAAAGTTTTTTCCTCGCTTTTATGTACCCAAACATGTTCCAGTGGTTGCGTTGAATATTTTCCAAATTTCCAAAATTCTTCGCTTACGTTGAGTAGCCGTTGGAAATCAGCTCGTACATTTTATTTGTAGCAGTGTTTATTTTGCCGATCAATCATATCTCCTTTTTTCATCCTATACAGCACCTCTAAATTTGTTTCAAAATTCACGTAGTTATGCAGCGTGTGGTTTATATGTTGCGCGAATTTGGATTCTGTATTCATTCTTCCGATTCCTTTGACATGTTCTCTAAACCTGTCTCTAAATGAACGTTCCATTTGGCCTATGTAAAAAGCGGGACAATCTGAACATGTTAATTTATAAACACCCTTATCTAAAATGGAATTAATTTTGGTTTTAACAAAACTTTCTAATTTATTTCGAGTTTTGTGAGCAAAATATTTTGAATTTTTTGGCTAATCTGGCTCCATTCCAAAGGTATTTTTAATTATTATTATTATCATCGAAAGACTACGTTGTATTCGACCTATACTCCAATTTCCTTTTATAACTGTTATTCAATGTATCGACCATTTTTGTATCATATCCATTGTGGATGCCATAAACTTAATGATGCCGAGTTCAATTTTCTAACTCTGAATAGATGCCATGATTGCTAATGAATGGTTTGAAATGTTTGAGTTGGTTTACGGAAAATTTGGAAAACATGTTTCTGGTTTATATTTTTTATATTTAAATCCAGAAAGTTGATAGTTTTGTTATTTTCGATTTCCAAAGTGAATTTTTAATTCAAATGAATTTATTTTAAATAATTATGAAACTGGTCCAACTGCCTACTGGTTCCCGTAAAAAGTACAATTATGTCATCTTCATACCTGTGCCAATATTTAATTTTGTCATAGAATTTATTTCGGCTGTTCAAAATATATGTATTCTCGATGTGATTTAGGAAAATATTTGCCAAAGCCCCGGAAAGTGGGCTACCCATAGGTAAACCATCATTTTGGATGTAGTATTTATTTTCAAGTTAGAAGTAATTTTACCTTGTAATTTCTTGTAATAAAGTGACAATCTCGTTTATGACATTTATGTCTATTCGCTGATCCAATAATAAATTCCTCGCAATTACCAAAATTTCATCTACCGGTATGTTAGAATACATGTTGGCGAAATCAAATGACGTTAATTTTGCATTCGTCGGTATGTTAATTGCCTCAATCTTGTTTACCAACTCTAAGTTGTTTTTGATGGAGTGGTCCCTTTGATGATGTTTGTTGGCATCCAAATCGATTTTGAATCGAAAGTAAAAAATAATAAATTTCACTATAAGAGGTACATTCTTATTAAAATATATTAATTAAAAATAATATCAAAATTACCTTTTAATTATTTTTATATAATATGTAATTTATATTTTTTTATTGTTTATATTCTTTAATTTTTTTCATTTCATTAAATCTTTCCGATTCCTGTAAAGTCTTTAAATTGTTTAAATCAATTTTATTTATTTAAAATCTTTGTATTTTGTTGAACTTTTAATTTCCTTAAATTGTTTAAATCAATTTTATTTATTTAAAATCTTTGTATTTTGTTGAACTTTTAATTTCCTTAAATTGTTTAATTCATTAAATTTTTTTAAATTCTGTAAATTCTATGAATTTGAAGAAATATAAAGAATTCAAAAAATTCATTAAATAGTTTCATTTTCTATTTATGTTTAATCCTTTAATACTTTAAATTCCTTGAATTTTTTATGCTATCTAAATTCTTAAAATTTTATACAGAACTTCTTAAAATTTTTTACAAAATTTCTCTAATTCAATAAATGTTTAAATTATCTAAATCAATAAATTCATTAAATTCTGTAAATTGTTTCTTTTCTTTAAATTGTTTTAATTTTTAAGTTTTCTAAATTTTTTAGTTCCTTTAATCTTTAAATTAAATTTTTAAAATTTTAAAATTTTTCGAAATAATTGAAGTTTTTTAAATCGCTTTAATTTTAGTCTTTTTAATTTATAAACTCTTAAATATTTGAATATTTTTAAATTTTTTTAATTCTTTTTATTCTAAAACACCTTAAGATTCTTTAAATACAGTGAAACCTCTATATATTGGACAGCGAAGGGACTGTCCAATTTATGGAGGTGTCCAATATAAGAAAAATTTCTTCAAATTAATGACGTGCATAGTATCAACATTTTTATTTTGAATTCAGATTAATTCCATAGTTAATTCAATATTTTTGCTGTCTGGTTATTTTTGTTGTCCAATTTTCAATATATAAAGGTTGCTCAATATATAGAGAAAAAGGAGCATTTTTTCAAAGGACTGAATGAAAGTGTCCAAAATAGACGAGTTTCAAAAATAGAGATGTGTCCAAAGTAGGAGGTTTTGCTGTACTTAAAATTTCTTTAAAATTGATAAAACATTAAATGTTTAAGTCAGTTAGAATTTTATTCAAATTGATTAAGTTTATAAATTGATTAATTATTCTTAATTCTCTAACTGTATAAAATTTAAATTATTTTATGTTCTTTAGAATTGTTAGACGTTCCTCTTTTACAATTTTTTAGATTTTTTAATAAGGAACTATATTCTAATTTTTTAAATTCCTTAAATTCATTACTCTTTACATTTTTTAAATCCTTTCAATTTCGAAAACTTTTAAGCTTTTAAAATTGTTAACTTTTTTAATTCTGTAGATTTTTAAAATGTTTCAAATTGATAAAAAGTTTTCTTAACATGGGGACACACTTAGACCCGAATATACAGTCATAACTATACATACTGCTATGATTATAGCAACGATTTTCTAAAATCATGGTCAAAATTTAATATGAATTTCGAATTTAATTTGTTGTTTTCGATATTTCTCAACAATGTTTATAGTGGTGGATTTTGATCACTACAAAGTGTATTGCTTTCAAGTTTCAACTAAAATGAATTAAGTATTTTTTTAGGTTAACGGCTGATCAAAGCAATAGCAAAAATAAACCAAATTCGACACTTGGGAGAGGTGTTAAACCTGAAGGTGTTAAAACTAAAAATTTGGTTGTTTAACCACACATTTTTTTGGGGTTAACTAAACTATTTTTTGGTCTATCGCATAAAAATCGCACATGCCTTGGTGCAAAGCTTGCGCCCAATTTCGTCGGAAGATTTTTAACTGTGTACATACATATGCCGCTTATTATTATTTGCATTAATAACTCAGTATAATTTTTAATTCAACTTTAATTGCATTAACAAGGTCTTTATGGTTAGGTTTAATTTTTGATATCAAATCTTGCAAATTGACAAAATTTGACGAAATGTACATATATAGGGAGCAGCATACCATACTTTGAGCTGCCTGAATCTTTTCATTTAAAATTCTAAATTTTCTATCTAAATTTGAAATTTTTTATTTGTTATTTTCAAATTTAACAAAATTTTAAATATATTTAATGTGGACAGTTTATTACAGAATATTTAAAACGACCTGTTTTTAAAGTGCAACATTAAATATATCACAACTAAACATACCACAGTAAACCCCCTTCTCAACACAACATAACACCTTCAATAAATTTAATCGAAAATCATTTGATGGAATTTCGCGTTTAAATCCCAACCAAATTGTCATTTTATTTATTGGTATTTTCAGGTTTGGATTTATTTCTGTGTGCGTATATATGTGTGTGTTTTTATATTTGGGAAAAACTATATATTACAAACACAATAAAATTATAACGACGAAAATTTATGTGATTTTCCACATTTTTTTGTTTGTTTGTTGTTCTGGTATTTTAAGTCTGATTTATTGTATCGGTCTATACAATAATCGGTATCAATTTGTGATCAATTATCTGCGGCGATGATATAAATTAAGTGCCGGCCATAAAGGTATGCCATTGTGCTTGTCGCTTTGATATGTACATATAATGACCCTCTAAGGAATTGAAAATGTTAATTTATAATTTCCCAAATAAAACATAATTCTTATCTAACATTCTGTCTGCGTGGTGTAAACACAGCGTTGTCTGTGTCGGAAATGCCAGCCAAATTCAGTTAAATTTTATTTCTTATTTTTTGCCTTCTTTACTTACGCTATGCTATACCTTCGCGTTGCTTTGAACCCCGTAATAAAAATATAATTTTGTTGCTTGCATCTTTAAAATGGTTGTGTATATATATACCTAATACAGAACGGAATGGAAATGAAATTGTTACATTTTTTCGGTTGTTGAGAGTTTTTCATCGTTTTTCGCAATACGTACATGTTTAGAATTTTTTATTAGCGAAAAGTTGAAAAACAAAACGAAAAAAATAAAAATTGTGGGGTCGTGTGTTGTTATAGACAAAAAGTAATGTGAGTTTCCTTATCACAAATCTTATGTTCATATACTCACCTTGGCAGATGGAAACAAGTAAATGTAAATTTTATTTATTACATTCAACCGAAAATGATTATGTTGTTTGGAATTTTTGCGAGATAGGTTGCACCTGGTCACGTAATATATGAATCATTTCGAAAGATTTCACCGCTTATTTATTTAAAGATATGGAAAATTCGATGGAGATGAGATAGAGATGCAATCATTCAATTTACTTGGATGGAAATTTAATAGCGAAATTTTGATAATTACCTAATTATGTATATTCGATCAGTAAGACTGGTCTTTTAATCATTCCAACTCTGAACCTAGAATTCAACTTACATACCTTAATTAATTATAAAGTCCCTTCCTATCTGCAAATTGAAAATCAATTTCTTTAATACATCTTATTACCTAAAAAATCCTGAATAAATATTAAATTTTTAATTAAATTGAAACCAAACCTAAAACAAAAACAAAAAATTTTCTTGCATAAATTTTTCCATTTCAATAATTTTCATTCTCGCATTGCGATTACAGCGCAAACATACATACACACACAGCCAGCAAACATCTTTTCATTTTAACCTCTATACATGAACTGAACTAATTTTACCTCAAAAAGTGTAGAAAAACAATAAATTTAACTTTGCTGACAGATGCAGATTTTTTTTTTTAGTTCTTCTGCCTTTTTTCGATTTCATCCTTACATAGGAAAAACATTTTTTTATGTGAGGAGGAAGAGGGTGTAATATGTGTGTAATGTCTAGTATATGGAGTCGAAATCTTATATTACAATGAGGAAAAATGAAAACGGAAATGAATATTCAATTTAGAAAAGTTTGTGTGTAGAGTAGATTTGTGTATAGAGAATCAGTTCTTAGTTCAGCATCTATCTGTGTTAAAACAATTTTTGTGGAAAATTTTTAATAATTTATAATTTTTTTTTGTGTACATAAGTATCTAAAGTTTTCCCAGTTTAACCAAACAGGAATCAAGAAAAACAATATTTTCATTGTTTGTTCTTCGAACGAAGTTTTCTAGGTTTCGTGAAAATTTTGTGGTTGTATCAGTGGCGAAGAATACTGTATAAATTTTCACCGTCAACCTTAGTTTATACTTGGAAAGTTAGAAGTAATGACTAATCCTTGCTATATTTTAAAGATTGACCCTTCCACGTTTTTCTTTTCCAATCAGCTGACCAACTAGGCACACTTTATTTTCGAACACTATTCAACCACTATTTTCAACTAAATCCAACAATTTATGTATCGGTAATGTTCTAGAAGACGTCGAGATTCAAAGTACACCCAAAATTTGCTTCAATTAGAGAAACGAGTATCATAATAAAATGGAAACAAAGTTTTCATTTAGCTCGTATATTTATAATGATTTACTTAAAATTTTTATGACAACTAAAAAACAAGTGAAGATAATTTAATAATTTTCAACACCTTTCGATACACACCCATCGCTCGGAGGACAACAAATATCCAACCTTTAATTTTTATTCATTCACCCTTAATTTGTAACCGAAAAAGGCAAAATACCGCAAAGTAATGAAATAAAAAAGAAAATTGGAAAAAGTTTCCTATCTCTTACCGACATAATTTCCATTTTTCTTATGTGTGTACGTCTATTTATTGGTGTACGTCATCATAACCCTATGGCTATTTTCCAAAGAAATACGACGAACAAGTAAAAGTACCTTAATTTTTACAAAAACCAAATTTTTTGGATACTAATAATTTTGTCCTTTCAATTATTTTCAATTAAATTATCTACATATACAACAAGGAGTAGTAAATACAATCAAAAGGGATACCTTTTTTTAGAACTCAACAAGTTCATCATCAAGTATATATCTATACATATTGTAACACAGTAAATGAAGGATAATAAAATTTACAACAATTAGATAATTTTCTTTTATATCCTTTTTTTATCGTGGGGAGTGCAAAAGAGGATATTATACTTTATGTGGGTAAAATCGAAAAGTTGTCGCATTTCTTTATGATGAAATTGAAAATTATCTATCTTACCTGAAGACGAATTGAATTAGCAATTTGCGTTGTTGAAAATAAAATGGAAGGAAAATTGAATTAGGTTTTTGTATCATTTGTAATGGGGGGACATCGACCGTAGAAGGTGTTGAAAATAACAGAACACAATTGTATTTGTTACACAAAGATTACAGTAAATCCATTGGGTTAAAAAAAATCCGACTCCTCGAACGTCACTTTTCCCATAAATCATCCTTTATAAATCACCAAACCAAATATTTAAACTTTACTATTAAAGTATTTTCTTAAATTTGGAGACACTTTCCAAAAATGCCACAATTGCTCATTATTATATAAATCTAAAAAATATCGCATGACCTTGTCCTATAATAACCTGAAAATTATAATTCATCTATACAGGGTTAATTCCTTAATTGCTCGGTAAGAATACATTACAATATGTTTTGAAAATTAATCAGAAAAAATTTCTCGATGCCCAATCATAATAAGAATTTTTTATGAAATGTTCTGCTACATGTTTTAGTTAGAAAATAAGTAAATAATTCTTGTACATGTACTTGGTCATTTCTTATAATCGATTTTGATAAAATTCCATATCTGAGTCTGTGATAAAATAGATAAGCTTCCAGCTAACAGACCATAACGAAGTCATATCTCGTGTTACTTCTCTAGAACGCAAGTTTGATGATTTTGAGCAACATATACAAGAAACAACTCTATTATTCAGCGATTCCATACGAAACCGATCACGAGTTGTCCTGACCCCTTTAGATTTTTATGAAACTTTCCAAAAATGATCTATATATCAAATAACTCGACACGTACTTTTTTATTTTTTTTATTTCCTTCTGCGGCACTGTTCATTGAAACAGGGGCGTACGGCGTTTTACGTTTTTTCTGATTTTTCTGAAAAATTCTAATTTTTGGAGGCCTCTGTCGCAAGAACCACTTAACCGATTTGAACAATTTATATCTCAAATGAAAGGGAATGAATGGATCTTATAAATAGCGGTACAATTTTAATTTTAAAAACAATTCAATCTTAAAGAAAAAACGTGTTTTTTTGGAAAATTTGATTTACCGTTATGTTGGACTGAAACGAGTTATCAGTTTTGTAATTTTTTTTAAAGCTTATTCATTTTGTAAGCAATTAAAAAATAAAAACGCTAGTGATACCTTTCATTTTTAAAATATGATTTTTTGAATATGTCAAGATCTGAATATTTTAAATCAAAATTCAAGAAAATCTATTCAAACTTTTCCTTCGATAATTTAACCACTTTTTGCAATGCAATAAAACCATAAACTAATTGTTAATATAATCTTTATTACTCAATATCAAAAAGTTTTTCCCTTGTACGTATAAAGTTCACGTGGCGTAGTTATTTGTTTTTCAAGAGGTCTTTGTAAACTCGCTCTAGCAGCATTCCTCTTGAGAAATCCTCCTAATGCATTACAAGATTCTTTTCCATGGCAAGTTGCAAAAAAATGCCATTCTGCTTCCATATCGGAGTCTTCCTTGAAATTGCATAGATTGTATAAATTCATTTATTTTTTGTACTGCGCCCCGGATCCATCGGAAAGAAGCAAATTTTCTTAACGTGCCGTAATTTTTCCTTTATAAAATTATCTAGGTCGGTAATAAACAATCTCACAGCTACATGATTATATTTAGTTGCCTCAGATATACATAGCAGTTGCTGCATTTGATTTTCTATATTTTAGGTAATCTGCTTGTTGTTTTGTAATAAACGAATGGAGTACTATATTATTCAGTTGCTCACCCAGTTTATCTGTGAAAGCCAATGATGATATGGTTATAGTTTCAATGGTGCATCGATCTACTTTATATCACTGCTTGAATGTTATTTCATCTATATAATTTTGTAGAAATTTAGCAGATAATTCCTCACGAATGTTATCGGTTTCCGGGCAGGTTATGTATACATTCGTGTAAATAGCATGATGTGCTTGGAATAGCGCATATAATCTGCGACATAATATCTTGATAACTTCCTTCTTTGTGTGATAGAAGGTTTGTAGATTTTATTTTATTAAACATAGGATTAATATTTTGATGATATATGCAGACGCAAATACTATGTGTACCGCTAGAGTTCGTTAATACGGAGTGCCCTGGATGAAATGCAGCAAAACTAGAAAATCCAATTTTTGGATAGATTTTTTTAAATATTTGATAAACCTCCTTCAAATTACAAAGAACCAGCCTACTTGGGCTCGGTCCTCTACCAGCTTCTGCGCCAATAATGCGATTTCCTGATTAAGAATTGTTGATCCCAATTTGATGTTCGGTGTTGGTATGATACCTTTTTCTTTTTGAATCTGTTTTTCTCTATTTGCCATATAATAAGACACATCGAACTCATCTTGAATTTTCCGAACGGGTCAGCTTTTTGGTACCAACGTTAAAATCATATACTTTTCATTATTTGCTGTAGAAATATAATATTTCTCTCGTAACTGTTGAAATATTTCAATTCTCATTTTCTTATGTACTTAAGGGGTTGTCAGAGTACAAGAGGATGGTCTACTTTACAGACTATCATGTTAAAATGATTAATCAATGATTTTAAAATCAAGCTAGAAAATAATAAAGGAGAACTGTGAATTGATTTTAAAGTGTCGTTGAATGATGAAATATCCGGATTAATGAATTGCTCCTCATTCGATGAACTTATAGAAAAAGATGGAAATGATCATTCTTAATCCAAATTAATATTTTGTGAACCAAAGAGTTCATTATTATCACCACCTATACTTTTATGATTTATTATCTTGACCAATAAATATTTATCTTAAATAAGAATGAGTCATAAAATCTCTGTTAGCAAATGTTTTTCAAAAAATATCTAGGCCTGTACAATTTCTGTCATAAGCTTTAAAAAAAATTAAAATATCGATAACTCGTTTAAGTTCAACATAACGGTAAATCACATTTGCCAAAAAAACACGTTTTTTCTTTAGGATCGAAATTTTTTAAAATTAAAATTGTACCGCTATTTATAAGATCCATTCATTCCCTTTCATTTGAGATATAAATTGTTAAAATCGGTTAAGTGGTTCTTGCGACAGAGGCCTTCAAAAATTAGAATTTTGCAGAAAAATCAGAAGAAACGTAAAACGCCGTACGCCCCTGTTTCAATGAACAGTGCCGCAGAAGGAAATAAAAAAAAATAAAAAAATTCGTGTCGAGTTATTTGATATATAGATCATTTTTGGAAAGTTTCATAAAAATCTAAAGGGGTCAGGACAACTCGTGATCGTTTTCGTATGGAATCGCTATATTATTCATGGTCTTCGAGAACTTTCGCAGCCAGTGGAGCACTCCGTAATATCGTTTATTAGGATTTTAAGTATTTAGGTCTAAGTGTTAGTAGTAACTGTGAGTGGAAAAATCACATTAACTCCATCCATAACTCGCTTTTAAATTCAATTAGAAAACTGTATTGACTGCGTAGTCACTGCCCATCTGTGATCTTAAAGATGTATTATTTGGCATTAATTGATTCTAAAATTCCGTATGGTATTGTATGCTGAGGTTCCACTTATTTTTCTAACATAATAAATTTAGTCATTGCTCAAAAATATTGTCTTAAGATATTATCAACATAAACAGCACCTCGAACAACGTTGAAGCTAATTAAATCTTATTTTATGACATGTTTACGATTTTGTTATTCTTATTATTCGTATCAATTTTTTATTATTTTGTTATCTCAGGAAGAGAAGTAATATACTAATGTGCAATGATTTCAAAAAAATAAAAAATATTTCAAGTTTTTCATTTCAAAGTTCGCTATTTTTTTAGCGATGCTAGACAAAACTCGCTAAAAAAATGTAGTTGATCAAGGCGTGCTATTTATAAAATTAAAACCAATGTCCAACTTAAACTACTGCCCATTCATTCATTTTCTTTCTTCAACGCTGACTGATTAAAAAAAATTATATTAGGGGCTTTTAGGAGCAATGTAAGTTTTTTTATGTTTTATGAAGATCAGTTTATGATGTAGTTAGCGAACTTTAAATTTAACGTCAGAATTGGAAATTTTCTCGATTGTTTCAAATTGAAGTGAGTTCAAACAAATTTTAATGACCTGTAGCAAAACCGCAGAAGTATTTAAGTACTCATGCAAACAAAGTATAGCTTTAACACATATATGCACAAAAGTTTTATACATACGTTTCATCAGGGTTAGCTAATAGCTAATTAGTTTGGATAGCAACCATCGGGTTAAAGTGATGCACCATTTCACAAAATGATGTTGGTACTTAAATTCCGGAAATTAAAACTGTGCTCAATACACACCCAGATCCTTCGACTTTAACAATTTTTGGTTTGTAACCTTTGACTGTTTTATATATTTATATACAACTATTGTAAAGTGATTTCTCAAACTCAGATCGTGCTCTACTATAAAATGTTTTACAACTCGCATAAATACCTGATTTAAATCCATAATTCATGAAAATTTTATTTACGATTTCATTTTTTTATTTTTCCACCAACAATCCGCATCTAGAATACTTAAATTATATGCAGTAAAAATCGGATAAAATCGTTTTTAATATCCCCAAGAATGAAAACACACACAAAACAATTTAACAATGTGGTTATGACGAGCGCGCACGGGGTCGTAAAAATCTCACACACACACACATCCAAATAGAAAGTAAAACGAAAATTATTTATCTCTATTTTCACTGTAAAAGGTAAGGAAAATAAATAAAGGAAAGGACACAGATGTTAGACCATCGTTTTTATTATATTCGTTCCTTTTGGTGAATATGTGTTTATGGTACGTGTTCAGCATGTTTGATTTGATTCGTTTCAAAGTTTATTTAGAAGAAATCTTTGGAAAAACCTGCAAATATATACAGTATACAGATACAACATAGATATACCCAAAAGGTACACACAATAAAACGAAAATCAATATAACATACAAAACCATATTGGATGGCACACAAAAAACAAAATGTTTAATGAAAATAGACAAAAAAAATTTTTGATATACCAGAAAATTCAGGAGAGTCGACTGGAATACCAGAACTGAGCACACCAAACAACAAAAAAAATAAAAAAAATTGTAAAATACATAACAAATCGTTGAATGTGATAAATGACGTGATTTATGGAATAAAATAAAATTAAATTACAATTTTTTTCCTCATTTTAGTTTATTTTATTTAAAAACATAAAAAAAGCATAAATTTGGTTTGTTAATAAAATAAAAAAAAATAAATATGTATGTATATGTGTTTTACCAAAACATAAAAAAATGAAGACACGGCATAAATGAAATATTAGATAGCAGCCAAACAACAAAAAAAAAAAAAAAATTATGATGTACATACCTTAAATATTAATTTACTGTTTGACAGGCGACATGTTGTGTAGTTGTTATGTATTTTGGGCCCGCACACACACTCGGTGTACTCACCTCGCCGTACGTATCCCATTTACATAATATACATAAATTTGTCATTGAACTGTTGCGGATTTATGCGTAATTGATTAATAGCTTTTTGTGTTCTAGTCATCAGTTTATTTTGTGTGTGGGCTACAGAAACCAATTTTTGGTATTCTATATAGTATGTTGTGTACATGCCTTGTCACATTTTTGTATTGTACATACTACTATTATATTGTACAAAGTAGACAACACAAACATTAAAATATTTAACTTTTACTAACTTTTCTGCTTGGTCGACTAGTACAGTGTGCGGGACCACAAAATAGTGTTAAACCACATAATACATTTTTTTTTTGAAGATAAAATATAATTTTTCTCTAAATATTCCCTAAAAACGTAATGATAAAAGCTTAAAAGCACACAACAATTATAGTTTAATGTTGAAAAAGTAAAATTTTTTGTGTAAATAATCATAATGGTGTTGTTAAATACAGTCTGTTTTAGAATAGTATTTGATTTGCAAGCAACCATCCAAGTACATTCATATATGTATGTCAAAGCGATAATGCGTTATAAAAATTCGCGCTATTTATATTGACATACATTCCATTTGAGTTGAACATTTTAAATGCATAACAATTTTTTATTGCAAAATAATAATAAAACGAAAAAAAAGTCGGATCGGAGTAAATTTACGTCGAAATTATTAAAATTTATACAATAAAATATAAATAAGAAAATCTTATTTACCACCAATCTTATATATGGATGGCGAGAGTATATAGAGCGCACACAAAAAATTGAATCTTTACGGATTATCAACACGAGATTTTTTTTTTTTTTTTTTTGTACTTTTCACCAAAAAGCCATAAAATTTGGAATTTTCTTTTCTCGATAAAAATAATAACAAATTGAATATTTATTTATTTTAATATTATTATAATTTTTATTTTTACTGTTACCGAATTACACACAATGTACGGTGTAGTATCTGTATATATTGTAGGAGCTTTTCATTTTTATTTCGATTGTTGTTTTTCCACTTGGGATAAACTACATTCGTACAATTTTCTTTTTCACCGTTCAAATTCTGTTTTCTTTTTTTTATTGTGTTTTGTTGTGGTTGAACTGAAAAAAAAATGACTTAATAAAAATTTATGGGCTTTTCAAACACTATTCGTTGTCACCTTAATTTTTGTGTATATGCATTTTACTATACAATAAAAATGGATTTAAAAATATCATATACACTCTTAAATGTTTATTTTATTAGGTAAATTTTATTGGGGGTTAGTAAACTCTTATTTTTTAAATAATTGGATGTCAGAAAAATTCGTTGAATTTTATGTACATCTGTAACAAATTTTAGTCTTATAATTTCAATAAATTGTGTTATATTTAACTAAGGTCCACACCTATAATTTCAACTAAATTTCGGGTCTGTCGTGAAGCTTCACCTTGTGAAAATTTAGTGAAAAGTGTGTGAAATGTGGATAAAATTGAATACAAACGAAGGAATATTGAAACAAAAACGTGAGTGAAATATGAGTAAAATTTAATAGTGAGTGAAAGAAATGATTGAAAGAAACAAGTGAAATTCTTTTTAAGGAAATTACTAGAATAATAAAAATGGGTGCGAACTGAGTAAAAAATGTGGGAAATTATAGTAAATAGATCAAGAAAAGTGAGTGAAACATGAATGAAAGTGTGTAACTAGTGAACGCAAAGTGGTGAAAAGTAAGTGAAAAAGGAGTTAAAAGTTAATGGAAACTAACTGCGCTTTTTCAATTGAAAAATCGAATTTCACTCATTTTGTAGGGCATCCAATTTTTGGCCAAAAAGTAATTCCGGAATTTTTGAATTCAAATGTTCTCGATTCCGGAATTCCAGAATTTATATTATTTAAATAATATATTAAAAATAATTAAAAATTAAAATTTTACAAAAGAACAACAAATTTCGTTTATTTCGTTAAAATATTATGTATTTTTATAATCATTGCTATTTATGTACGAACGGTACTAAATCGCAGTTACAATTAGGATATACACAATTTTTAGAATTAACGGACTTACACACAATTTTAAACAAAATTCAAATTGAATTTGTGGTAATTATGTATATTAATTCTGAACATTTTAAATTCTTTAAACGCAATAAATTATGTTAATAAATTCAGTAAATTCTAAAAATTCTATAAGAGCTAAAAATTCAACAAGTTTCTTAAATTCTATAAATCCTTTAAATTCTTCTCTCTCTTCAAACATTTGAATATGTCCATAAACTCTTTAAATTTTTAAATTTTAAATTATTCAGGTCTGTTAGTTATATAAATTCTTCAAACTTTAATTTGACTTATTTACATTCTACTTGTTTCTAAAAATTTTTTAATTTTTATAAATTTTATAAATTCAATAAATTCTTTGAATTGTACAAATTCAGTAAATTCTTTAAATCCTATAAATTCTATGAGTTGTATAAAGTCTAAAAATCCAATAAATTTCTTATTATAAATTCTATAAATACTTTAAATTCCGTAAATTTGATTAATCCAATAAATTCTATAAATTTTATAAGTGTTAATATGTCTAGTATATACTCTATAAATTTTAAAATCTACAAATTCTATAAAATTTATAAATTCTAAAAATTTTATCATTAATATAAATTCTTAAAATTTTATAGATTCTTTGTGTTCTATTAATTGTTTCAAGTGTGTCTGTTTTATAAATTCTACAAACTCGAATTGTAATTGTTTTATAAATGCAAACATTTTGAAAAACCCTATAGACTTTAATAATTCTGTAAATTCAATAATTTCGTTAACAATTTAAAAGTTCTATAAATTTTATGAATAAAGTTTAAAAATTCAGTAAGTGCTTTAAATTCTACAAATCTTTTTCTTTCTTATATGTAGATTCTATAAATTCGATAAATTATAACATTTTACAACTCTCTAAATTCTCGAAATGTTATGAATTTTAATATATTTATAAACCCTATAAAATTTGATAAATAAATTCAAAGAATCCTATAAATTACATAAACTCCACAAATATTATGAATTTTTAAAATTTTATAGATTCAATGTGTTCTAGGAATTATTTCAAGTTTTCAGTTCTAAAAATTCTATACACCCAAATTTTACTTATTCTAAACATTCCATAATTTTTATAAATTCTATAAATTTTATAAATTTAAAGATTTCGATAAATCCTATAAACTTTAATAATCTTAAATTCAATAATTTCTATAAATTTTATAAATTTACTAAATTGTTGAATAATTCTATAAATTTAATGCATAAAGTTTTAAAATTCAGTAAGTTTTTTACATTATAAAAATCCCATAAATTCTTATATATTCTGTAAATTCGAAAATTCTATAAATTTTAATAGTCCAATAAATTTAATAAATTTTAAGTCTGTAAATATTATAAATTCTAATATGTTTTTAAAACCTATAATTGCTATAAATTTTATAAAACCTTTAAATGTTATAAATTCTAATAGTTCTATAAATTATTCATATCTGTCAGTTCTATAAATCCAAAAAATTCTAATGTTTCTAATAATTTTTTAATTTTTATAAATTTTATAAATTCAATAAATTCTGTAAATCTTATAAATTCTATGAATTTTATAATGCCTAAAAATTCAGTGAGTTACATTAGGTTAATTGGAGTTTCACCCAATTTATTTCCTTCACTCCTACTAGAACCATTTATCTCGCAGTTTATGCGCTGCGATAGGACCCCCTTGACTAACTAACGATACTAAACCACAGTTACAAGTAATTGCTTGAAATACATTAATTTTCCTACTCACTCTTTATAAAATGAATGTGAGGAAACAAATACGGAGATATTTTTAAACATAGATTTGATTGCTTCTGCGAGTTAGTGCAATCTTACTTTTCTGGGTCTCTTGAATAGTGACTTTAGAGAAGTTTCCCTGTATATAATATTTTTTAGAATTTAAAAGACAGACTATAATTACATAAAATTATTTTGAACTTACTTAAATTAGTGTGAAAAATATAAATTCATTAATTACGTAGTTAGTGTTTTTATTTTCAGAATAATCGAAACCAAAATATCGGCCGGTATTCCGGAATTGGATGCCTTAATCATTTAAATATAAATATCGACGTATCAGTAATTTCTTCAATTCCAAGGTTCCACCCTGGTTGATTGAAATTCGGCTTTACTTTATCAATCCATAACATTTTATATCAATATACAAAAAATTAGTGATTAGTCTACATGCAAAGAAGGGCTTTAGAATTTCTAAATTAATATTTGTTTTATACTAGGAGTCATTAATTTCGTATATCGTTGTTAGGTCAAGAAAGGCCAACACTTTATTTGTATTTGAATTGCTTATCGTCCGAAATACTTACATTCATCAGTTTTCGAATTATTCAATAGTGAAGAACACTAGTGCGTTTAGTGCAAAATTTAGTGCGTATTGTAGCTCATCTTGAAGCCGACCTTTGTACCGAAGAAACTATTTTTGATATTGTAGCTGATACTGGATTTCTATGTTTATAAAATAACAGATTTCAGCCAAGTGTGGAATGGGCTGGACGAGGAGTTTTCTTGTATTTGAGCATTAAAATAAAATTCATACAGTGTTAAACCACATAGTATCTATTAGTGAGTGGTCCACTCATCACAGTGGTTCATCCACTTGTGGTTAAAAATTTGTGTGTTAGTTCTCGAGTTGTCAGAGTTGTTTCTACCCGGAATATTATTGCACATGTAGTAAATTGTGATGCCGAAACATGGAATTGTATTTCTACACGGTTAACAGGAAATTGAAGTTTATTGAGCATCCTCTGTGTTACAGCCCACAAATTCTGGGCAAACATTTTATTGAATTTTAGATTTTTTGCCCAGAGTTTGTACAGTCTTAAAAAGAATCTATTCTAATTTATTTTCCAGAAAGTTGAGAAAATTGCGCGAATTTTGAATTTAGCTTGAATAAATATGACGAAAATGAGAGATGCGGCTAATAATGAATTTTTGTGTGCTTTGTTTGTTGTTTGTTGTATATGGTTTGTTTTTTTTTATTAAAAATAAATTGTATTTATTTATTTAATTTAATTACAATCTAGTCTCCTAGACTAACGAGCAATTTATTTCTGATTTAATTTACTGACCTATATTAATCTATGGCTTCTTCCCATTGGCGTTCTATAGTGTCTGGTAAATTGAGTAAACCACAGCTTTGTAGTAGATTTTAGATCAGCACAATGCTGCTTAAGCTAACTATTACACCAGCTCAAAAGGCTTTGTTTTATTATTTGATTTGAATCTAATAAATTTGAAAAGCTAAATTTTGGCAAAGTCTTCAGTAGTTGTAGAACTTAAGAATATGTTAAATTATCAAAGGTTTACTCATTTTGAATTCTAATTTCCTATTTTTTAAATTGAAGAATCCTAAATAACCGCAAATTTGGCAATATTTAAAAATTGTATAACGTTCAGTCTGCTTAAAGGTTTTCTATCGATTAGACACAGTTTGTGGCCCCTAGGCCGTAGATTGCCGATTTTAGCTCGGGTATTAAAGATCTTAATTAGCTGGTGCAATAGTCTTTCTGTCGACTTCATGGTTACCTTCATTCATTTATTCAGTCATTCACTGTTCAATGATTTTTTTAAGCAAATCATTTTCGTCAAAAATGACCAAATTTTATTCGTCGTTTTTCAACAATATGATGCTTTAGAAAATCACTGCATAAATGAATGGACAAATAAAGGCAACCATGAAATGATGAAATCGACTTTAGAATTTAATGCGTCTTGCAAGCGTTTTAATGATAATCATCAAATAAAAGATTTCTTCTTCTATTGATAGGAGCCTATGTAGGTACTGCTTTTAATTTTTGCTTGGAAAGTGTCGACCACATGTAAGATTTAACTTAACCAAGACATAAATGCGATCATTTGGCCAAACAATTTGTCGTTGGTTTACACAAAACTTGTCTTAATGCTGTAGCAATATTTGGATATAAAATATCAAATCCATCTGCCAAAGTATAGACAATTGTACAACTCTATAGTCCGCATTGTCAACGAAGATATTTTCGATGTATACTTTGAAAGTGCCTTACAAGTAATGTATTAGGTTTCCTGGTGTCATCCGTATTTAACCTTGATAAGTTGATAATCACAAACCAGTTTTATTCAATTCGGATAAGATAAAAGTGCGTCGCGTCGGTTTGTTAAATTGGGGAGAATATTGTTAGATATTTATTGTCGTTTCTAGTGTTCCCGAGAAATTGGCCTGCTTAGACCCGGGCCTGTAGACATAACACTATTCAAATCACAGAAAGCTTAAATCCATCGAAAAACTCATAAAGTGTCGAAGATCTTACCATTAATTCTGTAAAAACTCTTAACTGAATGGCTTGTAAATTCAAGGAAATACAATATTATGGAGGGCTCGAATACTCGAAATCCTGATATTCCTAATATTAAAATATGAACAAATCATTAACATGAATAATTTGTAATATTATGAGGGTATCTCGTCCTTAATGCTTTACAATTCAAAATGCAAATCTCGAAATAGTAATCTTGAAAATATGGAATACTATAAATGCCATCGATGCAGCATAACACTTTTTAAATCCGGAAATCACATTAAAATTTTGAATTTGGAAGATCTCACGATCTCTAATAAAATCCCTATGATTAAATCAAAACAAAGCAAATCTCTAGTCGAAATTCTCGAATAATAACACTAAACACCGAGACTATCTTGGCAAATTAAGGAATCACTATAAGAATATCGAATAAAATATAATAAAGGCAAAATGTCGAAAATCCGGTTAAATCTCTAAAACTGAAATATCATCTCAGCACGTTGCAAATTTCACTAATAACAACAGCACACTCGAAAAGATTCGAATGATTTTGCAACGTTTGAATAAACCCGAATTTCGAATGTTCCCCAAATTCAACACTAAGCTAAACTATGACTGCGAGTTCGTAACAATATTCTGCGGAAAAAATTTTAACAAGCAACCAATCAAAATATTTTTAAATCGCATGCAATCCTGCTGAACATTTTTCCGCAGAATATTGTCGCGAACTCTGACTCATATCTTTTGAGAGAACAATAGATGCCAACAAATCTAGAAAATCTCTCTATGCCTCTAAGTTGATAATATCATGCAAATCAACGTCAAAAGTCGATTAACATCGAAAAATTCGAATAATCGCTATATTCAGATAATTTAATTTTAGATAATTTAAACGTAATGAATGTGAAATAACAGAAAAGTTAATGACGAATACACTAAATATATTGTAATCAGTAAAAATCGAATCGATTAAAAGAAAATTAGATTAATAAAGTTAACCAGCTTTGATTTCTCTAGAATCCAAGCATCTTTGTAAATTGGTTTAATGTCAAATGTACCGAACATTGGATTACTGGGTAACGGTAAAAGTTGAATTTACCGTCTGAAATGGCGTTTTTGCATGGAATTGAGTGGGTGATGGTGATGCAGTGATATTAGAGGCAGATGATCCGGGGTGTTTCGAAATAACCGCAGTTTCTTGCATATTTTTGGAAGCTATACAGGATTTTTGTCGACTGTATTCGATTTTTCGACCTTAGATTCGAATCATAATTACGAGATTTACTTTTTCAAACATTTTTCAAATTTTCATATTTATTTAATCTACAGAGGTCTACTTAAGTACTGGTATGCCGCTTAATATTTGTGCACTTCTGTATTAATTGATCAACATTTCCGGTAAAAACTTAATTGTTATACCGGAAACGATAATTTCAAAACCGTGAAATTGAAAGGTAAACGGTAAAAGTTTTTAGCGGTAGAGAAACTATAGTTTGCGGTCTCTTGATGCAATATCGTGCGGGTCCGCGACCCTATTGAGAAATGCAGCAGATGCTGCTTGCTTCTGCTCCTGCCAAGCGACACCTCCACCAATTTCAGTCAGTGGTCCAAGTGAGGCTAGTGAGGCTCCATTTTTTCATTTGGAAATTATCTTTCTTTTTCATCAGTGGCAACAAAACGGGGTTTTTGAAAACCTCTTTATCTAATCTGCACATTGGCATATTTGACAGATCAAAAAAAACCTTTCCGACGGACTTGTAATTTTAAAATTAACCCTCGAGACTAAAATTCTACTTAAGCTTTAAAAATGTGCGGAAAATTTTGACAATTCGTATTTAAATGAAACCCATCTACAACCCATTTTTACTACAACCACAAACCACTAAAACATATCAAGTAAATCACTTTAAATTATTTTCATTATTAAAAACCACCTAATAGCGTATTTATCACACAAATTTTCCTTTCAATCTTATACACCGTAAATTTGCATATACACACTCTCGCGTACACCGCACGGAAAATAATTTTCATTCATTTCCACCAAAAAATTTAAAAATAAATAAAAACTAATTAAATTAAATAAAAAAGTGAAACCTCATAAAAAAAAAACCAAAAAATTGGAAAATTAAATTACAATAAATTTGTCACACATCTAACTATATACAACAGCGTAATTTTCCTCCAAATTTTCCACCACACCACACATATTATAAGCTGGTACACAAAATTTTTACTATCACACATCTCCAATCAATGGAAAATATTAAAAAAAAAAAAAAAAAAATTACACAACAACAACATACGTTTATTAATTAGATTATAATAAATATTTTCCTATTTTCCAGGAAAATTTTATAAAATTTTCGTGTATCAACAATATAATATTGTGAGAAGTAAATTTCATTTATATGCATGCGTATTTCTGTGACGCGATACACCAATTCACTAAATCACTATACAGAAAAGATAATTTTCTCTAATATTTTGTTGATTTTCCCCAAGTGAGGGGAATTTTATATGCTGTACCATAACGAATTTTATTTCCCCGGAAAATTTCGTTAGCGTCGAGAAAAATCAAATATTTTATTGTATATTTATCTCGATTTCTCTCGTCTTCGGTTTTGACGCTGGGAGGCGGAGTTGAATATATACATATGTAAGATTTTATTTTATTTATATATAAATCCTAGGTGTGCATGTTATGAGTCGGAAAATCATGTACCAAAACGAGATGAAAAACTATATCGAATTTTTTGTTACGTGTACCTATATACACTTTATACACAAGAAAATTGAATATTTTTCTTAAAGACGATATATTTTCGGGTTTCTGTTTGTTTTGGCAAAAAAAAGGCAAAACTTGAGGTGTGCTAAAATTGTGGACAGGTGTAAAAACAACCCGAATTCAGGCGATAACGAATGAAAATTAAAAGAAAATTTGGTTTTGTGTAAAAATTCTTATTGGCTCGGCTGCGGGTTGCGCGCCGGATTGATTTCCAAGGAATTTTTATTGAAAGGTGTGTGTATATATAAATGATTTACAGCAATATTGTAAAAAAATGTGTGTGTATGCCTAAGAGATCGAGCGCTATATATTCCATTGTTGATTCGAATATCGATTTTCTCGTATGAGTATGAGATTTCCATGTAACATAACTTTAATGTTCGAATGAAAAGTTTTCTTTTTTTTTGTTGCTGTGATGATTAAATTCATCGATTTTCTTTTCGACGAGATTTTTGTTGTTTTGTTCTTGAACCATAGAGCAGCTGTGTGTTTCAATTTCAAGCCGAATTTCATTTTTATCTCGCCGTTCGTATTCGGAATTTTCGTTTTTCCTTTTTTTTGTTTTTTTTTTTTGGAGAATAAATATGGGATTGCTTAAATTTGAAATATGGCTAAATAATGTTCGTATTGGGATTTGGGAAATACATTTTTTTTTTATTCATTTTAGATTTTTCTGTTGTGTTCTCGGCACTCAGGAAGATTTACTGGTATAGATTTTTGATTTTGTTTATTGTCGTCAAGGTCATGCGATCAAGGTTGTTTGCCCGACTTTTTTTCTTTTTTTTTGGATTGTGTGCAACAAAAACAATTATTTAAATTTCGGCAACTTGGTACAATCTTTAGGATAGAAAAATAAGTTACTAGCTACAGCTGTGCCAAAACACGAACAAGTTAATGAATTCGAAATATAGAATGCCCACCAATGCTCAATTTAAGTATGTATATCTTATGTCTGCCCTTTTGGAAAGTCTGTATAATTAGTCAAAATTGATATTATGAATCACTCACAGAGGCAATCTTTAAAAAATTCTCTCGGGACTGAAAAGCTCCAGCATTTTAAGACCATAAGAGCGACGATAGTTAATAAATTTTTTTTTTAAGCAGTGAGTGAAAGGGTTTAGTGGAAAAAGTGAGTGAAAAAGTGAGTAAAAAAAGGTGACTGGGAAAGGTTGAAAAAAAGAGAAACTTAGTGACAACTTGGGAACATTTAGGGAAACGAAAATGAAAGTTAAGTGAAGTATCATTGAACCAAAACGTTAGCAAAAAGGGCAAACATTACGAAGAAATGAGTGAAAATTGACTAGAACTGAAGGAATATTGTCAAACAATGAGTGAAAGAGTGTATGGAAGGTTAATGTTCATTTTGTTTGAGCAATCCATGAGTACATATCAATAAGCGAATAAAAGTTAACGAAAGTGTGAGTAAAACATTTTTAACAGAAAAAGGAATGAACAAGTTAGTGGAAAATGTGAGTGAAAAATGAATGATAAATGAGAAACAAGAAATGAGTGGAAATATTAGTGAAAGATTAAAGAAGAACGATTACCGAAAATGAATGGAAAGGTGGAAAAAATTTGAGTGCAGAAATGAATCTAAAAATGAGTGAAAGAAATATTTGAAAAATGACTCACAAGTGAGCAAAAAGTGAATGAAGAGGAAAGGTGAACGAAGTGAGGAAAAAGGGGCAAAATTAAGAAGGAATTAGTGAATATTGTGTAAAACCGAAGGAATATTTTCAAAAAGTGAGTGAAAAAAATGAATGGAAGGTTTAGGTGACATTTTTTTTTAGCAAATGAATGAAACAATTTTGCGAATAAAAATTAATGAAAATGTGAGTGAAACATCTTTAGCAACAAAAGGAATGAAAAAGTGAGTGAAAAATGTATTATAATTAGTGACAAATAATGAACGGAAATGTTAGTGAAACGGTGAAGAAGAGTGATTAGTGAAAAAATGAATGGAAACGTCGGAAAATATGGGAGTGATAAATAAAGCGTACAAATGTTAGTGAAAGAATAAAGAAGAGTAAGTAAATAAGTGAAAAGAGAAAGAAGGGTAAGTTAGTGAAAAGTGAATAAATAATGAATAGTGATGAAAATTGAATAAGCGTTGCGAAAAATGTTAATGAAAAGTACATGCCTTTTTGTAGTTGATTTAGCAACACATTCACATATTCTTGACTTATAAACTCTGTAACAGGCTACAACGGTCAAGTACACGGATACATTCCATAACCGACACATGATAATGCAAATATTAAGCTTCCCCAAAAAATCAAATAAATTCACCGGCTGGGGCTACAGTCCCCATCCTTTACGGTATCAAACGAATTCAAATTGCCTTAGAAATTTTGAAACCGATTAAAGATTTTAAATTTCTTGTTTGAGAGATGCAGATTGGTCATATGTTGTTTTTCTTGTGATAAAACTCGGTGAAATTTTACAGAAAAGGGCACTTCTAGAATTTAATCCTCATATTCGCACAGAACTCCTTAAATTCTATAATGTCTATAAATCTGCCACATGGGAGATTGGGAGTCTGAGAGCGGCTGCCCCATTCTCTAAGTGACAAACGAACTTAAAAACATTCTTGCTCGATTTTTTGCTACGTGGGTATTTCTCGGTGTGCGCAATTTTCCAAGTGAGTTTTTCTCTTGTGCGTTTTTTTTGTGCACCTATGTATTTCTTGATTCGATTTGCAGGAGGATTTGTTTTCCTTGTTTTCTTTGGACTCAAACTAGTTCTAAAGTGCAGGGAAATCAATTTTTGCAGTTTATTAAATCGTTTTCTCCTTAGGAATCATGGTCTAACTTATGAATTAAAATTTTGCTCCACCGCACGGATCCCGATTTTCAGTCCGTTCATCAGGTACCTTCATCCACAAACATGTGTTATAAATCACAATTATGAAATCATGCTATTTTGAAACAATAAATCCTCGTCGAAATCAAATGTCATTTCTTTTTAAATCAAATATTCATTTTTTATATTTCAGACCATTCACTGTATTGCTCGCTCTATATATGCATTACTCATGAAACTGAATATGCCGCTTATCAGTACAGTTAAAAACAATAATATGGCAGGTAATCAAAATTATTTCTTATCTAATCCAAACATACGCGAACGGTTATTGTTCCCTCTATATAATACTCGTATATACATATATCCAGCAATATTTTCGTTATCATTTAGTTCAAGTCTGAGTCAAGCATTTCAATTATTGTGTTATTCAAATTGTTAGATTTATTTCGAAATTAGCTTTGTTTTTAATATTTAATTGAGTGTGAGTGACAATGGGTGGATCAAACAGTGTTATAACAAATGAATTATTGGAAGATTATGTTGTGCTAACATATCTCACGAAATCGGAAATTTTATAGTAAATACACATCGATATACCATTTGTACATATATAAAAAACACATAAAAATTTTTGTTTTTAGCATTTTTAAAAAATTTTCAAAATTGGGATACGATGCCATCAAAGAAAATTACAATTATCGATTCCCGGTTGAAGATATAGCCGACTTATTTCCCCAACTCAAATGCAATCCATTTGCTGATCGTTTATTTTATGTATTTTCATCGCTACACGATGGACGCTATTCGTTTGAAGATTTTTTGGATTTGTGTTCAGTGATGTCAGAAAATTGTCCGCTAAAAGTTAAAGTGGCATGGGCATTTAAAATATTCGATTTTAATGACGATGATATAATTACGAAGGAAGATATTTGGGATATTGTGGATCGCCTAACAAAAGGCAATAAGATATCAAATGAAGATAAGAATTTTATAAGTGATACTGTATGTGTATATCAATATGGAATTGTGATAAGCTCGCAATTGTGTCAATAATATAAAATTTGTAATGTATTTATTTGCAGATATTAAACGATATGGATTTTTTGACAAACGGTGGTTTGAAGCAGCTAGAATTTTTGCATGTGCTTACTAAAATGCCTGAATTTATGCATTCATTCCGATTTAAACCGTAAATGGTTGTGTTACGGATAAAAATCAAAGTGTTATTTATTTCTAAATGTTTATATGTCTAATAAATTTTAATGGTCAACGAAGATGAGGAAATCTAGAAAATCATAAAAATTATTAAATCGAACGACCATTAATTTTCCTCTTTCCTGCGAGCGCCCTAAAGTATTTTTTTTTCTTCTTATATTAATAATAATAATCCTATGTATATAATATGAAGATGCTGTCTTATGTATATAATATTATGTATAAGTAACTTAACTATTTTAATATTAATAACAATAAAATTTTATGAAATTTGGTGTTGTTGTTGTTGTTGTAATAAAAATATGTATTAGAAACATTAAAGACGACAGATTTTAGTGTTGTTGTCATCATTATGAGTGTTCGATGAGTGAACAGATTTTTATTAATTTTTTCGGTTTTATGTCCCGTTGTATGTATGCCGTATTATTAAATTAAATGTCTTTAAGATTAATGAAGTTTATATCATGATGATACGATAAGTAATTACAGTGGTTTTGGATATATAAGCGATTGAGATAAGATTTAATTGAATCGATTTATTTTGGAAAGTAACATAAACTAACTGATACAGAACGAGAGCTTACCTGTTTGCCATATGATTTTTAGGGATTTAGACCTTTACTGAATTATGGTGAAAAACTTTTTGTTTGGTTCCAATTCATAGACAGAATGTAGTATGATTTTTTCTGACCAAAGATCTAGTTTTTGAACTACAACTATAAATTAGACTTATTTGACGTATTAGATCAATTGTGCTAGCAATATCAAACAAGGCGCTTGATAACGATTAAGTTCCAGTTATTCTAAATAACAAACCGTATTCGGTTTAAAAAACCAAATATTTGTCATGAATCCTGATGTTTGTAGTATTCATTAGAAATATTGTGGGTTCTAAATTTATCGAGAATTTGGTTCGTTATCAATGGTTGATTGATTTTATTTATGCATATATAAATATTTTCAAGAATACCAAAAGTATATTTATATCTTACATTTTGAAAATTAAACAAACTGAAAATCAGGTAAAAATTTTTGATTTTTGATTTTTTTTTTTGTTGCAGACGAGCGATAAATTCTCGAACATGAAATTATTTCATTGTTAGGCTGTGAAAGGAATCGTAAATACTATGAAAGGTAAAGTATAAATCATCACTCTAATTTTCTTTGTTAAATTTTGTTATATTGTGATTTTTTTTTGCCGTTGCTCTTGGCTTCCATCGGACGGTTCAAAAGACTTTTCAACATCTAGCTGAAGCAAATTAGCATACATAACAATTTATTTATCCCTCCATTTTCGGCACAAGCAAATGAATTGTTGGGCTTAAAAATTCGTGACCAGCCAAATGCTAAACTAATCGGGAACTGAAGTTGTTTAAATTGAATTGGTGCATTTGTTAATTGGAATTCGTGGTAACAAAACATGTTCTCCATTATTAGTTGTTGCCTCAATGATGTGTCTCAACAAATTTTTAACAACCAATCTCATTCCTTCGTTCATATTATTGGTGAACTAAGAATGCTTTCATGGAAATGATTCAGTTTCTAGCATGATGTGAATTCGTATAATGATGGCATTAACATCAACATTTTTAGCAGCTAGTGTTGCACATTCGCTCAACCATTGATGATTTTTGTAATTAGCTCGAATATTTCGAAAAATATTTTCAATTAATCCATCTCCAGCAGATGAATCATTTTGAATTTGGATTCGCATGTTAGTTGTTAATTTCAATTTATCAACGCTGCGTCATAATAATGATGCTTTTATACAAGCATTCATTGATTGCGTCTACATATGTTGAACGTGGTATAACTGGTATAGAGTTAATTGATGTGCTCTGTACAGATTTTTGATAGTAGTGATGAATATGATACAAACCACCGATTATTAATTTCAATGTCATTGTTTGTTGGTTTCTTGTGGTTAAAATAAAGGAATATCCACCATTTTCAGTTAAGCGTCTACGGAATCCATCAATTATTTCCGCTTTTTGCATTTACCGAGTAGCTCCGGATTAACGTTTGGGATTTCGACCCGAAATTATTTTATCAATTTCCTCAGGTTTAAGTTTATTTATTAACTAAACTAAAATACGAGCATGAGGTAAACAACGTTTTAACCATTCAATATAGAAGATATCCAACAGCGTGTTTCACCAAATACGTGATGTTTGACAATAAAATCAATGAAAGATTTCAATGTTTGTTTAAAAACACGTGCTGTAATATGGTAACGATCACTTGCTTCTTATCCAGGTAATAAATATTTTTGTAATTTCATTTCATTGTGGATTGCAAGTGAATGTATTGAATAAGTCTGATCGACCATAAACATGAACATAAGTTATAATTGCATTCTATATGAATTCTTGCATATGATGTGGAGCTGCCTGTATATGATAATGGTATAGTATGTACATATTTCCAATGTCATTCATATTTAATTTGCCACCAACGTTATTATTAATATCATCACGTAAATGAATGTCTTCTTCAGTAAGCAATTTCGCTTGATTGTATCGAAAGTAATCGCATTGGTATTGCAACGCGTCGTATGAACGATGCTTATCTTAAATGAACTGAGGAGTGTTGTTCTGGCGTAAGATCATCAACAGCATCACCAACCATATAACTATTTCTTCTTCTTTAACAGTTGGAGGAAATTGCTATAGAATGGATTTGCTATTAAAAACAGAGGGCCAATCTAATGATACACTTCTGTTTTTCAAAGAACTTTTGCAGCCAAGGTGTCACTTGAAACAGGAATTGAATTTTCTAATTTAAAAAAAAAATTATTTTGATTCTAAATTATCACCTGACATTAATAATATCAAAGGTTGTGTTTTTGTTTTTTTATAACTGTCTATTTGTTCTCTATGATTTTTGGATTCTTTAATTGTGATGATCTGATTTTTTCGGTAGTTGTTTCGCATTTTGAATTTTCTAGGTCGAATATTTACAATCTGTTTACAGAATATGCTAGCTAATAGGATAATCTATTAAATATATTAAAATTGAAATTTCTAGTCCCGGTAGTATTTTCTGGATAATCTTTTAAATCAAAATTTAATTGAAACATTTTTATCAATTTTTTAATTTAACTGCCGCTGCAGGAGAAATAGTAAAGTTTGGATAACAAATTTTTTGGTCATTTAATTATACTGCGAACAGATTGTAAATATTCGACCTAGTTTCGAAGCTATCAGGATTTTCAGGATTTTCAAAAAATCAACAAGGCTATAATAGTCCATGCTATCAGGATTTGCTAAAATATTTTTTGTTCGTAATTGCTTAGAAAGCTTATGATTATGATAGTATAAATTATAACTATTTAACTAGCTTTGATTCCAATGAGCTACCATAAACCGTTTTGTAGAAATAGCTATTCTTAGTAGACCATATTTAGACTATTTGTATCATACCGCAAAAAAATTCAAAAAGGAACAGCAAATAAAACCTCCCAAATTTGCCTCGTAATATTTTACTTCGACAAGCCAAAACTTGATTAATTGATGTATCACTTTTACGGTTAAAGAAAAGAAAGTGATAATTTCTTTTAGCTTTAAGAAGTATAGTTTTACAATAATTTCTAATTTATTTAATTCCCAATTGAGCTACACAAACACAATCAACCTATAAATATTAATTCAAATATGTGCCAAATGATCAATAGTGGCTGCTAACTTGGCTGGATTTCACTTATTCTAAATAGAAATGCCTAGTCGAAATAAAAATCAAGTCATTTATTTTTATCTGACTAGAATTAAGGCACGGATAGAAAAATCGCAACTGGTTAAGGTTAACCACAACTAATCAAAACTTTTCGGTTAATCGATCCGATAATAACCGAGAATAAAATTTATTTTGAATTATTTATTAAATTATGTGAAAAATATTAGTTTTCAACAGAATTAGATTCGACAAGCAAATTGTCAGTTACTGTAAACCATCCACATTTCAATTTCATCTGCTTGCGGGTAATCTCCAAAAGAACTCAATTTACAAAGTGATGTTATAACAAAACGGTATTTTTCATATGAAATCCATTTTGAGAGCTCGAAACGTTTTGCCTATAATCACGTTTGGTCGCAATTACGAAAAATTCTGGAAGCTCGTTTTATACTTGTTTAATACTTACTTAATCTAACACCAGTTGTCACAAGTTTTGAGATAATCACTCCTATTCCCATAGTCGCATCACTTCCTGTGATGTGATAACTATCACGCATCACTTCAATTTTGGTATTCTCTTAGTCGATTGAAGTGACGTTTATCGTTTGAAGTGATAACTATCACTTGAAGCCATATTCTCTTAGTCGTATAAAAAGTTAAACATCACTTGAAATGATACATTCATCACCTGAAAATTGTAAGTGACAGATCAAAATGGAAAAAAACGTAAGTTTTTAATTTTCAGTTACGTTAATATTGAAAATAGGTAGTTTCTGTTATTTGTCGTATCACATAACATGAATCGACTAAGAGAATACCAATCATCACTTGAAGTGATGTGATAGTTGTCACATCACCTGAAGTGATGCGACTATGGGAATAGGGCTGAATATCGAGATCGAAATTATCCGAGCTCGTCTCAATAATTCCATAAAATCTACAAATTCTATGAAGTATGTTAATTTTATCAATAATGCAAGTTCTCTAAATTTTTTAGATTCTTTGTGTTCTATTAACTGTTTCAAGTGTGTCTCAAATTTACTTGTTTCGAAAAATCCTATAAATTTTAACAATTTTGTAAATTCTGTAAGTTCTATAAATTCTATGAATAATTCTATAAATTCTATGCATGTTTTATAGATTCTATGGGTACTATATACATATTAGCCGCATTTCTTGACGTTTGATCTGATCCGGATCAGATCATGTTTCAAGAAACGACAAGTAATAAAAGCGACTACCCGGATCCACATTTTGATCCGAAACTAAAAATTTGTAAAATTTTAATTTTTGTTGATGTTTTTAATGTAAGCTTTGATCTGATCCGGATCCCTATGCGTCAAGAAATGCGGCTATTATTCAGGTCTGTCAGTTCTATAAATTGTACAAACTCAAATTTGACGTATTTTCATTCTACATGTTTCTAAAAATTTTTTAATTTTAATAAATTTTATAAACTCAATAAATTATTTGAATTCTATAAATTCAGTAAATTTTGTAAATCCTATAAATTCTATGAATTTTATAATTCTTAATATGTCTATATACTCTATAAATTTTTAAATTTTATGAATTTTATAAATTCTATAAAATCTACAAATTCTATAAAATTTAGAAACTCTTTAAATTTTACCAATAATATAAATTCTTTAAATTTTTGTAGATTCTTTGTGTTCTATTAATTGTTTCAAGTGCGCCTGTTTTATAAATTCTACAAACTTGAATTTTATTTGTTTTGTAAATACAAAAATTTTGAAAAATCCTATAAACTTTAAAAACTCTGTAAGTTCAATAATTATGTTAAAAATTTATAAGTTCTTTAAATTCTATGAATAAAGTTTCAATTCAATAAGTGCTTTAAATTGTACAAGTCTTTTTCTTTCTTATAAATTCTGTAAATTCGATAAATTATATAAATTTACAAATTATTTAAATTCTACAAAGTTTAGAAATGTTATAAATTCTAATATATTTATAAACTCTATAAATTTTATGAATATTTGATAAATAAATTCAAAGAATCCTATAAATTACATAAACTCCACCAATATTATAAATTTTTAAAATTTTATAAATTCAATGGTTTCTAGGAATTGTTTCAAGTTTGTCAGTTCTAAGAATTCTATACACCCAAATTTTACTTATTCTACAAATTCCATAATTTTTATAAATTCTATAAATTTTATAAATTCAAAAATTTCGATAAATCCTATAAACTTTAATAATTCTATAAATCCAATAATTTCTATAAATTTTATAAATTTAATAAATTCTCTGTGAATAATTCTTTAAATCTTATGCATAAAGTTTTAAAATTCAGTAAGTTCTTTACATTCTATCATACAAATGTCATAAATTCTTAAATACTTATAAATTCTGTAAATTCTATAAATTTTAACAGTCCAATAAATTTTATAAATTTTAAGTCTGAAAATATTATAAATTCTAATATGTTCTTAAAACTTATAAATTCTATAAATTTATATTTCTATAAATTCTGTAAATTTTATAAATAGTATATTCTATGGGTTCTATAAATTGTTTTAAGTCTGTCAGTTCTATAAATTCTATAAACACAAATTTTACTTATTCTAAAAATTCCATAATTTCTATACATTTTATAAATTTTATAAATTCTTTGAATTTTACAAATTTCATAAATTCAAAAATTTCGATAAATCCTATAAAATTAAATAATTCTACAATATAAATTCAATAATTTCTATAAATTTTATAAATTATACGGATAATTCTATAAATTCTATGGATAAAGTTTGACAATCGGTAAATTCAGCAAATCTCACAAATTGTTTAGTTCTTAAAAATTCTATAAATGCGATAAATTTTATAAGTTCTTCAAAGACTGTAATTATTTAAATTTTAATATGTTTAATATTAAGGATTTTATAAATTCCATTAATTCTATAAATTATATAATCTCCACAAATTCTGTAAATTTTATAAATTCTTTAAATTTTATAGATTCAAGAACCCAACCCGTTCTATAAATTGTTCAAGTCTGTCAGTTCTATAAATTCTACAAACCTTATATTTGGCTTATTTTAACAATTCCTTAATTTTAGTAAATTCAATAAATTCCGTTAATTCTACAAATTTTAATATTTCTTAAAAGTCTTTAATTTTTATAAATTTTACAAATCCAATAAATTCTTTGAATTCTATAATTCGAATAAATTCTGTAAATCCTATAAATTTTATTATTTCTATGATTTCTATATAAAGCCTAAAAATTCAGTAGGTTAGGTTGGGTAGGTTAGTTGGAATGGCACAGAATGTATCCCCTTTACCCTTACTGGCAATATTTAGAACTATTTCCGATTGTGAACCGGTGAAAAATTCAGTAAGTTTATAAAATAATTTTATAAATTCAATAAATTTTATGAATTTTTAAAATTTTTAAAATTTTATAGATCCTATAAGTTCTATAAATTATGTTTTAACTGACAGAGTTCTATAAATTCTGCTAACCTAAATTGTTTTTCTAAAATTTCCCAATTTTTTTAAATACTGTACATTTTTGAACTCTGCAAATTTTATAAAATCGATAAATCCTATAAATTTCATTCATTCAAATTCTTTAAACTTTGTAAATTCCACAATTTTACAAAAAAATTATTTTTATTCTCACTGGGTGTGTACAAAAAATCAACATTTTAAAACATAGATTTAATTGCTACGACGATTTAGTCTTATTCGTATAATTGGCCATACATGATTGAAATCAAGTGTTTCCTATTTTTCTGGTATTTCTCATTAAACGTGACGCATCGTTTAAGCTAGAATTTTGGTGGCGATATATTCCGCTATTAAATCTGCTCTGTTAGCCGCGATGGGCACTCCCATGATCCCAAAATTAAAATCCTTTTTGAAACGTAGAGAAAAGCAATCTTACGTACCGCAGGCGATGATGGAAAAACGTATATCTAGATTTTTGATATTTTTGAGGAAGCTGGACAATTTTTGGACACATTGGAAATCACAATTCAATTAATCGAAGACTTTTAATAGATTAATCAAATTATTTTCAATTGTTTCTTGTATAAAAATGGGCAATAATATAGGGAATTTAGTATAATATTTTGTTAAAATTGTTTTTTTACGCAACAAAATGAAATAAAAATAAAAATATTTCATACAAATTTGTTGGTTAATCCGTACCAAAAAATTCCGGTTAATCGTTAACTGAAATTTGACCAAATCGATTAATCGACCTTGTCCTAATCACATTGTATGCTGCCAACCAATAAATATCGTTTTCTCACAAATGGGCATGATGTGGAACCATGACATAATTTTTAAACTCATTAGCTTAGTCATCAAATCAATATAACCGGATAGATATATTTTTTTAGGTTAAATCACAATCGATTAAATTTCCCGTACATAATCTGTTAGCATTACGAGTATTTTTGTTATTTTGAAATTTACCAAAAATAAACAAATTTATTCTAACCTTCAATCAAAAACATTTTTTCCTCGCAACATAATCATAAGACTTGTTATACATACGTATGAATATACGCCGCCACCATTTAACCAGGATAAGTCATGACAAAAAAAGTTTTTTTTCACCCAAAGAATTAAGATAACTTCAAAATTATATAATTTTCATTGTAATTTATCTTCATTTAAACAGCTACGGAAAACTTTTCGCAACAATGGCGCAATGAGTTAAATGTATAATAAAACAATAGAAAGAAAATCAGGTACAATAAAAAAGAAAATAAATAAGACAAAATTAAATGAGTTTAAAGATTATCATCTTATGTATGTTGAAATTATATAAACAATCCATCAAAATATTTTTTTTTTGTTTGCCGCGCTGCTTGCGTATCACCACTCGTGTGTGTATGTTTTATGTAGGTTAAAATGAAAAATTGGTGGGTGTATTACAAACGTGAAAAATTTTCATTATACATTTCCATTTCGTCTTCTAAAACTCTAAGATGTTATTATTTTTAATATCTTGTTTATTATTTGTAATCTACATATACATTTCCCTCATCTGTATACGTAAATATATACGAAGAAATATTATAAAATAACAACTCAAGAAGCTTTTCATCATCAACCACCCTTCGATTTTTTTTTGTTGTTGTTGTATATATATGGAGGGGGCTGGAAAAAAAGGGTGAATTATTTTTATTTCATTTCGTGGTTTTGTATCTGATTTCCCGAAAATATATGTCAAATTTAACAAAATAAAAGTAAGTATAAGAATAAAAAAAAAAAATTCTTATTAAAATTTATATTTAAGATGTTAGAATACATGAACATGACGATGATGATGAAGAAAGAGCAGAAGGTAATTTAGGGATGTCAAAATTTAGTAACTAAACACAGATACAGATTGTTATCATTGAATTAAAATTTTGTTTTTCCAAAATTAAAATATGTTTTATGTTTTAAGATGATTATGATTTATGTGTGTATGTATAATACATACGTAAATTGATGAATGATTGATTTGAAACTCATTAAAATGTCTTAGAGCGTGGAACGAATTTTATTCACCTTGCTTTATGTGTACTATCTATGCTCAATGTAACTATAACTGTTTTGTTATTTCGACTAGCAAAGCAAATTTGTTATAACATTTACGTAATGTATAATGTATAGCCGAATAGAATTCCTCAATCCCGTATTCTTGCCGCATCAAATAAAATTTTTCGATTGCAGTGATTCTTAATGGGGTGCTGCGTTACTCAAAAGAGACTAATTTGACTGTTTTTGGGGTAAAAAACAATTTCTTACGACGAAACCCAAAAATTGTTTTCCAGAAATAAAGAATTGAATTTATGTGTATTGTGTAAGGAGCACTTCTAGCCAGGATGGCATTCAGATAGTAGACTTTAGATCTCAGATTTCAGTTTTCAGTTTAACAGATTTCACATTTCTAGAGATTTTAGATTTACAGATTACAAATTTATCAAATTTCATCTATTAGATTTCAGATTTCAGGTTTTACATTTGGATTTCAAATTAACAGGCTTCAGGTTACAGATTTACTGATTTCAGATATTAGAATTGGTTATCCAATTTAAGATTTCAGGTTTAAGGATTCAGATTTCTGTTTTTAGATATCAGATATAGATTACAGAATTCATGTAGATTACAGAATTCAGATTTTTTGAAATTTCAGATTTCAAATTTACAGATTATAGATTTACAAATTTTAGATTTCAGATTTCAGGTTTACAGAGATTTCATATTTTAAATTTATAGATATTTGATATCAAATTTTAAGTATCACGTTACAGATTGACTGATTTCAGATTTCAGATATTAGAACTGGTTATCCAATTTGAGATTTCAGGTTTGAGAATTCAGATTTCCGCTTATAGATATCAGATTTCAGGTTTCGGGTTTCAGGTTTCAGATTTCAAATTTCAGAATTCCAATTTCAGACTCAAGCGTCAGTTTTAGGCTTCAGAATTTAAATATTTACAGAATTGAAATTTTTTGAGATTTCAGATTTTAGATGTCAGATTTCAGGTTTTATCAAAATAATAAATGAAGATTATTTTCTATTTCTCGTAAAACAAAACAGTGATATTTCCGGTTGTCTTAGAGACTACCAAAACGAGATCAACATGATTCAAAATTCGAAGTTTTACCACCACCAAATATTACACTCAATCAAAAGCTAAGTAAAAAAGCAGGCTTCAGTTTTATAGATTTCAAATTTCTGATTTTAGATTTCAGAATTAGGTTCTCTCATTTCAGATGTCAGATTTAGATTTGAGATTTTAAATCAAGGTATTTCATGTTACAGGTTTATAGATTTCAGTTTTACAAACTAAAGGTTAACAAACGGCCATTTGGATCGGTCGAATATTTCTACACGTTTGGTGGAAAATTCAATTTTTTTAACAATCAACTGAACTATAGCCCACAAATTTAGAGCCACAAAAATCGAAAATCTTCACATGTGATCCGATTTCGATGATTGATTCCTCAACCAATAGACGTTGAGACCTGTAATTGTCATACAAACGGCCATTTGGATCGGGTGAACATTTCTACACGTTTCGTAGAAAATTCAATTTTTTTGAAAATCAACTGAACTATAGCCCACAAATTCAGAGCCACAAAAATCGAAAATTTGGAAATGTCCTCCGATTTCGATGATTGATACCTCAATCAATAGGCGATGAGACATTTAATTGTCATACAAACGGCCATTTGGATCAGTCGAACATTTCTACACGTTTCGTAGAAAATTCAATGTTTTTGAAAATCAACTGAACTATAGCCCACAAATTCAGAGCCACAAAAATCGAAAATCTTCACATGTGATCCGATTTCGATGATTGATACCTCTACCAATAGGCGTTGAGACCTGTAATTGTCATACAAACGGAAATTTGGATCGGTCGAATATATCTACACGTTCCGTGGAAAATTCAATTTGTTTGAAAATCAACTGAACTATAGCCCACAAATTCAGAGCCACAAAAATCGAAAATCTGGAAATATGATCCGATTTCGATGATTGATACCTCTATCAATAGGCGTTGAGACCTGTAATTGTCATACAAACAGCCATTTGGATCGGTCGAATATTTCTACACGTTTCGTGCAAAATTCAATTTTTTGAAAATTCAGAGCCACAAAAATCGAAAATCTGGAAATGTCCTCCGATTTCGATGATTGATACCTCAATCAATAGGCGTTGATACCTGTAATTGTCATACAAACGGCCATTTGGATCGGTCGAATATTTCTACACGTTTCGCGGAAAATTCAATTTTTTTGAAAATCAACTGAACTATAGCCCACAAATTCAGAGCCACAAAATTGAAAATCTGGAAATGTCCTCCTATATCGACGATTGATACCTCTCCCAATAGGCGTTGAGACCTGTTATTGTCATACAAACGGCCATTTGGATCGGTCGAACATTTCTACACGTTTCGTGGAAAATTCAATTTTTTTGAAAATCAACTGAACTATAGCCCACAAATTCAGAGCCACAAAAATCGAAAATCTGGAAATGTCCTCCGATTTCGATGATTGATACCTCAATCAATAGGCGTTGATACCTGTAATTATCATACAAACGGCCATTTGGATCGGTCGAATATTTCTACACGTTTCGCGGAAAATTCAATTTTTTTGAAAATCAACTGAATAGCCCACAAATTCAGAGCCACAAAAATCGAAAATCTGGAAATGTCCTCCTATATCGACGATTGATACCTCTCCCAATAGGCGTTGAGACCTGTAATTGTCATACAAACGGCCATTTGGATCGGTCGAACATTTCTACACGTTTCGTGGAAAATTCAATTTTTTTGAAAATCAACTGAACTATAGCCCACAAATTCAGAGGCACAAAAATCGAAAATCTTCACATGTGATCCGATTTCGATGATTGATTCCTCAACCAATAGACGTTGAGACCTGTAATTGTCATACAAACGGCCATTTGGATCGGGTGACCATTTCTACACGTTTCGTAGAAAATTCAATTTTTTTGAAAATCAACTGAACTATAGCCCACAAATTCAGAGCCACAAAAATCGAAAATTTGGAAATGTCCTCCGATTTCGATGATTGATACCTCAATCAATAGGCGATGAGACATTTAATTGTCATACAAACGGCCATTTGGATCGGTCGAACATTTCTACACGTTTCGTAGAAAATGCAATATTTTTGAAAATCAACTGAACTATAGCCCACCAATTCAGAGGCACAAAAATCGAAAAGCTTCACATGTGATCCGATTTCGATTATTGATACCTCAACCAATAGGCGTTGAGACCTGTAATTGTCATACAAACGGCCATTTGGATCGGGTGAACATTTCTACACGTTTCGTAGAAAATTCAATTTTTTTTTAAATCAACTGAACTATAGCCCACAAATTCAGAGCCACAAAAATCGAAAAACTGCAAATGTCCTCCGATTTCGATGATTGATACCTAAATCAATAGGCGATGAGACATTTAATTGTCATACAAACGGCCATTTGGATCGGTCGAATATTTCTACACGTTCCGTGCAAAATTCAATTTTTTGAAAATCAACTGAACTATAGCCCACAAATTCAGAGCCACAAAATTGAAAATTTGGAAATGTCCTCCTATATCGATGATTGATACCTCTCCCAATAGGCGTTGAGACCTGTTATTTTCATACAAACGGCCATTTGGATCGGTCGAACATTTCTACACGTTTCGTAGAAAATTCAATGTTTTTGAAAATCAACTGAACTATAGCCCACAAATTCAGAGCCACAAAAATCGAAAATCTGGAAATGTCCTCCAATTTCGATGATTGATACCTCTATCAATAGGCGTTGAGAGCTGTAATTGTCATACAAACGGCCATTTGGATCGGTCGAATATTTCTACACGTTTCGTGGAAAATTCAATTTTTTTGAAAATCAACTGAACTATAGCCCACAAATTCAGAGCCACAAAATTGAAAATCAGGAGATGTCCTCCTATATCGACGATTGATACCTCTCCCAATAGGCGTTGAGACCTGTAATTGTCATACAAACGGCCATTTGGATCAGTTGAACATTTCTACACGTTTCGTAGAAAATTCAATATTTTAGAAAATCAACTGAACTATAGCCCACAAATTCAGAGGCACAAAAATCGAAAATCTTCACATGTGATCCGATTTCGATGATTGATACCTCAATCAATAGGCGTTGAGACCTGTAATTGTCATACAAACGGCCATTTGGATCGGTCGAACATTTCTAAACGTTTCGTAAAAAATTATATATTTTTGAAAATCAACTGAACTATAGCCCACAAATTCAGACCCACAAAAATCGAAAATCTGCAAATGTGCTCCGATTTCGATTATTGATACCTCTATCAATAGGCGTTGAGACCTGTAATTGTCATACAAACGGCCATTTGGATCAGTTGAACATTTCTACACGTTTCGTAGAAAATTCAATTTTTTTGAAAATCAACTGAACTATAGCCCACAAATTTAGAGCCACAAAAATCGAAAATCTTCAAATGTGATCCGATTTCGATAATTGATACCTCTAGCAATAGGCGTTGAGACCTGTAATTGGCATACAAACGGCCATTTGGATCGGTCGAATATTTCTACACGTTCCGTAGAAAATTAAATTTTTTTGAAAATCAACTGAACTATAGCCCACAAATTCAGAGCCACAAAAATCGAAAATCTGGAAATGTTCTCCAATTTCGATAATTGATACCTCAATCAATAGGCGTTGAGACCTGTAATTGTCATACAAACGGCCATTTGGATCGGTCGAATATTTCTACACGTTCCGTGGAAAATTCAATTTTTTTGAAAATCAACTGAACTATAGCCCACAAATTCAGAGCCACAAAAATCGAAAATCTGGAAATGTCCTCCGATTTCGATGTTTGATTCCTCTATCAATAGGCGTTGAGACTTGAGACCTGTAATTGTCATACAAATGGCCATTTGGATCGGTCGAGTATTTCTACACGTTCCGTGGAAAATTCAATTTTTTTGAAAATCAACTGAACTATAGCCCACAAATTCAGAGCCACAAAAATCGAAAATCTTCAAATGTGCTCCGATTTCGATGATTAATAAGTCTACCAATAGGCGTTGAGACCTGTAATTGTCATACAAACGGCCATTTGGATCGGTAGAATATTTCTACACGTTTCGTAGAAAATTCAATTTTTTTCAAAATCAACTGAACTATAGCCCACAAATTCAGAGCCGCCAAAAATCGAAAATCTGCAAATGTCCTCCGATTTCGATGATTGATGCCTCTATCAATAGGCGTTGAGACCTGTTTTCCCGATTTCGATGATTGATACCTCTATCAATAGGCGTTGAGACCTGTAATTGTCATACAAACGGCCGTTTGGATCGGTCGAATATTTCTACACGTTCCGTGGATAATTCAATTTTTTTGAAAATCAAATGAACTATAGCCCACAAATTCAGAGCCACAAAAATCAAAAATCTGGAAATGTCCTCCTATATCGACGATTGATACCTCTCCCAGTAGGCGTTGAGACCTGTAATTGTCATACAAACGGCCATTTGGATCGGTGGAATATTTCTACACGTTCCGTAGAAAATTCAATTTTTTTGAAAATCAACTGAACTATAGCCCACAAATTCAGAGCCACAAAAATTGAAATTCTTCAAATGTCCTCCGATTTCGATGATTGATACCTCAATCAATTATTCGTTGAGACCTGTAATTGTCATACAAACGGCCATTTGGATCGGTCGAATATTTTTACACGTTTCGTAGAAAATTGAATTTTTTTGAAAATCAACTGAACTATAGCCCACAAATTCAGAGCCACAAAAATCGAAAATCTGGAAATGTCTGCACAAAAATCGAAAATCTTCACATGTGATCCGATTTCGATGATTGATACCTCAATCAATAGGCGTTGAGACCTGTAATTGTCATACAAACGGCCATTTGGATCGGGTGAACATTTCTACACGTTTCGTAGAAAATTCAATTTTTTTTGAAAATCAACTGAACTATAGCCCACAAATTCAGAGCCACAAAAATCGAAAATCTTCACACACAGTTAAAAAAAAATAAGTTATGTAATACAAATTGCATTACATGTAGGTCCAGTGCTAGCTTCCATCACAAAATAATGCTAACCTTGCATTAAAATAGGTTTTAATGCACAGTACATTAATTTGTATATCAGCAATTATATTAAATTTTAATGCAACTTTCCATTAGAATATAAAGCAAATTGTAAAAGAACCGTCAAGCAACTACATTAGAATTTATCAAAGACTGCATTAATAAAATATTTTAGAAGTATTAAATTTTAAAGCAATTTGCATTAAAAGTTGTGTAACTTTAGCCACCATTTTTGTTTTATTTCTGTTAATAAAATCTTTGTAGCGTGGTTTTTCTGATATTGGTCTTAGTTTTTGGCGCCTTGAGGGTCGAGACCTAAGAGACTCCAACTGCTTTGCAGTTTGGCGGGCTAGATCACTTTATTATCGCCCAAGGTAATAAATTATATTTTAAGAAATGAAAAGTTTACCTGTAACCTAATTAAAGTTGGTTTGAGTTAGTGAATTTTATATTAATAACGCAAAACACGTGCTTGAATTTATAATTCATATATAGATTGAAGTCCGCTTGTTTTAGCGAATTTTATGTTGGTATAATTTTTTAATTTGAGCAGGTTACTATAAAATGTTTAATAAGAAACTTTTAATGCAAATGCTGCTTTAGAAATCTTCGTAATTGCGTTAACATTCAATTTAAAGCAATCATTACTTTACAATTTAATACAACTTGCTTTACATAAGTCGTAATGCAAGGCTTGTATTAAAAATTAAAGTTATTTTTTCAAATGTGCATGTGATCCGATATCGATGATTGATACCTCAATCAATAGACGTTGAGACCTGTAATTGTCATACAAACGGCCATTTGGATCGGTCGAATATTTCTACTCGTTCCGTGGAAAATTCAATTTTTTTGAAAATTAACTGAACTATAGCCCACAAATTCAGAGCCACAAAAATCGAAAATCTTCACATGTGATCCGATTCGATGATTGATACCTCTATCTACAGGCGTTGAGATCTGTAATTGTCATACAAACGGCAATTTGGATCGGTCGAATATTTCGACATGTTTCGTAGAAAATTCAATTTTTTTGAAAATCAACTGAACTATAGCCCACAAATTCAGAGCCGCCAAAAATCGAAAATCTGCAAATGTCTTCCGATTTCGATGATTGATACCTCAATCAATAGGCGATGAGACATTTAATTGTCATACAAACGGCCATTTGGATCGGTCGAATATTTCTACACGTTTCGTGGAAAATTCAATTTTTTTGAAAATCAACTGAACTATAGCCCACAAATTCAGAGCAACAAAAATCGAAAATCTGGAAATGTCCTCCGATTTCAATGATTGATACCTCAGTCAATAGGCGTTGAGACCTGTAATTGTCATACAAATGGCCATTTGGATCGGTCGAATATTTTTACACGTTTCGTAGAAAATTCAATTTTATTGAAAATCAACTGAACTATAGCCCACAAATTCAGAGCCACAAAAATCGAAAATCTGGAAATGTCCTCCGATTTCGATGATTGATACCTCAATCAATAGGCGTTGAGACCTGTAATTGTCATACAAACGGCCATTTGGATCGGTCGAATATTTCTAGACGTTCCGTGCAAAATTCAATTTTTTGAAAATCAACTGAACTAAAGCCCACAAATTCAGAGCAATAAAATTCCAAAATCTGCAAATGTGCTCCGATTTCGATGATTGATACCTCTATCAATAGGCGTTGAGACCTGGAATTGTCATACAAACGGCCATTTGGATCGGTCGAATATTTCTACACGTTTGGTGGAAAATTCAATTTTTTTGAAAATTAACTGAACTATAGCCCACAAATTCAGAGCCACCAAAGTCGAAAATCTGGAAATATCCTCCAATTTCAATTATTGATACCTCAGTCAATAGGCATTGACACCTTTAATTGTCATAAAAATGGCCATTTGGATCGGTCGAATATTTCTACACGTTTCGTGGAAAATTCAATTTTTTTGAAAATTAACTGAACTATAGCCCACAAATTCAGAGCCACAAAAGTCGAAAATCTGGAAATGTCCTCCGATTTCGATGATTCATACCTCAATCAATAGGCGTTGATACCTGTAATTGTCATACAAACGGCCATTTGGATCGGTCGAATATTTCTACACGTTTCGCGGAAAATTCAATTTTTTTGAAAATCAACTGAACTATAGCCCACAAATTCAGAGCCACAAAATTGAAAATCTGGAAATGTCCTCCTATATCGACGGTTTGATACCTCTCCCAATAGGCGTTGAGACCTGTTATTGTCATACAAACGGCCATTTGGATCTACACTCCTTCTACACGTTTCGTAGAAAATTCAATTTTTTTGAAAATCAACTGAACTATAGCCCACAAATTCAGAGCCACAAAAATCGAAAATCTGGAAATGTCCTCCGATTTCGATGATTTATACCTCAATCAATAGGCGATGAGACATTTAATTGTCATACAAAAGGCCATTTGGATCGGTCGAATATTTCTACACGTTTCGCGGAAAATTCAATTTTTTTGAAAATCAACTAAATAGCCCACAAATTCAGAGCTACAAAAATCGAAAATCTTCACATGTGATCCGATTTCGATGATTGATACCTCTATCAATAGACGTTGAGACCTGTAATTGTCATACAAACGGCCATTTGGATCGGGTGAACATTTCTACACGTTTAGTAGAAAATTCAATTTTTTTGAAAATCAACTGAACTATAGCCCACAAATTCAGTCCCACAAAAATCGAAAATCTGCAAATTTGATCCGATTTCGATAATTGATACCTCTATCAATAGGCGTTGAGACCTGTAATTGTCATACAAACGGCCATTTGGATCGGTCGAATATTTCTACACGTTCCGTGCAAAATTCAATTTTTTGAAAATCAACTGAACTATAGCGCACAAATTCAGAGCCATAAAATTTCAAAATCTGCAAATGTGCTCCGATTTCGCTGATTGATACCTCTATCAATAGGCGTTGAGACCTGTAATTGTCATACAAACGGCCATTAGGATCGGTCGAATATTTCTACACGTTTGGTGGAAAATTCAATTTTTTTAACAATCAACTGAACTATAGCCCACAAATTCAGAGCCATAAAATTCCAAAATCTTCAAATGTCCTCCGATTTCGATGATTAATACCTCATTCAATTAATCGTTGAGACCTGTAATTGTCATACAAACGGCCATTTGGATCGGTCGAATATTTCTACACGTTTCGTGGAAAATTCAATTTTTTTGAAAAGCAACTGAACTAAAGCCCACAAATTCAGAGGCACAAAAATCGAAAATCTGGAAATGTCCTCCAATTTCAATGATTGATACCTCAGTCAATAGGCGTTGAGACCTTTAATTGTCATAAAAATGGCTATTTGGATCGGTAGAATACTTCTACACGTTTCGTGGAAAATTCAATTTTTTGAAAATCAACTGAACTATAGCCTACAAATTCAGAGCCACAAAAATCGAAAATCTGGAAATGTCCTCCGATTTCGATGATTGATACCTCAATTAATAGGCGTTGAGACCTGTAATTGTCATACAAACGGCCATTTGGATCGGTCGAACATTTCTACACGTTTCGTAAAAAATTCAATATTTTTGAAAATCAACTGAACTATAGCCCACAAATTCAGAGCCGCCAAAAATCGAAAATCTGCAAATGTCCTCCGATTTCGATGATTGATACCTCAATCAATAGGCGCTGAGACATTTAATTGTCATACAAACGGCCATTTGGATCGGTCGAATATTTCTACATGTTTCGTGGAAAATTCAATTTTTTTGAAAATCAACTGAACTATAGCCCACAAATTCAGAGCCACAAAAATCGAAAATCTGGAAATGTCCTCCGATTTCGAAAATTGATACCTCAATCAATAGGCGTTGGGACCTGTAATTGTCATACAATCGGCCATTTGGATCGGTCGAACATTTCTACACGTTTCGTAAAAAATTCAATATTTTTGAAAATCAACTGAACTATAGCCCACAAATTCAGAGGCACAAAAATCGAAAATCTGCAAATGTCCTCCGATTTCGATTATTGATACCTCTATCAATAGGCGTTGAGACCTGTAATTATCATACAAACGGCCATTTGGATCGGTCGAATATTTCTACACGTTCCGTGGAAAATTCAATTTTTTGAAAATCAACTGAACTATAGCCCACAAATTCAGAGCCATATAATTCCAAAATCTTCACATGTCCTCCGATTTCGATGATTGATACCTCTCCCAATAGGCGTTGAGACCTGTAATTGTCATACAAACGGCCATTTGGATCGGACGAATATTTCTACACGTTTCGTGGAAAATTCAATTTTTTTGAAAATCAACTGAACTATAGCCCACAAATTCAGAGCCACAAAAATCGAAAATCTGGAAATGTCCTCCGATTTCGATAATTGATACCTCAATCAATAGGCGTTGGGACCTGTAATTGTCATACAATCGGCCATTTGGATCGGTCGAACATTTCTACACGTTTCGTAAAAAATTCAATATTTTTGAAAATCAACTGAACTATAGCCCACAAATTCAGAGGCACAAAAATCGAAAATCTGCAAATGTCCTCCGATTTCGATTATTGATACCTCTATCAATAGGCGTTGAGACCTGTAATTGTCATACAAACGGCCATTTGGATGGGTCGAACATTTCTACACGTTTCGTAAAAAATTCAATATTTTTGAAAATCAACTGAACTATAGCCCACAAATGCAGACCCACAAAAATCGAAAATCTGCAAATGTCCTCCGATTTCGATTATTGATACCTCAATCAATAGGCGTTGAGACCTGTAATTATCATACAAACGGCCATTTGGATCGGTCGAATATTTCTACACGTTCCGTGGAAAATTCAATTTTTTGAAAATCAACTGAACTATAGCCCACAAATTCAGAGCCATATAATTCCAAAATCTTCACATGTCCTCCGATTTCGATGATTGATACCTCTCCCAATAGGCGTTGAGACCTGTAATTGTCATACAAACGGCCATTTGGATCGGACGAATATTTCTACACGTTTCGTGGAAAATTCAATTTTTTTGAAAATCAACTGTACTATAGCCCACAAATTCAGAGCCACAAAAATCGAAAATCTGGAAATGTCCTCCGATTTCGATGATTGATACCACTCCCAATAGGCGTTGAGACCTGTAATTGTCATACAAACGGCCATTTGGATCGGTCGAACATTTCTACACGTTTCGTGGAAAATTCAATTTTTTTGAAAATCAACTGAACTATAGCCCACAAATTCAGAGCCACAAAAATCGAAAATCTTCACATGTGATCCGATTTCGATGATTGATACCTCAATCAATAGGCGTTGAGACCTGTAATTGTCATAGAAACGGCCATTTGGATCGGGTGAACATTTCTACACGTTTCGTGGAAAATTCAATTTTTTTGAAAATCAACTGAACTATAGCCCACAAATTCAGAGCCACAAAAATCGAAAATCTTCACATGTGATCCGATATCGATGATTGATACCTCAATCAATAGACGTTGAGACCTGTAATTGTCATACAAATGGCCATTTGGATCGGTCGAATATTTCTACTCGTTCCGTGGAAAATTCAATTTTTTTGAATATCAACTGAACTATAGCCCACAAATTCAGAGCCACAAAAATCGAAAATCTTCACATGTGATCCGATACGATGAATGATACCTCTATCTAAAGGCATTGAGATCTGTAATTGTCATACAAACGGCCATTTGGATCGGTCGAATATTTCTACACGTTTCGTAGAAAATTGAATTTTCTTGAAAATCAACTGTACTATAGCCCACAAATTTAGAGCCACAAAAATCGAAAATCTGGAAATGTCCTCCGATTTCGATGATTGATACCACTGCCAATAGGCGTTGAGACCTGTAATTGTCATACAAACGGCCATTTGGATCGGTCGAACATTTCTACACGTTTCGTGGAAAATTCAATTTTTTTGAAAATCAACTGAACTATAGCCCACAAATTCAGAGCCACAAAAATCGAAAATCTTCACATGTGATCCGATTTCGATGATTGATACCTCAATCAATAGGCGTTGAGACCTGTAATTGTCATAGAAACGGCCATTTGGATCGGGTGAACATTTCTACACGTTTCGTGGAAAATTCAATTTTTTTGAATATCAACTGAACTATAGCCCACAAATTCAGAGCCACAAAAATCGAAAATCTTCACATGTGATCCGATACGATGAATAATACCTCTATCTAAAGGCATTGAGATCTGTAATTGTCATACAAACGGCAATTTGGATCGGTCGAATATTTCTACATGTTTCGTATAAAATTCAATTTTTTTGAATATCAACTGAACTATAGCCCACAAATTCAGAGCCGCCAAAAATCGAAAATCTTCAAATGTCCTCCGATTTCGATGATTGATACCTCAATCAATTAATCGCTGAGACCTGTAATTGTAATACAAACGGCCATTTGGATCGGTCGAATATTTCTACACGTTTCGTAGAAAATTCAATTTTTTTTGAAAATCAACTGAACTATAGCCCACAAATTCAGAGCCACAAAAATCGAAAATCTGGAAATGTCTTCCGATTTCGATGATTGATACCTCAATCAATAGGCGTTGAGACCTTTAATTGTCATACAAACGGCCATTTGGATCGGCCGAATATTTCTACACTTTTGGTGGAAAATTCGATTTTTTGAAAATCAACTGAACTATAGCCCACAAATTCAGAGCCACAAAAATCGAAAATCTTCACTTGTGATCCGATTTCGATGATTGATACCTCTATCAATAGACGTTGAGACCTGTAATTGTCATACAAACGGCCATTTGGATCGGTCGAATATTTCTACACGTTTCGTAGAAAATTGAATTTTTTTGAAAATCAACTGAACTATAGCCCACAAATTCAGAGCCACAAAAATCGAAAATCTTCACATGTGATCCGATTTCGATGATTGATACCTCAATCAATAGACGTTGAGACCTGTAATTGTCATACAAACGGCCATTTGAATCGGTCGAATATTTCTACACGTTCCGTGGAAAATTCGATTTTTTGAAAATCAACTGAACTATAGCCCACAAATTCAGAGCCACAAAAATCGAAAATCTTCAAATGTCCTCCGATTTCGATGATTGATACCTCAATCAATTAATCGCTGAGACCTGTAATTGTAATACAAACGGCCATTTGGATCGGTCGAATATTTCTACACGTTTCGTAGAAAATTCAATTTTTTTTGAAAATCAACTGAACTATAGCCCACAAATTCAGAGCCACAAAAATCGAAAATCTGGAAATGTCCTCCGATTTCAATGATAGATACCTCAGTCAATAGGCGTTGAGACCTTTAATTGTCATACAAATGGCCATTTTGATCGGTCGAATATTTCTACACGTTTCGTGGAAAATTCAATTTTTTTGAAAATCAACTGAACTATAGCCCACAAATTCAGAGCAACAAAAATCGAAAATCTTCACTTGTGATCCGATTTCGATGATTGATACCTCAATCAATAGGCGTTGAGACCTGTAATTGTCATACAAACGGCCATTTGGATCGGGTGAACATTTCTACACGTTTCGTGGAAAATTCAATTTTTTTGAAAATCAACTGAACTATAGTCCACAAATTCAGAGCCACAAAAATCGAAAATCTTCACATGTGATCCGATATCGATGATTGATACCTCAATCAATAGACGTTGAGACCTGTAATTGTCATACAAACGGCCATTTGGATCGGTCGAATATTTCTACTCGTTCCGTGGAAAATTCAATTTTTTTGAATATCAACTGAACTATAGCCCACAAATTCAGAGCCACAAAAATCGAAAATCTTCACATGTGATCCGATTTCGATGATTGATACCTCTATCTACAGGCATTGAGATCTGTAATTGTCATACAAACGGCAATTTGGATCGGTCGAATATTTCTACATGTTTCGTATAAAATTCAATTTTTTTGAAAATCAACTGAACTATAGCCCACAAATTCAAAGCCGCCAAAAATCGAAAATCTGGAAATGTCCTCCGATTTCGATGATTGATACCTCTATCAATAGGCGTTGAGACCAGTAATTGTCATACAAATGGCCATTTGTATCGGCCGAATATTTCTACACCTTTGGTGGAAAATTCGATTTTTTGAAAATCAACATAAACCCACAAATTCAGAGCCACAAAAATCGAAAATCTTCACATGTGATCCGATTTCGATGATTGATACCTCTATCAATAGACGTTGAGACCTGTAATTGTCATACAAAAGGCCATTTGGATCGGTCGAATATTTCTACACGTTTCGTAGAAAATTCAATTTTTTGAAAATCAACTGAACTATAGCCCACAAATTCAGAGCCACAAAAATCGAAAATCTGCAAATGTGCTCCGATTTCGATGATTGATACCTCAATTAATAGACGTTGAGACCTGTAATTGTCATACAAACGGCCATTTGGATCGGTCGAATATTTCTACACGTTTCGTAGAAAATTCAATTTTTTTGAAAATCAACTGAACTATAGCCCACAAATTCAGAGCCGCCAAAAATCGAAAATCTGCAAGTGTCCTCCGATTTCGATGATTGATACCTCAATCAATAGGCGTTGAGACCTGTAATTGTCATACAAATGGCCATTTGGATAGGCCGAATATTTCTACACTTTTGGTGGAAAATTCGATTTTTTGAAAATCAACTGAACTATAGCCCACAAATTCAGAGCCACAAAAATCGAAAATCTTCACATGTGATCCGATTTCGATGATTGATACCTCTATCAATAGACGTCGAGACTTGTAATTGTCATACAAACGGCCATTTGGATCGGTCGAATATTTCTACACGTTTCGTAGAAAATTGAATTTTTTTGAAAATCAACTGAACTATAGCCCACAAATTCAGAGCCACAAAAATCGAAAATCTTCACATGTGATCCGATTTCGATGATTGATACCTCTCCCAATCGACGTTGAGACCTGTAATTGTCATACAAACGGCCATTTGGATCGGTCGAATATTTCTACAGTGGAAAATTCAATTTTTTTGAAAATCAACTGAACTATAGCCCACAAATTCAGAGCCACAAAAGTCGAAAATCTGCAAATGTGCTCCGATTACGATGATTGATACCTCAATCAATAGGCGTTGAGACCTGTAATTGTCATACAAACGGCCATTTGGATCGGTCGAATATTTCTACACGTTTCGTGGAAAATTGATATTTTTTGAAAATCAACTGAACTATAGCCCACAAATTCAGGGGCACAAAAATCGAAAATCTTCACATGTGATCCGATTTCGATGATTGATACCTCAATCAATAGGCGTTGAGACCTGTAATTGTCATACAAACGGCCATTTGGATCGGATGAACATTTCTACACGTTTCGTAGAAAATTGAATTTTTTTGAAAATCAACTGAACTATAGCCTACAAATTCAGAGCCACAAAAATCGAAACTCTTCACATTTGATCCGATTTCGATTATTGATACCTAAATCAATAGACGTTGAGACCTGTAATTGTCATACAAACGGCCATTTGGATCGGTCGAATATTTCTACAGTGGAAAATCCAATTTTTTTGAAAATCAACTTAACTATAGCCCACAAATTCAGAGCCACAAAAATCGAAATTCTGCAAATGTGCTCCGATTTCGATGATTGATACCTCAATCAATAGGCGTTGAGACCTGTAATTGTCATACAAACGGCCATTTGGATCGGTCGAACATTTCTACACGTTTCGTGGAAAATTCAATTTTTTTGAAAATCAACTGAACTATAGCCCACAAATTCAGAGCCACAAAAATCGAAAATCTTCACATGTGATCCGATTTCGATGATTGATACCTCAATCAATAGACGTTGAGACCTGTAATTGTCATACAAACGGCCATTTGGATCGGTCGAATATTTCTACAGTGGAAAATCCAATTTTTTTGAAAATCAACTTAACTATAGCCCACAAATTCAGAGCCACAAAAATCGAAATTCTGCAAATGTGCTCCGATTTCGATGATTGATACCTCAATCAATAGGCGTTGAGACCTGTAATTGTCATACAAATGGTAATTTGAATCGATCGAATATTTCTACACGTTCCGTGGAAAATTCAATTTTTTTGAATATCAACTGAACTATAGCCCACAAATTCAGAGCCACAAAAATCGAAAATCTTCACATGTGATCCGATACGATGAATGATACCTCTATCTAAAGGCATTGAGATCTGTAATTGTCATACAAACGGCCATTTGGATCGGTCGAATATTTCTACACGTTTCGTAGAAAATTGAATTTTCTTGAAAATCAACTGTACTATAGACCACAAATTTAGAGCCACAAAAATCGAAAATCTGGAAATGTCCTCCGATTTCGATGATTGATACCACTCCCAATAGGCGTTGAGACCTGTAATTGTCATACAAACGGCCATTTGGATCGGTCGAACATTTCTACACGTTTCGTGGAAAATTCAATTTTTTTGAAAATCAACTGAACTATAGCCCACAAATTCAGAGCCACAAAAATCGAAAATCTTCACATGTGATCCGATTTCGATGATTGATACCTCAATCAATAGGCGTTGAGACCTGTAATTGTCATAGAAACGGCCATTTGGATCGGGTGAACATTTCTACACGTTTCGTGGAAAATTCAATTTTTTTGAAAATCAACTGAACTATAGCCCACAAATTCAGAGCCACAAAAATCGAAAATCTTCACATGTGATCCGATATCGATGATTGATACCTCAATCAATAGACGTTGAGACCTGTAATTGTCATACAAATGGCCATTTGGATCGGTCGAATATTTCTACTCGTTCCGTGGAAAATTCAATTTTTTTGAATATCAACTGAACTATAGCCCACAAATTCAGAGCCACAAAAATCGAAAATCTTCACATGTGATCCGATACGATGAATAATACCTCTATCTAAAGGCATTGAGATCTGTAATTGTCATACAAACGGCAATTTGGATCGGTCGAATATTTCTACATGTTTCGTATAAAATTCAATTTTTTTGAATATCAACTGAACTATAGCCCACAAATTCAGAGCCGCCAAAAATCGAAAATCTTCAAATGTCCTCCGATTTCGATGATTGATACCTCAATCAATTAATCGCTGAGACCTGTAATTGTAATACAAACGGCCATTTGGATCGGTCGAATATTTCTACACGTTTCGTAGAAAATTCAATTTTTTTTGAAAATCAACTGAACTATAGCCCACAAATTCAGAGCCACAAAAATCGAAAATCTGGAAATGTCCTCCGATTTCGATGATTGATACCTCAATCAATAGGCGTTGAGACCTTTAATTGTCATACAAACGGCCATTTGGATCGGCCGAATATTTCTACACTTTTGGTGGAAAATTCGATTTTTTGAAAATCAACTGAACTATAGCCCACAAATTCAGAGCCACAAAAATCGAAAATCTTCACTTGTGATCCGATTTCGATGATTGATACCTCTATCAATAGACGTTGAGACCTGTAATTGTCATACAAACGGCCATTTGGATCGGTCGAATATTTCTACACGTTTCGTAGAAAATTGAATTTTTTTGAAAATCAACTGAACTATAGCCCACAAATTCAGAGCCACAAAAATCGAAAATCTTCACATGTGATCCGATTTCGATGATTGATACCTCTATCAATAGACGTTGAGACCTGTAATTGTCATACAAACGGCCATTTGAATCGGTCGAATATTTCTACACGTTCCGTGGAAAATTCGATTTTTTGAAAATCAACTGAACTATAGCCCACAAATTCAGAGCCACAAAAATCGAAAATCTTCAAATGTCCTCCGATTTCGATGATTGATACCTCAATCAATTAATCGCTGAGACCTGTAATTGTAATACAAACGGCCATTTGGATCGGTCGAATATTTCTACACGTTTCGTAGAAAATTCAATTTTTTTTGAAAATCAACTGAACTATAGCCCACAAATTCAGAGCCACAAAAATCGAAAATCTGGAAATGTCCTCCGATTTCAATGATAGATACCTCAGTCAATAGGCGTTGAGACCTTTAATTGTCATACAAATGGCCATTTTGATCGGTCGAATATTTCTACACGTTTCGTGGAAAATTCAATTTTTTTGAAAATCAACTGAACTATAGCCCACAAATTCAGAGCAACAAAAATCGAAAATCTTCACTTGTGATCCGATTTCGATGATTGATACCTCAATCAATAGGCGTTGAGACCTGTAATTGTCATACAAACGGCCATTTGGATCGGGTGAACATTTCTACACGTTTCGTGGAAAATTCAATTTTTTTGAAAATCAACTGAACTATAGTCCACAAATTCAGAGCCACAAAAATCGAAAATCTTCACATGTGATCCGATATCGATGATTGATACCTCAATCAATAGACGTTGAGACCTGTAATTGTCATACAAACGGCCATTTGGATCGGTCGAATATTTCTACTCGTTCCGTGGAAAATTCAATTTTTTTGAATATCAACTGAACTATAGCCCACAAATTCAGAGCCACAAAAATCGAAAATCTTCACATGTGATCCGATACGATGATTGATACCTCTATCTACAGGCATTGAGATCTGTAATTGTCATACAAACGGCAATTTGGATCGGTCGAATATTTCTACATGTTTCGTATAAAATTCAATTTTTTTGAAAATCAACTGAACTATAGCCCACAAATTCAAAGCCGCCAAAAATCGAAAATCTGGAAATGTCCTCCGATTTCGATGATTGATACCTCTATCAATAGGCGTTGAGACCAGTAATTGTCATACAAATGGCCATTTGTATCGGCCGAATATTTCTACACCTTTGGTGGAAAATTCGATTTTTTGAAAATCAACATAAACCCACAAATTCAGAGCCACAAAAATCGAAAATCTTCACATGTGATCCGATTTCGATGATTGATACCTCTATCAATAGACGTTGAGACCTGTAATTGTCATACAAAAGGCCATTTGGATCGGTCGAATATTTCTACACGTTTCGTAGAAAATTCAATTTTTTGAAAATCAACTGAACTATAGCCCACAAATTCAGAGCCACAAAAATCGAAAATCTGCAAATGTGCTCCGATTTCGATGATTGATACCTCAATTAATAGACGTTGAGACCTGTAATTGTCATACAAACGGCCATTTGGATCGGTCGAATATTTCTACACGTTTCGTAGAAAATTCAATTTTTTTGAAAATCAACTGAACTATAGCCCACAAATTCAGAGCCGCCAAAAATCGAAAATCTGCAAGTGTCCTCCGATTTCGATGATTGATACCTCAATCAATAGGCGTTGAGACCTGTAATTGTCATACAAATGGCCATTTGGATAGGCCGAATATTTCTACACTTTTGGTGGAAAATTCGATTTTTTGAAAATCAACTGAACTATAGCCCACAAATTCAGAGCCACAAAAATCGAAAATCTTCACATGTGATCCGATTTCGATGATTGATACCTCTATCAATAGACGTCGAGACTTGTAATTGTCATACAAACGGCCATTTGGATCGGTCGAATATTTCTACACGTTTCGTAGAAAATTGAATTTTTTTGAAAATCAACTGAACTATAGCCCACAAATTCAGAGCCACAAAAATCGAAAATCTTCACATGTGATCCGATTTCGATGATTGATACCTCTCCCAATCGACGTTGAGACCTGTAATTGTCATACAAACGGCCATTTGGATCGGTCGAATATTTCTACAGTGGAAAATTCAATTTTTTTGAAAATCAACTGAACTATAGCCCACAAATTCAGAGCCACAAAAGTCGAAAATCTGCAAATGTGCTCCGATTACGATGATTGATACCTCAATCAATAGGCGTTGAGACCTGTAATTGTCATACAAACGGCCATTTGTATCGGTCGAATATTTCTACACGTTTCGTGGAAAATTGATATTTTTTGAAAATCAACTGAACTATAGCCCACAAATTCAGAGGCACAAAAATCGAAAATCTTCACATGTGATCCGATTTCGATGATTGATACCTCAATCAATAGGCGTTGAGACCTGTAATTGTCATACAAACGGCCATTTGGATCGGATGAACATTTCTACACGTTTCGTAGAAAATTGAATTTTTTTGAAAATCAACTGAACTATAGCCTACAAATTCAGAGCCACAAAAATCGAAACTCTTCACATTTGATCCGATTTCGATTATTGATACCTAAATCAATAGACGTTGAGACCTGTAATTGTCATACAAACGGCCATTTGGATCGGTCGAATATTTCTACAGTGGAAAATCCAATTTTTTTGAAAATCAACTTAACTATAGCCCACAAATTCAGAGCCACAAAAATCGAAATTCTGCAAATGTGCTCCGATTTCGATGATTGATACCTCAATCAATAGGCGTTGAGACCTGTAATTGTCATACAAATGGTAATTTGAATCGATCGAATATTTCTACACGTTCTTTGGAAAATTCAATTTTTTGAAAATCAACTGAACTATAGCCCACAAATTCAGAGCCACAAAAATCGAAAATCTGGAAATGTCCTCCGATTTCAATGATTGATACCTCTATCAATAGGCGTTGAGACCTGTAATTGTCATACAAATGGCCATTTGGATCGGTCGAACATTTCTACACGTTCCGTGGAAAATTCAATTTTTTTGACAATCAACTGAACTATAGCCCACAAATTCAGAGCCACAAAAATCAAAAATCTGGAAATGTCCTCCGATTTCGATGATTGATTCCTCTATCAATAGGCGTTGAGACCTGTAATTGTCATACAAACGGCCATTTGGATCGGGTGAACATTTCTACACGTTTCGTAGAAAATTCAATTTTTTTGAAAATCAACTGAACTATAGCCCACAAATTCAGAGCCACAAAAATCGAAAATCTTCACATGTGATCCGATTTCGATGATTGATACCTCTATCAATAGGCGTTGAGACCTGTAATTGTTATACAAACGGCCATTTGGATCGGTCGAATATTTCTACACGTTCCGTGCAAAATTCAATTTTTTGAAAATCAACTGAACTATAGCCCACAAATTCAGAGCCACAAAAATGGAAAATCTGGAAATGTGATCCGATTTCAATGATTGATACCTCAGTCAATAGGCGTTGAGACCTGTAATTGTCATACAAATGGCCATTTGGATCGGTCGAATATTTCTACACGTTTCGTGGAAAATTCAATTTTTTTGAAAATCAACTGAACTATAGCCCACAAATTCAGAGCCACAAAAATCGAAAATCTTCACATGTGATCCGATTTCGATGATTGATACCTCTATCAATAGGCGTTGAGACCTGTAATTGTCATACAAACGGCCATTTGGATCGGGTGAACATTTCTACACGTTTCGTAGAAAATTCAATTTTTTTGAAAATCAACTGAACTATAGCCCACAGATTCAGAGCCACAAAAATCGAAAATCTTCACATGCCCTCCGATTTCAATGATTGATACCTCAGTCAATAGGCGTTGAGACCTGTAATTCTCATACAAATGGCCATTTGGATCGGTCGAATATTTCTACACGTTTCGTGGAAAATTCAATTTTTTTGAAAATCAACTGAACTATAGCCCACAAATTCGAACATTTTTACACGTTTCGTAGAAAATTCATTATTTTTGAAAATCAACTGAACTATAGCCCACAAATTCAAAGCCATATAATTCCAAAATCTGCAAATGTGCTCCGATTTCGATGATTGATACCTCTATCAATAGGCGTTGAAACCTGTAATTGTCATACAAATGGCTATTTGGATCGGTCGAATATTTCTACACGTTTGGTGGAAAATTCAATTTTTTTGAAAATCAACTGAACTATAGCCCACAAATTCAGAGCCACAAAAATCTAAAATCTGCAAATCTGATCCGATTTCGATAATTGATACCTCAACCAATAGGCGTTGAGACCTATAATTGTCATACAAACGGCCATTTTGATCGGTCGAATATTTCTACACGTTCGTAGAAAATTCAATATTTTTGAAAATCAACTGAACTATAGCCCACAAATTCAAAGCCATATAATTCCAAAATCTGCAAATGTGTTCCGATTTCGATGATTGATACCTCTATCAATAGGCGTTGAGACCTGTAATTGTCATACAAATGGCTATTTGGATCGGTCGAATATTTCTACACGTTTGGTGGAAAATTCAATTTTTTTGAAAATCAACTGAACTATAGCCCACAAATTCAGAGCCACAAAAATCTAAAATCTGCAAATCTGATCCGATTTCTATAATTGATACCTCAACCAATAGGCGTTGAAACCTATAATTGTTATACAAACGGCCATTTGGATCGGTCGAATATTTCTACACGTTCGTAGAAAATTCAATTTTTTTGAAAATCAACTGAAATATAGCCCACAAATTCAGAGCCATAAAATTCCAAAATCTGCAAATGTGCTCTGATATCGATGATTACTACCACTAACAATAGGCGTTGAGACCTGTAATTGTCATACAAACGGCCATTTGGATCGGTGGAACATTTCTACACGTTCCGTGGTAAATTCAATTTTTTTGAAAATCAACTGAACTATAGCCCACAAATTCAGAGCCACAAAATTGAAAATCTGGAAATGTCCTCCTATATCGACGATTGATACCTCAATCAATAGGCGTTGAGACCTGTAATTGTCATATAAATGGCCATTTGGATCGGTCGAACATTTTTACACGTTTCGTAGAAAATTCATTATTTTTGAAAATCAACTGAACTATAGCCCACAAATTCAAAGCCATATAATTCCAAAATCTGCAAATGTGCTCCGATTTCGATGATTGATACCTCTATCAATAGGCGTTGAAACCTGTAATTGTCATACAAATGGCTATTTGGATCGGTCGAATATTTCTACACGTTTGGTGGAAAATTCAATTTTTTTGAAAATCAACTGAACTATAGCCCACAAATTCAGAGCCACAAAAATCTAAAATCTGCAAATCTGATCCGATTTCTATAACTGATACCTCAACCAATAGGCGTTGAAACCTATAATTGTTATACAAACGGCCATTTGGATCGGTCGAATATTTCTACACGTTCGTAGAAAATTCAATTTTTTTGAAAATCAACTGAAATATAGCCCACAAATTCAGAGCCATAAAATTCCAAAATCTGCAAATGTGCTCTGATATCGATGATTACTACCACTAACAATAGGCGTTGAGACCTGTAATTGTCATACAAACGGCCATTTGGATCGGTGGAACATTTCTACACGTTCCGTGGTAAATTCAATTTTTTTGAAAATCAACTGAACTATAGCCCACAAATTCAGAGCCACAAAAATCGAAAATCTGGAAATGTGCTCCGATTTCGATGATTAATAAGTCTACCAATAGGCGTTGAGACCTGTAATTGTCATACAAACGGCCATTTGGATCGGTCGAATATTTCTACACGTTTCGTGGAAAATTCAATTTTTTTGAAAATCAACTGAACTATAGCCCACAAATTCAGAGGCACAAAAATCGAAAATCTTCACATGTGATCCGATTTCGATGATTGATACCTCAACCAATAGGCGTTGAGACCTGTAATTGTCATACAAACGGCCATTTGGATCGGGTGAACATTTCTACACGTTTCGTGGAAAATTCAATTTTTTTGAAAATCAACTGAACTATAGCCCACAAATTCAGAGCCACAAAAATCGAAAATCTTCACATGTGATCCGATTTCGATGATTGATACCTCTATCAATAGGCGTTGAGACCTGTAATTGTCATACAAACGGCCATTTGGATCGGTCGAATATTTCTACACGTTTCGTGGAAAATTCAATTTTATTGAAAATAAACTGAACTATAGCCCACAAATTCAGAGCCACAAAAATCGAAAATCTGGAAATGTCCTCCGATTACGATGATTGATACCTCAATCAATAGGCGTTGAGACCTGTAATTGTCATACAAACGGCCATTTGGATCGGTCGAATATTTCTACACGTTTCGTGGAAAATTCAATTTTTTTGAAAATCAACTGAACTATAGCCCACAATTCAGAGGCACAAAAATCGAAAATCTTCACATGTGATCCCATTTCGATGATTGATACCTCAACCAATAGGCGTTGAGACCTGTAATTGTCATACAAATGGCCATTTGGATCGGTCGAACATTTCTACACGTTTCGTGGAAAATTCAATATTTTTGAAAATCAACTGAACTATAGCCCACAAATTCAGAGCCATATAATTCCAAAATCTGCAAATGTGCTCCGATATCGATGATTGATACCTCTATCAATAGGCGTTGAGACCTGTAATTGTCATACAAAAGGCCATTTGGAACGGCCGAACGTTTCTACACGCACGTTTCGTAGAAAATTCAATATTTTTGAAAATCAACTGAACTATAGCCCACAAATTCAGAGCCACAAAAATCGAAAATCTTCACATGCCCTCCGATTTCAATGATTGATACCTCAGTCAATAGGCGTTGAGACCTTTAATTGTCATACAAATGGCCAATTGGATCGGTCGAATATTTCTACACGTTTCGTGGAAAATTCAATTTTATTGAAAATCAACTGAACTATAGCCCTCAAATTCAGAGCCACAAAAATCGAAAATCTGGAAATGTCCTCCGATTACGATGATTGATACCTCAATCAATAGGCGTTGAGACCTGTAATGGTCATACAAACGGCCATTTGGATCGGTCGAACATTTCTACACGTTTCGTGGAAAATTCAATTTTTTTGAAAATCAACTGAACTATAGCCCACAAATTCAGAGGCACAAAAATCGAAAATCTTCACATGTGATCCGATTTCGATGATTGATACCTCAACCAATAGGCGTTGAGACCTGTAATTGTCATACAAACGGCCATTTGGATCGGGTGAACATTTCTACACGTTTCGTAGAAAATTCAATTTTTTGAAAATCAACTGAACTATAGCCCACAAATTCAGAGGCACAGAAATCGAAAATCTTCACATGTGATCCGATTTCGATGATTGATACCTCTATCAATAGGCGTTGAGACCTGTAATTGTCATACAAACGGCCATTTGGATCGGTCGAATATTTCTACACGTTCCGTGCAAAATTCAATTTTTTGAAAATCAACTGAACTATAGCCCACAAATTCAGAGCCACAAAAATCGAAAATCTTCACATGCGATCCGATTTCAATGATTGATACATCTATCAATAGGCGTTGAGACCTTTAATTGTCATACAAATGGCCATTTGGATCGGTCGAATATTTCTACACGTTTCGTGGAAAATTCAATTTTATTGAAAATCAACTGAACTATAGCCCACAAATTCAGAGCCACAAAAATCGAAAATCTGGAAATGTCCTCCGATTACGATGATTGATACCTCAATCAATAGGCGTTGAGACCTGTAATTGTCATACAAATGGCCATTTGGATCGGTCGAATATTTCTAGACGTTTCGTGGAAAATTGAATTTTTTTGAAAATCAACTGATTTATAGCCCACAAATTCAGAGGCACAAAAATCGAAAATCTTCACATGTGATCCGATTTCGATGATTGATACCTCAACCAATAGGCGTTGAGACCTGTAATTGTCATACAAACGGCCATTTGGATCGGGTGAACATTTCTACACGTTTCGTAGAAAATTCAATTTTTTTGAAAATCAACTGAACTATAGCCCACAAATTCAGAGCCACAAAAATCGAAAATCTTCACATGTGATCCGATTTCAAGCCATAAAATTTCAAAATCTGCAAATGTGCCCCGATTTCGATGATTGATACCTCTATCAATAGGCGTTGAGACATGTAATTGTCATACAAACGGCCATTTGAATCGGGTGAACATTTCTACACGTTTCGTAGAAAATTCAATTTTTTTGAAAATCAACTGAACTATAGCCCACAAATTCAGAACCACAAAAATCGAAAATCTGGAAATGTCCTCCGATTTAGATGATTGATACCTCAATCAATAGGCGTTGAGACCTGTAATTGTCATACAAACGGCATTTGGATCGGTCGAATATTTCTACACGTTTCGTGGAAAATTCAATTTTTTTGAAAATCAACTGAACTATAGCCCACAAATTCAGAGGCACAAAAATCGAAAATCTTCACATGTGATCCGATTTCGATGATTGATACCTCAAGCAATAGGCGTTGAGACCTGTAATTGTCATACAAACGGCCATTTGGATCGGTCGAATATTTCTACACGTTCCGTGCAAAATTCAATGTTTTGAAAATCAACTGAACTATAGCCCACAAATTCAGAGCCATAAAATTCCAAAATCTGCAAGAGTGCTCCGATTTCGATGATTGATACCTCTATCAATAGGCGTTGAAACCTGTAATTGTCATACAAACGGCCATTTGGATCGGTCGAATATTTCTACAGGTTCCGTAGAAAATTCAATTTTTTTGAAAATCAACTGAACTATAGCCCACAAATTCAGAGCCACAAAAATCGAAAATCTTCACATGTGATCCGATTTCGATGATTGATACCTCAATCAATAGGCGTTGAGACCTGTAATTGTCATACAAACGGCCATTTGGATCGGTCGAATATTTCTACACGTTCCGTAGAAAATTCAATTTTTTTGAAAATCAACTGAACTATAGCCCATAAATTCAGAGCCACAAAAATCGAAAATCTGGAAATGTCCTTCGATTTCGATGATTGATACCTCAATCAATTAATCGTTGAGACCTGTAATTGTCATACAAACGGCCATTTGGATCGGTCAAATATTTCTACACGTTTCGTGGAAAATTCAATTTTTTTGAAAATCAACTGAACTATAGCCCACAAATTCAGAGCCACAAAAATCGAAAATCTGGAAATGTCCTCCGATTTCAATGATTGATACCTCTATCAAAAGGCGTTGAGACCTTTAATTGTCATACAAATGGCCATTTGGATCGGTCGAATATTTCTACACGTTTCGTGGAAAACTCAATTTTTTTGAAAATCAACTGAACTGTAGCCCACAAATTCAGAGCCAGAAAATTGAAAATCTGGAAATGTCCTCCTATATCGACGATTCATACCTCTCCCAATAGGCGTTGAGACCTGTAATTGTCATACAAATGGCCATTTGGATCGGTCGAATATTTCTACACGTTTCGTAGAAAATTCAATTTTTTGGAAAATCAACTGAACTATAGCCCACAAATTCAGAGCCACAAAAATCGAAAATCTGGAAATGTCCTCCGATTTCAATGATTGATACCTCTATCAATAGGCGTTGAGACCTTTAATTGTCATACAAATGGCCATTTGGATCGGTCGAATATTTCTACACGTTTCGTAGAAAATTCAATTTTATTGAAAATCAACTGAACTGTAGCCCACAAATTCAGAGCCAGAAAATTGAAAATCTGGAAATGTCCTCCTATATCGACGATTCATACCTCTCCCAATAGGCGTTGAGGCCTGTAATTGTCATACAAACGGCCATTTGGATCGGTCGAATATTTCTACAAATTTGGTGGAAAATTCAATTTTTTTAACAAACAACTGAACTATAGCCCACAAATTCAGAGCCACAAAAATCGAAAATCTGGAAATGTCCTCCAATTTCGATGATTGATACCTCTATCAATAGACGTTGAGACCTGTAATTGTCATACAAACGGCCATTTGGATCGGTCAAATATTTCTACAAGTTCCGTGGAAAATTCTATTTTTTGAAAATCTAATAGCCCACAAATTCAGAGCAACAAAAATCGAAAATCTGGAAATGTCCTCCAATTTCAATGATTGATACCACAGTCAATAGGCATTGAGACCTTTAATTATCATAAAAATGGCCATTTGGATCGGTCGAATATTTCTACACGTTTCGTGGAAAATTCAATTTTTTTGAAAATCAACTGAACTATAGCCCACAAATTCAGAGCTACAAAAATCGAAAATCTGGAAATGTCCTCCGATTTAGATGATTGATACCTCAATCAATAGGCTTTGAGACCTGTAATTGTCATACAAACGGCCATTTGGATCGGTCGAATATTTCTACACGTTTTGCGGAAAATTCAATTTTTTTGAAAATCAACTGAACTATAGCCCACAAATTCAGAGCCACAAAATTGAAAATCTGGAAATGTCCTCCTATTTCGACGATTGATACCTCTCCCAATAGGCGTTGAGACCTGTAATTGTCATACAAACCGCCATTTGGATCGGTCGAACATTTCTACACGTTTCGTAGAAAATTCAATTTTTTTGAAAATCAACTGAACTATAGCCCACAAATTCAGAGGCACAAAAATCGAAAATCTTCACTTGTGATCAGATTTCGATGATTACTACCTCAACCAATAGACGTTGAGACCTGTAATTGTCATACAAACGGCCATTTGGATCAGGTGAACATTTCTACACGTTTCGTAGAAAATTCAATTTTTTGGCAAATCAACTGAACTATAGCCCACAAATTCAGAGCCACAAAAATCGAAAATCTGCAGATGTCGTCCTATATCGACGATTGATACCTCTCCCAATAGGCGTTGAGACCTGTAATTGTCATACAAACGGTTATTTGGATCGGTCGAACATTTTTACACGTTTCGTAGAAAATTCAATATTTTTGAAAATCAACTGAACTATAGCCCACAAATTCAGAGGCACAAAAATCGAAAATCTTCACATGTGATCCGATTTCGATGATTGATACCCCTCCCAATAGGCGATGAGACCTGTAATTGTCATACAAACGGCCATTTGGATCGGGTGAACATTTCTACACGTTTCGTAGAAAAATGAATTTTTTTGAAAATCAACTGAACTATAGCCCACAAATTCAGAGGCACAAAAATCGAAAATCTTCACATGTGATCCGATTTCGATGATTGATACCTCAATCAATAGGCGTTGAGACCTGTAATTGTCATACAAACGGCCATTTGGATCGGCCGAACATTTCTACATGTTTCGTGGAAAATTCAATATTTTTGAAAATCAACTGAACTATAGCCCACAAATTCAGAGCCACAAAACTCGAAAATCTGCAAATGTCCTCCGATTTCGATGATTGATACCTCTATCAATAGGCGTTGAGACCTGTAATTGTCATACAAACGGCCATTTGGATCGGTCGAATATTTCCACACGTTTCGTGGAAAATTCAATTTTTTGAAAATCAACTGAACTATAGCCCACAAATTCAGAGCCATATAATTATAAAATCTGCAAATGTGCTCCGATTTCGATGATTGATACCTCTATCAATAGGCGTTGAGACCTGTAATTGTCATATAAATGGCTATTTGGATCGGTCGAATATTTCTACACGTTCCGTGGAAAATTCAATTTTTTTGAAAATCAACTGAACTATAGCCCACAAATTCAGAGCCACAAAAATCGAAAATCTGGAAATGTCCTCCAATTTTTATAATTGATACCTCTATCAATAGGCGTTGAGACCTGTAATTGTCATACAAACGGCCATTTGGATCGGTCGAATATTTCTACACGTTCCGTGGAAAATTCAATTTTTTTGAAAATCAACTGAACTATAGCCCACAAATTCAGAGCCACAAAAATCGAAAATCTGGAAATATCCTCCAATTTTTATAATTGATACCTCTATCAATAGGCGTTGAGACCTGTAATTGTCATACAAATGGCCATTTGGATCGGTCGAATATTTCTACATGTTCCGTGGAAAATTCAATTTTTTTGAAAATCAACTGAACTATAGCCCACAAATTCAGAGCCACAAAAATCGAAAATCTGGAAATGTCCTCCGATTTCTATGTTTGATTCCTCTATCAATAGGCGTTGAGACCTGTAATTGTCATACAATTGGCCATTTGGATCGGTGGAATATTTCTTCACGTTCCGTGGAAAATTCAATTTTTTTGAAAATCAACTGAACTATAGTTCACAAATTCAGAGCCACAAAAATCGAAAATCTGGAAATGTCCTCCAATTTTTATAATGGATACCTCTATCAATAGGCGTTGAGACCTGTAATTGTCATACAAACGGCCATTTGGATCGGTCGAATATTTCTACACGTTCCGTGGAAAATTCAATTTTTTTGAAAATCAACTGAACTATAGCCCACAAATTCAGAGCAACAAAAATATAAAATCTGCAAATGTGCTCCGATTTCGATGATTAATGAGTCTACCAATAGGCGTTGAGACCTGTAATTGTCATACAAACGGCCATTTGGATCGGTAGAATATTTCTACACGTTTCGTGGAAAATTCAATTTTTTTGAAAATCAACTGAACTTTAGCCCACAAATTCAGAGCCACAAAAATCGAAAATCTTCAAATATCCTCCGATTTCGATGATTAATACCTCAATAAACTAATCGTTAAAACCTGTAATTGTCATACAAACGGCCATTTAGATCGGATGAACATTTCTACACGTTTCGTAGTAAATTCAATTTTTTTGAAAATCAACTGAACTATAGCCCACAAATTCAGAGCCACAAAAATCGAAAATCTGCAAATGTGCTCCGATTTCGATGATTGATACCTCTATCAATAGACGTTGAGACCTGTAATTTTCATACAAAATGAAAATTCATTCTACACGTTCCGTGGAAAATTCAATTTTTTTGAATTCGATTTCGATGATTGATACCTCTATCAATAGACGTTGAGACCTGTAATTGTCATACAAACGGCCATTTGGATCGGTAGAATATTTCTACACGTTTCGTAGAAAATTCAATTTTTTTGAAAATCAACTGAACTATAGCCCACAAATTCAGAGCCACAAAAATCGAAAATCTTCACTTGTGATCCGATTTCGATGATTGATACCTCAATCAATAGACGTTGAGACCTGTAATTGTCATACAAACGGCCATTTGGATCGGTCGAATATTTCTACACGTCTCGTAGAAAATTGAATTTTTTGAAAATCAACTGAGCTATAGCCCACAAATTCAGAGCCACAAAAATCGAAAATCTGGAAATGTCCTCCGATTTCGATGATTGATACCTCTCCCAATAGGCGTTGAGACCTGTAATTGTCATACAAACGGCCATTTGGATCGGTCGAACATTTCTACACGTTTCGTAGAAAATTCAATTTTTTTGAAAATCAACTGAACTATAGCCCACAAATTCAGAGGCACAAAAATCGAAAATCTTCACATGTGATCCGATTTCGATGATTGATACCTCAATCAATAGGCGTTGAGACCTGTAATTGTCATACAAACGGCCATTTGGATCGGATGAACATTTCTACACGTTCCGTAGAAAATTCAATTTTTTTGAAAATCAACTGAACTATAGCCCACAAATTCAGAGCCACAAAAATCGAAAATCTGCAAATGTGCTCTGATATCGATGATTACTACCTCCAACAATAGGCGTTGAGACCTGTAATTATCATACAAACGGCCATTTGGATCGGTGGAATATTTCTACACGTTTCGTGGAAAATTCAATTTTTTGAAAATCAACTGAACTATAGCCCACAAATTCAGAGCCATATAATTATAAAATCTGCAAATGTGCTCCGATTTCGATGATTGATACCTCTATCAATAGGCGTTGAGACCTGTAATTGTCATACAAATGGCTATTTGGATCGGTCGAATATTTCTACACGTTTGGTGGAAAATTCAATTTTTTTGAAAATCAACTGAACTATAGCCCACAAATTCAGAGCCACAAAAATCTAAAATCTGCAAATGTGATCCGATTTCGATAATTGATACCTCTAGCAATAGGCGTTGAGACCTGTAATTGTCATACAAACGGCCATTTGGATCGGTCGAATATTTCTACACGTTCCGTATAAAATTCAATTTTTTTGAAAATCAACTGAACTATAGCCCACAAATTCAGAGCCATATAATTATAAAATCTGCAAATGTGCTCCGATTTCGATGATTGATACCTCTATCAATAGGCGTTGAGACCTGTAATTGTCATATAAATGGCTATTTGGATCGGTCGAATATTTCTACACGTTTGGTGGAAAATTCAATTTTTTTGAAAATCAACTGAACTATAGCCCACAAATTCAGAGCCACAAAAATCGAAAATCTGCAAATGTGATCCGATTTTGATAATTGATACCTCTAGCAAGAGGCGTTGAGACCTGTAATTGTCATACAAACGGCCATTTGGATCGGTCGAATATTTCTACACGTTCCGTATAAAATTCAATTTTTTTTAAAATCAACTGAACTATAGCCCACAAATTCAGAGCCACAAAAATCGAAAATCTGGAAATGTCCTCCAATTTTTATAATTGATACCTCTACCAATAGGCGTTGAGACCTGTAATTGTCATACAAACGGCCATTTGGATCGGTCGAATATTTCTACACGTTCCGTGGAAAATTCAATTTTTTTGAAAATCAACTGAACTATAGCCCACAAATTCAGAGCCACAAAAATCGAAAATCTGGAAATGTCCTCCGATTTCGATGTTTGATTCCTCTATCAATAGGCGTTGAGACCTGTAATTGTCATACAAATGGCCATATGGATCGGTGGAATATTTCTTCACGTTCCGTGGAAAATTCAATTTTTTTGAAAATCAACTGAACTATAGTCCACAAATTCAGAGCCACAAAAATCGAAAATCTGGAAATGTCCTCCAATTTTTATAATGGATACCTCTATCAATAGGCGTTGAGACCTGTAATTGTCATACAAACGGCCATTTGGATCGGTCGAATATTTCTACACGTTCCGTGGAAAATTCCATTTTTTGAAAATCAACTGAACTATAGCCCACAAATTCAGAGCCACAAAATTCGAAAATCTTCAAATGTGCTCTGATATCGATGATTACTACCACCAACAATAGGCGTTGAGACCTGTAATTGTCATACAAACGGCCATTTGGATCGGTGGAATATTTCTACACGTTCCGTGGAAAATTCAATTTTTTTTGAAAATCAACTGAACTATAGCCCACAAATTCAGAGCCACAAAAATCGAAAATCTGCAAATGTGCTCCGATTTCGATGATTAATGAGTCTTCCAATAGGCGTTGAGACCTGTAATTGTCATACAAACGGCCATTTGGATCGGTAGAATATTTCTACACGTTTCGTGCAAAATCCAATTTTTTTGAAAATCAACTGAACTATAGCCCACAAATTCAGAGCCACAAAAATCGAAAATCTTCACATGTGATCCGATTTCGATGATTGATACCTCAATCAATAGGCGTTGAGACCTGTAATTGTCATACAAACGGCCATTTGGATCGGTCGAACATTTCTACACGTTTCGTAGAAAATTCAATTTTTTTGAAAATCAACTGAACTATAGCCCACAAATTCAGAGGCACAAAAATCGAAAATCTTCACATGTGATCCGATTTCGATGATTGATACCTCAACCAATAGACGTTGAGACCTGTAATTGTCATACAAACGGCCATTTGGATCGGGTGAACATTTCTACACGTTTCGTAGAAAATTCAATTTTTTGGAAAATCAACTGAACTATAGCCCACAAATTCAGAGCCACAAAAATCGAAAATCTGGAAATGTCCTCCTATATCGACGATTGATACCTCTCCCAATAGGCGTTGAGACCTGTAATTGTCATACAAACGGCCATTTGGATCAGTCGAATATTTCTACACGTTCCGTGGAAAATTCAATTTTTTTGAAAATCAACTGAACTATAGCCCACAAATTCAGAGCCACAAAAATCGAAAATCTGGAAATGTCCTCCGATTTCGATGATTGATACCTCTATCAATAGACGTTGAGACCTGTAATTGTCATACAAACGGCCATTTGGATCGGTAGAATATTTCCACATGTTTCGTAGAAAATTCAATTTTTTTGAAAATCAACTGAACTATAGCCCACAAATTCAGACCCACAAAAATCGAAAATCTGCAAATGTGCTCCGATTTCGATGATTGATACCTCAATCAATAGGCGTTGAGACCTGTAATTGTCATACAAACGGCCATTTGGATCGGCCGAATATTTCTTCACTTTTGGTGGAAAATTCGATTTTTTTGAAAATCAACTGAACTATAGCCCACAAATTCAGAGCCACAAAAATCTAAAATCTTCACATGTGATCCGATTTCGATGATTGATACCACTCCCAATAGGCGTTGAGACCTGTAATTGTCATACAAACGGCCATTTGGATCGGTCGAACATTTCTACACGTTTCGTAGAAAATTCGATTTTTTTGAAAATCAACTGAACTATAGCCCACAAATTCAGAGCCACCAAAATCGAAAATCTGGAAATGTCCTCCGATTTCGATGATTGATACCTCTCCCAATAGGCATTGAGACCTGTAATTGTCATACAAACGGCCATTTGGATCGGTCGAACATTTCTACACTTTTCGTAGAAAATTCAATTTTTTTGAAAATCAACTGAACTATAGCCCACAAATTCAGAGCCACAAAAATCGAAAATCTTCACCTGTGCTCCGATTTCGATGATTGATACCTCAATCAATAGGCGTTGAGACCTGTAATTGTCATACAAACGGCCATTTGGATCGGTCGAACATTTCTACACGTTTCGTAGAAAATTCAATTTTTTTGAAAATCAACTGAACTATAGCCCACAAATTCAGAGCCACAAAAATCGAAAATCTTCAATTGTGATCCGATTTCGATGATTGATACCTCAATCAATAGACGTTGAGACCTGTAATTGTCATACAAACGGCCATTTGGAACTGTCGAATATTTCTACACTTTCCGTGGAAAATTCAATTTTTTTGAAAATCAACTGAACTATAGCCCACAAATTCAGAGCCACAAAAATCGAAAATCTGGAAATGTCCTCCGATTTCGATGATTGATACCTCTCCCAATAGGCGTTGAGACCTGTAATTGTCATACAAACGGCCATTTGGATCGGTTGAACTTTTCTACACGTTTCGTAGAAAATTCAATTTTTTTGAAAATCAACTGAACTATAGCCCACAAATTCAGAGCCACAAAAATCGAAAATCTTCACATGTGATCCGATTTCGATGATTGATACCCCTCCCAATAGGCGATGAGACCTGTAATTGTCATACAAACGGCCATTTGGATCGGTCGAATATTTCTACACGTTTCGTGGAAAATTCAATATTTTTGAAAATCAACTGAACTATAGCCCACAAATTCAGAGCTACAAAAATCGAAAATCTGAAAGTGCCCTCCGATTTCGATGATTGATACCTCAATCAATAGGCGTTGAGACCTGTAATTGTCATACAAACGGCCATTTGGATCGGCCGAATATTTCTTCACTTTTGGTGGAAAATTCGATTTTTTTGAAAATCAACTGAACTATAGCCCACAAATTCAGAGCCACAAAAATCGAAAATCTTCACTTGTGATCCGATTTCGATGATTGATACCACTCCCAATAGGCGTTGAGACCTGTAATTGTCATACAAACGGCCATTTGGATCGGTCGAACATTTCTACACGTTTCGTAGAAAATTCGATTTTTTTGAAAATCAACTGAACTATAGCCCACAAATTCAGAGCCACAAAAATCGAAAATCTGGAAATGTCCTCCGATTTCGATGATTGATACCTCAATCAATAGGCGTTGAGACCTGTAATTGTCATACAAACGGCCATTTGGATCGGTCGAACATTTCTACACTTTTCGTAGAAAATTCAATTTTTTTGAAAATCAACTGAACTATAGCCCACAAATTCAGAGCCACAAAAATCGAAAATCTTCACATTTGCTCCGATTTCGATGATTGATACCTCAATCAATAGGCGTTGAGACCTGTAATTGTCATACAAACGGCCATTTGGATCGGTCGAACATTTCTACACGTTTCGTAGAAAATTCAATTTTTTTGAAAATCAACTGAACTATAGCCCACAAATTCAGAGCCACAAAAATCGAAAATCTTCACTTGTGATCCGATTTCGATGATTGATACCTCAATCAATAGACGTTGAGACCTGTAATTGTCATACAAACGGCCATTTGGATCGGTCGAATATTTCTACACGTTCCGTGGCAAATTGAATTTTTTTGAAAATCAACTGAACTATAGCCCACAAATTCAGAGCCACAAAAATCGAAAATCTGCAAATGTGCTCCGATTTCGATGATTGATACCTCAATCAATAGGCGTTGAGACCTGTAATTGTCATACAAACGGCCATTTGGATCGGTCGAATATTTCTACACGTTCCGTGGCAAATTCAATTTTTTTGAAAATCAACTGAACTATAGCCCACAAATTCAGAGCCATATAATTATAAAATCTGCAAATGTGCTCCGATTTCGATGATTGATACCTCTATCAATAGTCGATGAGACCTGTAATTGTCATACAAACGGCCATTTGGATCGGCCGAACATTTCTACACGTTTCGTGGAAAATTCAATATTTTTGAAAATCAACTGAACTATAGCCCACAAATTCAGAGCCACAAAAATCGAAAATCTGGAAATGTCCTCCAATTTTTATAATTGATACCTCTATCAATAGGCGTTGAGACCTGTAATTGTCATACAAACGGCCATTTGGATCGGTCGAATATTTCTACACGTTCCGTGGAAAATTCAATTTTTTTGAAAATCAACTGAACTATAGCCCACAAATTCAGAGCCACAAAAATCGAAAATCTGGAAATGTCCTCCGATTTCGATGTTTGATTCCTCTATCAATAGTCATTGAGACCTGTAATTGTCATACAAATGGCCATTTGGATCGGTGGAATATTTCTTCACGTTCCGTGGAAAATTCAATTTTTTTGAAAATCAACTGAACTATAGTCCACAAATTCAGAGCCACAAAAATCGAAAATCTGGAAATGTCCTCCAATTTTTATAATGGATACCTCTATCAATAGGCGTTGAGACCTGTAATTGTCATACAAACGGCCATTTGGATCGGTCGAATATTTCTACACGTTCCGTGGAAAATTCAATTTTTTTGAAAATCAACTGAACTATAGCCCACAAATTCAGAGCCACAAAAATCGAAAATCTTCACATGTGATCCGATTTCGATGATTGATACCTCTATCAATAGACGTTGAGACCTGTAATTGTCATACAAACGGCCATTTGGATCGGTAGAATATTTCTACACGTTTCGTAGAAAATTCAATTTTTTTGAAAATCAACTGAACTATAGCCCACAAATTCAGAGCCACAAAAATCGAAAATCTGGAAATGTCCTCCGATTTCGATGATTGATACCTCTATCAATAGACGTTGAGACCTGTAATTGTCATACAAATGGCCATTTGGATCGGTCGAATATTTCTACACGTTTCGTGGAAAATTCAATTTTTTTGAAAATCAACTGAACTATAGCCCACAAATTCAGAGCCGCCAAAAATCGAAAATCTTCACTTGTGATCCGATTTCGATGATTGATACCTCAATCAATAGACGTTGAGACCTGTAATTGTCATACAAACGGCCATTTGGATCGGTCGAATATTTCTACACGTTCCGTGGAAAATTCAATTTTTTTGAAAATCAACTGAACTATAGCCCACAAATTCAGAGCCACAAAAATCGAAAATCTGGAAATGTCCTCCGATTTCGATGATTGATACCCCTCCCAATAGGCATTGAGACCTGTAATTGTCATACAAACGGCCATTTGGATCGGTCGAACATTTCTACACGTTTCGTAGAAAATTCAATTTTTTTGAAAATCAACTGAACTATAGCCCACAAATTCAGAGCCACAAAAATCGAAAATCTTCACATGTGATCCGATTTCGATGATTGATACCTCAATCAATAGGCGTTGAGACCTGTAATTGTCATACAAACGGCCATTTGGATTGGTCGAATATTTCTACACGTTCCGTGGAAAATTCAAGTTTTTTGAAAATCAACTGAACTATAGCCCACAAATTCAGAGCCACAAAAATCGAAAATCTGCAAATGTGCTCCGATTTCGATGATTGATACCTCAATCAATAGGCGTTGAGACCTGTAATTGTCATACAAACGGCCATTTGGATCGGTCGAATATTTCTACACGTTCCGTGGAAAATTCAATTTTTTTGAAAATCAACTGAACTATAGCCCACAAATTCAGAGCCACAAAATTCGAAAATCTTCAAATGTGCTCTGATATCGATGATTACTACCTCCAACAATAGGCGTTGAGACCTGTAATTGTCATACAAACGGCCATTTGGATCGGTGGAATATTTCTACACGTTCCGTGGAAAATTCAATTTTTTTGAAAATCAATTGAACTATAGCCCACAAATTCAGAGCCACAAAAATCGAAAATCTTCACATGTGATCCGATTTCGATGATTGATACCTCAATCAATAGGCGTTGAGACCTGTAATTGTCATACAAACTGCCATTTGGATCGGTCGAACATTTCTACACGTTTCGTAGAAAATTCAATTTTTTTGAAAATCAACTGAACTATAGCCCACAAATTCAGAGCCACAAAAATCGAAAATCTTCACATGTGATCCGATTTCTATGATTGATACCTCTATCAACAGGCGTTGAGACCTGTAATTGTCATACAAACGGCCATTTGGATCGGTCGAATATTTCTACACGTTCCGTGGAAAATTCAATTTTTTGAAAATCAACTGAACTATAGCCCACAAATTCAGATCCACAAAAATCGAAAATCTGCAGATGTCCTCCTATATCGACGATTGATACCTCTCCCAATAGGCGTTGAGACCTGTAATTGTCATACAAACGGTTATTTGGATCGGTCGAACATTTCTACACGTTTCGTAGAAAATTCAATATTTTTGAAAATCAACTGAACTATAGCCCACAAATTCAGAGGCACAAAAATGGAAAATCTTCACATGTGATCCGATTTCGATAATTGATACCCCTCCCAATAGGCGATGAGACCTGTAATTGTCATACAAACGGCCATTTGGATCGGGTAAACATTTCTACACGTTTCGTAGAAAATTGAATTTTTTTGAGAATCAACTGAACTATAGCCCACAAATTCAGAGCCACAAAAATCGAAAATCTTCACATGTGATCCGATTTCTATGATTGATACCTCTATCAACAGGCGTTGAGACCTGTAATTGTCATACAAACAGCCATTTGGATCGGTCGAATATTTCTACACGTTCCGTGCAAAATTCAATTTTTTGAAAATCAACTGAACTATAGCCCACAAATTCAGAGGCACAAAAATCGAAAATCTTCACATGTGATCCGATTTCGATGATTGATACCTCAATCAATAGGCGTTGAGACCTGTAATTGTCATACAAACGGCAATTTGGATCGGCCGAACATTTCTACACGTTTCGTGGAAAATTCAATATTTTTGAAAATCAACTGAACTATAGCCCACAAATTCAGAGCCACAAAAATCGAAAATCTGCAAATGTCCTCCGATTTCGATGATTGATACCTCTATCAATAGGCGTTGAGACCTGTAATTATCATACAAACGGCCATTTGGATCGGTCGAATATTTCTACACGTTTCGTGGAAAATTCAGTTTTTTGAAAATCAACTGAACTATAGCCCACAAATTCAGAGCCATATAATTATAAAATCTGCAAATGTGCTCCGATTTCGATGATTGATACCTCTATCAATAGGCGTTGAGACCTGTAATTGTCGTATAAATGGCTATTTGGATCGGTCGAATATTTCTACACGTTTGGTGGAAAATTCAATTTTTTTGAAAATCAACTGAACTATAGCCCACAAATTCAGAGCCACAAAAATCTAAAATCTGCAAATGTGATCCGATTTCGATAATTGATACCTCTAGCAATAGGCGTTGAGACCTGTAATTGTCATACAAACGGCCATTTGGATCGGTCGAATATTTCTACACGTTCCGTGGAAAATTCAATTTTTTTGAAAATCAACTGAACTATAGCCCACAAATTCAGATCCACAAAAATCGAAAATCTGGAAATGTCCTCCAATTTTTATAATTGATACCTCTATCAATAGGCGGTGAGACCTGTAATTGTCATACAAACGGCCATTTGGATCGGTCGAATATTTCTACACGTTCCGTGGAAAATTCAATTTTTTTGAAAATCAACTGAACTATAGCCCACAAATTCAGAGCCACAAAAATCGAAAATCTGGAAATGTCCTCCGATTTCGATGTTTGATTCCTCTATCAATAGGCGTTGAGACCTGTAATTGTCATACAAATGGCCATTTGGATCGGTGGAATATTTCTTCACGTTCCGTGGAAAATTCAATTTTTTTGAAAATCAACTGAACTATAGTCCACAAATTCAGAGCCACAAAAATCGAAAATCTGGAAATGTCCTCCAATTTTTATAATGGATACCTCTATCAATAGGCGTTGAGACCTGTAATTGTCATACAAACGGCCATTTGGATCAGTCGAATATTTCTACACGTTCCGTGGAAAATTCAATTTTTTTGAAAATCAACTGAACTATAGCCCACAAATTCAGAGCCACAAAAATCGAAAATCTTCACATGTGATCCGATTTCGATGATTGATACCTCTATCAATAGACGTTGAGACCTGTAATTGTCATACAAACGGCCATTTGGATCGGTAGAATATTTCTACATGTTTCGTAGAAAATTCAATTTTTTTGAAAATCAACTGAACTATAGCCCACAAATTCAGACCCACAAAAATCGAAAATCTGCAAATGTGCTCCGATTTCGATGATTGATACCTCTATCAATAGACGTAGAGACCTGTAATTGTCATACAAACGGCCATTTGGATCGGTCGAATATTTCTACACGTTTTGTGGAAAATTCAATATTTTTGAAAATCAACTGAACTATAGCCCACAAATTCAGAGCCGCCAAAAATCGAAAATCTGAAAGTGCCCTCCGATTTCGATGATTGATACCTCAATCAATAGGCGTTGAGACCTGTAATTGTCATACAAACGGCCATTTGGATCGGCCGAATATTTCTTTACTTTTGGTGGAAAATTCGATTTTTTTGAAAATCAACTGAACTATAGCCCACAAATTCAGAGCCACAAAAATCGAAAATCTTCACATGTGATCCGATTTCGATGATTGATACCTCAATCAATAGACGTTGAGACCTGTAATTGTCATACAAACGGCCATTTGGATCGGTCGAATATTTCTACACGTTTCGTAGAAAATTCAATTTTTTTGAAAATCAACTGAACTATAGCCCACAAATTCAGAGCCACAAAAATCGAAAATCTTCACTTGTGATCCGATTTCGATGATTGATACCTCAATCAATAGACGTTGAGACCTGTAATTGTCATACAAACGGCCATTTGGATCGGTCGAATATTTCTACACGTCTCGTAGAAAATTGAATTTTTTTGAAAATCAACTGAACTATAGCCCACAAATTCAGAGCCACAAAAATCGAAAATCTGGAAATGTCCTCCGATTTCGATGATTGATACCACTCCCAATAGGCGTTGAGACCTGTAATTGTCATACAAACGGCCATTTGGATCGGTCGAACATTTCTACACGTTTCGTAGAAAATTCAATTTTTTTGAAAATCAACTGAACTATAGCCCACAAATTCAGAGCCACAAAAATCGAAAATCTTCACATGTGATCCGATTTCGATGATTGATACCTCAATCAATAGGCGTTGAGACCTGTAATTGTCATACAAACGGCCATTTTGATCGGATGAACATTTCTACACGTTTCGTAGAAAATTCAATTTTTTTGAAAATCAACTGAACTATAGCCCACAAATTCAGAGCCACAAAAATCGAAAATCTTCACTTGTGATCCGATTTCGATGATTGATACCTCAATCAATAGACGTTGAGACCTGTAATTGTCATACAAACGGCCATTTGGATCGGTCGAATATTTCTACACGTTTCGTAGAAAATTGAATTTTTTTGAAAATCAACTGAGCTATAGCCCACAAATTCAGAGCCACAAAAATCGAAAATCTTCACATGTGATCTGATTTCGATGATTGATACCTCAATCAATAGGCGTTGAGACCTGTAATTGTCATACAAACGGCCATTTGGATCGGCCGAACATTTCTTCACGTTCCGTGGAAAATTCAATTTTTTTGAAAATCAACTGAACTATAGCCCACAAATTCAGAGCCACAAAAATCGAAAATCTGGAAATTTCCTCCAATTTTTATAATTGATACCTCTATCAATAGGCGTTGAGACCTGTAATTGTCATACAAACGGCCATTTAGATCGGTCGAATATTTCTACACGTTCCGTGGAAAATTCAATTTTTTTGAAAATCATCTGAACTATAGCCCACAAATTCAGAGCCACAAAAATCGAAAATCTGGAAATGTCCTCCGATTTCGATGTTTGATTCCTCTATCAATAGGCATTGACACCTGTAATTGTCATACAAATGGCCATTTGGATCGGTGGAATATTTCTTCACGTTCCGTGGAAAATTCAATTTTTTTGAAAATCAACTGAACTATAGTCCACAAATTCAGAGCCACAAAAATCGAAAATCTGGAAATGTCCTCCAATTTTTATAATGGATACCTCTATCAATAGGCGTTGAGACCTGTAATTGTCATACAAACGGCCATTTGGATCGGTCGAATATTTCTACACGTTCCGTGGAAAATTCAATTTTTTTTGAAAATCAACTGAACTATAGCCCACAAATTCAGAGCCACAAAAATCGAAAATCTTCACATGTGATCCGATTTCGATGATTGATACCTCTATCAATAGACGTTGAGACCTGTAATTGTCATACAAACGGCCATTTGGATCGGTAGAATATTTCTACACGTTTCGTAGAAAATTCAATTTTTTTGAAAATCAACTGAACTATAGCCCACAAATTCAGAGCCACAAAAATCGAAAATCTGGAAATGTCCTCCGATTTCGATGATTGATACCTCTATCAATAGACGTTGAGACCTGTAATTGTCATACAAATGGCCATTTGGATCGGTCGAATATTTCTACACGTTTCGTGGAAAATTCAATTTTTTTGAAAATCAACTGAACTATAGCCCACAAATTCAGAGCCGCCAAAAATCGAAAATCTTCACATGTGATCCGATTTCGATGATTGATACCTCAATCAATAGACGTTGAGACCTGTAATTGTCATACAAACGGCCATTTGGATCGGTCGAATATTTCTACACGTTCCGTGGAAAATTCAATTTTTTTGAAAATCAACTGAACTATAGCCCACAAATTCAGAGCCACAAAAATCGAAAATCTGGAAATGTCCTCCGATTTCGATGATTGATACCCCTCCCAATAGGCATTGAGACCTGTAATTGTCATACAAACGGCCATTTGGATCGGTCGAACATTTCTACACGTTTCGTAGAAAATTCAATTTTTTTGAAAATCAACTGAACTATAGCCCACAAATTCAGAGCCACAAAAATCGAAAATCTTCACATGTGATCCGATTTCGATGATTGATACCTCAATCAATAGGCGTTGAGACCTGTAATTGTCATACAAACGGCCATTTGGATTGGTCGAATATTTCTACACGTTCCGTGGAAAATTCAATTTTTTTGAAAATCAACTGAACTATAGCCCACAAATTCAGAGCCACAAAAATCGAAAATCTGCAAATGTGCTCCGATTTCGATGATTGATACCTCAATCAATAGGCGTTGAGACCTGTAATTGTCATACAAACGGCCATTTGGATCGGTCGAATATTTCTACACGTTCCGTGGAAAATTCAATTTTTTTGAAAATCAACTGAACTATAGCCCACAAATTCAGAGCCACAAAATTCGAAAATCTTCAAATGTGCTCTGATATCGATGATTACTACCTCCAACAATAGGCGTTGAGACCTGTAATTGTCATACAAACGGCCATTTGGATCGGTGGAATATTTCTACACGTTCCGTGGAAAATTCAATTTTTTTGAAAATCAACTGAACTATAGCCCACAAATTCAGAGCCACAAAAATCGAAAATCTGCAAATGTGCTCCGATTTCGATGATTAATGAGTCTACCAATAGGCGTTGAGACCTGTAATTGTCATACAAACGGCCATTTGGATCGGTCGAATATTTCTACACGTTTCGTGGAAAATTCAATTTTTTTGAAAATCAACTGAACTATAGCCCACAAATTCAGAGCCACAAAAATCGAAAATCTTCACATGTGATCCGATTTCGATGATTGATACCTCAATCAATAGGCGTTGAGACCTGTAATTGTCATACAAACTGCCATTTGGATCGGTCGAACATTTCTACACGTTTCGTAGAAAATTCAATTTTTTTGAAAATCAACTGAACTATAGCCCACAAATTCAGAGCCACAAAAATCGAAAATCTTCACATGTGATCCGATTTCGATGATTGATACCTCAACCAATAGACGTTGAGACCTGTAATTGTCATACAAACGGCCATTTGGATCGGGTGAACATTTCTACACGTTTCGTAGAAAATTCAATTTCTTTGAAAATCAACTGAACTATAGCCCACAAATTCAGAGCCACAAAAATCGAAAATCTTCACATGTGATCCGATTTCTATGATTGATACCTCTATCAACAGGCGTTGAGACCTGTAATTGTCATACAAACGGCCATTTTGATCGGTCGAATATTTCTACACGTTCCGTGGAAAATTCAATTTTTTGAAAATCAACTGAACTATAGCCCACAAATTCAGATCCACAAAAATCGAAAATCTGCAGATGTCCTCCTATATCGACGATTGATACCTCTCCCAATAGGCGTTGAGACCTGTAATTGTCATACAAACGGTTATTTGGATCGGTCGAACATTTCTACACGTTTCGTAGAAAATTCAATATTTTTGAAAATCAACTGAACTATAGCCCACAAATTCAGAGGCACAAAAATGGAAAATCTTCACATGTGATCCGATTTCGATGATTGATACCCCTACCAATAGGCGATGAGACCTGTAATTGTCATACAAACGGCCATTTGGATCGGGTAAACATTTCTACACGTTTCGTAGAAAATTGAATTTTTTTGAGAATCAACTGAACTATAGCCCACAAATTCAGAGTCACAAAAATCGAAAATTTTCACATGTGATCCGATTTCTATGATTGATACCTCTATCAACAGGCGTTGAGACCTGTAATTGTCATACAAACGGCCATTTGGATCGGTCAAATATTTCTACACGTTCCGTGCAAAATTCAATTTTTTGAAAATCAACTGAACTATAGCCCACAAATTCAGAGGCACAAAAATCGAAAATCTTCACATGTGATCCGATTTCGATGATTGATACCTCAATCAATAGGCGTTGAGACCTGTAATTGTCATACAAACGGCCATTTGGATCGGCCGAACATTTCTACACGTTTCGTGGAAAATTCAATATTTTTGAAAATCAACTGAACTATAGCCCACAAATTCAGAGCCACAAAAATCGAAAATCTGCAAATGTCCTCCGATTTCGATGATTGATACCTCTATCAATAGGCGTTGAGACCTGTAATTATCATACAAACGGCCATTTGGATCGGTCGAATATTTCTACACGTTTCGTGGAAAATTCAGTTTTTTGAAAATCAACTGAACTATAGCCCACAAATTCAGAGCCATATAATTATAAAATCTGCAAATGTGCTCCGATTTCGATGATTGATACCTCTATCAATAGGCGTTGAGACCTGTAATTGTCGTATAAATGGCTATTTGGATCGGTCGAATATTTCTACACGTTTGGTGGAAAATTCAATTTTTTTGAAAATCAACTGAACTATAGCCCACAAATTCAGAGCCACAAAAATCTAAAATCTGCAAATGTGATCCGATTTCGATAATAGATACCTCTAGCAATAGGCGTTGAGACCTGTAATTGTCATACAAACGGCCATTTGGATCGGTCGAATATTTCTACACGTTCCGTATAAAATTCAATTTTTTTGAAAATCAACTGAACTATAGCCCACAAATTCAGATCCACAAAAATCGAAAATCTGGAAATGTCCTCCAATTTTTATAATTGATACCTCTATCAATAGGCGGTGAGACCTGTAATTGTCATACAAACGGCCATTTGGATCGGTCGAATATTTCTACACGTTCCGTGGAAAATTCAATTTTTTTGAAAATCAACTGAACTATAGCCCACAAATTCAGAGCCACAAAAATCGAAAATCTGGAAATGTCCTCCGATTTCGATGTTTGATTCCTCTATCAATAGGCGTTGAGACCTGTAATTGTCATACAAATGGCCATTTGGATCGGTGGAATATTTCTTCACGTTCCGTGGAAAATTCAATTTTTTTGAAAATCAACTGAACTATAGTCCACAAATTCAGAGCCACAAAAATCGAAAATCTGGAAATGTCCTCCAATTTTTATAATGGATACCTCTATCAATAGGCGTTGAGACCTGTAATTGTCATACAAACGGCCATTTGGATCAGTCGAATATTTCTACACGTTCCGTGGAAAATTCAATTTTTTTGAAAATCAACTGAACTATAGCCCACAAATTCAGAGCCACAAAAATCGAAAATCTTCACATGTGATCCGATTTCGATGATTGATACCTCTATCAATAGACGTTGAGACCTGTAATTGTCATACAAACGGCCATTTGGATCGGTAGAATATTTCTACATGTTTCGTAGAAAATTCAATTTTTTTGAAAATCAACTGAACTATAGCCCACAAATTCAGACCCACAAAAATCGAAAATCTGCAAATGTGCTCCGATTTCGATGATTGATACCTCTATCAATAGACGTAGAGACCTGTAATTGTCATACAAACGGCCATTTGGATCGGTCGAATATTTCTACACGTTTTGTGGAAAATTCAATATTTTTGAAAATCAACTGAACTATAGCCCACAAATTCAGAGCCGCCAAAAATCGAAAATCTGAAAGTGCCCTCCGATTTCGATGATTGATACCTCAATCAATAGGCGTTGAGACCTGTAATTGTCATACAAACGGCCATTTGGATCGGCCGAATATTTCTTCACTTTTGGTGGAAAATTCGATTTTTTTGAAAATCAACTGAACTATAGCCCACAAATTCAGAGCCACAAAAATCGAAAATCTTCACATGTGATCCGATTTCGATGATTGATACCTCAATCAATAGACGTTGAGACCTGTAATTGTCATACAAACGGCCATTTGGATCGGTCGAATATTTCTACACGTTTCGTAGAAAATTCAATTTTTTTGAAAATCAACTGAACTATAGCCCACAAATTCAGAGCCACAAAAATCGAAAATCTTCACTTGTGATCCGATTTCGATGATTGATACCTCAATCAATAGACGTTGAGACCTGTAATTGTCATACAAACGGCCATTTGGATCGGTCGAATATTTCTACACGTCTCGTAGAAAATTGAATTTTTTTGAAAATCAACTGAACTATAGCCCACAAATTCAGAGCCACAAAAATCGAAAATCTGGAAATGTCCTCCGATTTCGATGATTGATACCACTCCCAATAGGCGTTGAGACCTGTAATTGTCATACAAACGGCCATTTGGATCGGTCGAACATTTCTACACGTTTCGTAGAAAATTCAATTTTTTTGAAAATCAACTGAACTATAGCCCACAAATTCAGAGCCACAAAAATCGAAAATCTTCACATGTGATCCGATTTCGATGATTGATACCTCAATCAATAGGCGTTGAGACCTGTAACTGTCATACAAACGGCCATTTGGATCGGATGAACATTTCTACACGTTTCGTGGAAAATTCAATATTTTTGAAAATCAACTGAACTATAGCCCACAAATTCAGAGCCACAAAAATCGAAAATCTGCAAATGTCCTCCGATTTCGATGATTGATACCTCTATCAATAGGCGTTGAGACCTGTAATTATCATACAAACGGCCATTTGGATCGGTCGAATATTTCTACACGTTTCGTGGAAAATTCAGTTTTTTGAAAATCAACTGAACTATAGCCCACAAATTCAGAGCCATATAATTATAAAATCTGCAAATGTGCTCCGATTTCGATGATTGATACCTCTATCAATAGGCGTTGAGACCTGTAATTGTCGTATAAATGGCTATTTGGATCGGTCGAATATTTCTACACGTTTGGTGGAAAATTCAATTTTTTTGAAAATCAACTGAACTATAGCCCACAAATTCAGAGCCACAAAAATCTAAAATCTGCAAATGTGATCCGATTTCGATAATTGATACCTCTAGCAATAGGCGTTGAGACCTGTAATTGTCATACAAACGGCCATTTGGATCGGTCGAATATTTCTACACGTTCCGTATAAAATTCAATTTTTTTGAAAATCAACTGAACTATAGCCCACAAATTCAGATCCACAAAAATCGAAAATCTGGAAATGTCCTCCAATTTTTATAATTGATACCTCTATCAATAGGCGGTGAGACCTGTAATTGTCATACAAACGGCCATTTGGATCGGTCGAATATTTCTACACGTTCCGTGGAAAATTCAATTTTTTTGAAAATCAACTGAACTATAGCCCACAAATTCAGAGCCACAAAAATCGAAAATCTGGAAATGTCCTCCGATTTCGATGTTTGATTCCTTTATCAATAGGCGTTGAGACCTGTAATTGTCATACAAATGGCCATTTGGATCGGTGGAATATTTCTTCACGTTCCGTGGAAAATTCAATTTGTTTGAAAATCAACTGAACTATAGTCCACAAATTCAGAGCCACAAAAATCGAAAATCTGGAAATGTCCTCCAATTTTTATAATGGATACCTCTATCAATAGGCGTTGAGACCTGTAATTGTCATACAAACGGCCATTTGGATCAGTCGAATATTTCTACACGTTCCGTGGAAAATTCAATTTTTTTGAAAATCAACTGAACTATAGCCCACAAATTCAGAGCCACAAAAATCGAAAATCTTCACATGTGATCCGATTTCGATGATTGATACCTCTATCAATAGACGTTGAGACCTGTAATTGTCATACAAACGGCCATTTGGATCGGTAGAATATTTCTACATGTTTCGTAGAAAATTCAATTTTTTTGAAAATCAACTGAACTATAGCCCACAAATTCAGACCCACAAAAATCGAAAATCTGCAAATGTGCTCCGATTTCGATGATTGATACCTCAATCAATAGGCGTTGAGACCTGTAATTGTCATACAAACGGCCATTTGGATCGGCCGAATATTTCTTCACTTTTGGTGGAAAATTCGATTTTTTTGAAAATCAACTGAACTATAGCCCACAAATTCAGAGCCACAAAAATCGAAAATCTTCACATGTGATCCGATTTCGATGATTGATACCTCAATCAATAGACGTTGAGACCTGTAATTGTCATACAAACGGCCATTTGGATCGGTCGAATATTTCTACACGTTTCGTAGAAAATTCAATTTTTTTGAAAATCAACTGAACTATAGCCCACAAATTCAGAGCCACAAAAATCGAAAATCTTCACTTGTGATCCGATTTCGATGATTGATACCTCAATCAATAGACGTTGAGACCTGTAATTGTCATACAAACGGCCATTTGGATCGGTCGAATATTTCTACACGTCTCGTAGAAAATTGAATTTTTTTGAAAATCAACTGAACTATAGCCCACAAATTCAGAGCCACAAAAATCGAAAATCTGGAAATGTCCTCCGATTTCGATGATTGATACCACTCCCAATAGGCGTTGAGACCTGTAATTGTCATACAAACGGCCATTTGGATCGGTCGAACATTTCTACACGTTTCGTAGAAAATTCAATTTTTTTGAAAATCAACTGAACTATAGCCCACAAATTCAGAGCCACAAAAATCGAAAATCTTCACATGTGATCCGATTTCGATGATTGATACCTCAATCAATAGGCGTTGAGACCTGTAACTGTCATACAAACGGCCATTTGGATCGGATGAACATTTCTACACGTTTCGTGGAAAATTCAATTTTTTTGAAAATCAACTGAACTATAGCCCACAAATTCAGAGCCACAAAAATCGAAAATCTTCACTTGTGATCCGATTTCGATGATTGATACCTCAATCAATAGACGTTGAGACCTGTAATTGTCATACAAACGGCCATTTGGATCGGTCGAATATTTCTACACGTTTCGTAGAAAATTGAATTTTTTTGAAAATCAACTGAGCTATAGCCCACAAATTCAGAGCCACAAAAATCGAAAATCTGGAAATGTCCTCCGATTTCGATGATTGATACCTCTCCCAATAGGCGTTGAGACCTGTAATTGTCATACAAACGGCCATTTGGATCGGTCGAACATTTCTACACGTTTCGTAGAAAATTCAATTTTTTTGAAAATCAACTGAACTATAGCCCACAAATTCAGAGCCACAAAAATCGAAAATCTTCACATGTGATCCGATTTCGATGATTGATACCTCAATCAATAGGCGTTGAGACCTGTAATTGTCATACAAACGGCCATTTGGATCGGTCGAACATTTCTACACGTTTCGTAGAAAATTCAATTTTTTTGAAAATCAACTGAACTATAGCCCACAAATTCAGAGCCACAAAAATCGAAAATATTCACTTGTGATCCGATTTCGATGATTGATACCTCAATCAATAGACGTTGAGACCTGTAATTGTCATACAAACGGCCATTTGGATCGGTCGAATATTTCTACACGTTCCGTGGAAAATTCAATTTTTTTGAAAATCAACTGAACTATAGCCCACAAATTCAGAGCCACAAAAATCGAAAATCTGCAACTGTGCTCCGATTTCGATGATTGATACCTCAATCAATAGGCGTTGAGACCTGTAATTGTCATACAAACGGCCATTTGGATCGGTCGAATATTTCTACACGTTCCGTGCAAAATTCAATTTTTTTGAAAATCAACTGAACTATAGCCCACAAATTCAGAGCCACAAAATTCGAAAATCTGCAAATGTGCTCTGATATCGATGATTACTACCTCCAACAATAGGCGTTGAGACCTGTAATTGTCATACAAACGGCCATTTGGATCGGTGGAATATTTCTACACGTTCCGTGGAAAATTCAATTTTTTTGAAAATCAACTGAACTATAGCCCACAAATTCAGAGCCACAAAAATCGAAAATCTGCAAATGTGCTCCGATTTCGATGATTAATGAGTCTACCAATAGGCGTTGAGACCTGTAATTGTCATACAAACGGCCATTTGGATCGGTAGAATATTTCTACTCGTTTCGTGGAAAATTCAATTTTTTTGAAAATCAACTGAACTATAGCCCACAAATTCAGAGCCACAAAAATCGAAAATCTTCACATGTGATCCGATTTCGATGATTGATACCTCAATCAATAGGCGTTGAGACCTGTAATTGTCATACAAACGGCCATTTGGATCTTTCGAACATTTCTACAAGTTTCGTAGAAAATTCAATTTTTTTGAAAATCAACTGAACTATAGCCCACAAATTCAGAGGCACAAAAATCGAAAATCTTCACATGTGATCCGATTTCGATGATTGATACCTCAACCAATAGACGTCGAGACCTGTAATTGTCATACAAACGGCCATTTGGATAGGGTGAACATTTCTACACGTTTCGTAGAAAATTCAATTTTTTGAAAATCAACTGAACTTTAGCCCACAAATTCAGAGCCACAAAAATCGAAAATCTGCAGATGTCCTCCTATATCGACGATTGATACCTCTCCCAATAGGCGTTGAGACATGTAATTGTCATACAAACGGTTATTTGGATCGGTCGAACATTTCTACACGTTTCATAGAAAATTCAATATTTTTGAAAATCAACTGAACTATAGCCCACAAATTCAGAGGCACCAAAATCGAAAATTTTCACATGTGATCCGATTTCGATGATTGATACCCCTCCCAATAGGCGATGAGACCTGTAATTGTCATACAAACGGCCATTTGGATCGGGTGAACATTTCTACACGTTTCGTAGAAAAATGAATTTTTTTGAAAATCAACTGAACTATAGCCCACAAATTCAGAGCCACAAAAATCGAAAATCTTCACATGTGATTCGATTTCGATGATTGATACCTCTATCAACAGGCGTTGAGACCTGTAATTGTCATACAAACGGCCATTTGGATCGGTCGAATATTTCTACACGTTCCGTAGAAAATTGAATTTTTTTGAAAATCAACTGAACTATAGCCCACAAATTCAGAGGCACAAAAATCGAAAATCTTCACATGTGATCCGATTTCGATGATTGATACCTCAATCAATAGGCGTTGAGACCTGTAATTGTCATACAAACGGCCATTTGGATCGGTCGAACATTTCTACACGTTTCGTGGAAAATTCAATATTTTTGAAAATCAACTGAACTATAGCCCACAAATTCAGAGCCACAAAAATCGAAAATCTGCAAATGTCCTCCGATTTCGATGATTGATACCTCTATCAATAGGCGTTGAGACCTGTAATTATCATACAAACGGCCATTTGGATCGGTCGAATATTTCTACACGTTTCGTGGAAAATTCAATTTTTTGAAAATCAACTGAACTATAGCCCACAAATTCAGAGCCATATAATTATAAAATCTGCAAATGTGCTCCGATTTCGATGATTGATACCTCAATCAATAGACGTTGAGAACTGTAATTGTCGTATAAATGGCTATTTGGATCGGTCGAATATTTCTACACGTTTGGTGGAAAATTCAATTTTTTTGAAAATCAACTGAACTATAGCCCACAAATTCAGAGCCACAAAAATCTAAAATCTGCAAATGTGATCCGATTTCGATAATTGATACCTCTAGCAATAGGCGTTGAGACCTGTAATTGTCAAACAAACGGCCATTTGGATCGGTCGAATATTTCTACACGTTCCGTATAAAATTCAATTTTTTTGAAAATCAACTGAACTATAGCCCACAAATTCAGAGCCACAAAAATCGAAAATCTGGAAATGTCCTCCAATTTTTATAATTGATACCTCTATCAATAGGCGTTGAGACCTGTAATTGTCATACAAACGGCCATTTGGATCGGTCGAATATTTCTACACGTTCCGTGGAAAATTCAATTTTTTTGAAAATCAACTGAACTATAGCCCACAAATTCAGAGCCACAAAAATCGAAAATCTGGAAATGTCCTCCGATTTCGATGTTTGATTCCTCTATCAATAGGCGTTGAGACTGTAATTGTCATACAAATGGCCATTTGGATCGGTGGAATATTTCTTCACGTTCCGTGGAAAATTCAATTTTTTTGAAAATCAACTGAACTATAGTCCACATATTCAGAGCCACAAAAATCGAAAATCTGGAAATGTCCTCCAATTTTTATAATGGATACCTCTATCAATAGGCGTTGAGACCTGTAATTGTCATACAAACGGCCATTTGGATCGGTCGAATATTTCTACACGTTCCGTGGAAAATTCAATTTTTTTGAAAATCAACTGAACTATAGCCCACAAATTCAGAGCCACAAAAATCGAAAATCTGCAAATGTGCTCCGATTTCGATTATTGATACCTCTATCAATAGACGTTGAGACCTGTAATTGTCATACAAACGGCCATTTGGATCGGTCGAATATTTCTACACGTTTCGTGGAAAATTCAATATTTTTGAAAATCAACTGAACTATAGCCCACAAATTCAGAGCCGCCAAAAATCGAAAATCTGAAGTGCACTCCGATTTCGATGATTGATACCTCAATCAATAGGCGTTGAGACCTGTAATTGTCATACAAACGGCCATTTGGATCGGCCGAATATTTCTTCACTTTTGGTGGAAAATTCGATTTTTTTGAAAATCAACTGAACTATAGCCCACAAATTCAGAGCCACAAAAATCGAAAATCTTCACATGTGATCCGATTTCGATGATTGATACCTCAATCAATAGACGTTGAGACCTGTAATTGTCATACAAACGGCCATTTGGATCGGTCGAATATTTCTACACGTTTCGTAGAAAATTGATTTTTTTTGAAAATCAACTGAACTATAGCCCACAAATTCAGAGCCACAAAAATCGAAAATCTTCACATGTGATCCGATTTCGATGATTGATACCCCTCCCAATAGGCGATGAGACCTGTAATTGTCATACAAACGGCCATTTGGATCGGGTGAACATTTCTACACGTTTCGTAGAAAAATGAATTTTTTTGAAAATCAACTGAACTATAGCCCACAAATTCAGAGCCACAAAAATCGAAAATCTTCACATGTGATCCGATTTCGATGATTGATACCTCAATCAATAGGCGTTGAGACCTGTAATTGTCATACAAACGGCCATTTGGATCGGCCGAACATTTCTACACGTTTCGTGGCAAATTAAATATTTTTGAAAATCAACTGAACTATAGCCCACAAATTCAGAGCCACAAAAATCGAAAATCTGGAAATGTCCTCCGATTTCGATGATTGATATCTCTATCAATAGGCGTTGAGACCTGTAATTATCATACAAACGGCCATTTGGATCGGTCGAATATTTCTACACGTTTCGTGGAAAATTCAATTTTTTGAAAATCAACTGAACTATAGCCCACAAATTCAGAGCCATATAATTATAAAATCTGCAAATGTGCTCCGATTTCGATGATTGATACCTCTATCAATAGGCGTTGAGACCTGTAATTGTCGTAAAAATGGCTATTTGGATCGGTCGAATATTTCTACACGTTTCGTGGAAAATTCAATTTTTTTGAAAATCAACTGAACTATAGCCCACAAATTCAGAGCCACAAAAATCTAAAATCTGCAAATGTGATCCGATTTCGATAATTGATACCTCTAGCAATAGGCGTTGAGACCTGTAATTGTCAAACAAACGGCCATTTGGATCGGTCGAATATTTCTACACGTTCCGTATAAAATTCAATTTTTTTGAAAATCAACTGAACTATAGCCCACAAATTCAGAGCCACAAAAATCGAAAATCTGGAAATGTCCTCCAATTTTTATAATTGATACCTCTATCAATAGGCGTTGAGACCTGTAATTGTCATACAAACGGCCATTTGGATCGGTCGAATATTTCTACACGTTCCGTGGAAAATTCAATTTTTTTGAAAATCAACTGAACTATAGCCCACAAATTCAGAGCCACAAAAATCGAAAATCTTCACATGTGATCCGATTTCGATGATTGATACCTCTATCAATAGACGTTGAGACCTGTAATTGTCATACAAACGGCCATTTGGATCGGTAGAATATTTCTACACGTTTCGTAGAAAATTCAATTTTTTTGAAAATCAACTGAACTATAGCCCACAAATTCAGACCCACAAAAATCGAAAATCTTCAAATGTGCTCCGATTTCGATGATTGATACCTCTATCAATAGACGTTGAGACCTGTAATTGTCATACAAACGGCCATTTGGATCGGTCGAATATTTCTACACGTTTCGTGGAAAATTCAATATTTTTGAAAATCAACTGAACTATAGCCGACAAATTCATAGCCGCCAAAAATCGAAAATATGAAAGTGCCCTCCGATTTCGATGATTGATACCTCAATCAATAGACGTTGAGACCTGTAATTGTCATACAAACGGCCATTTGGATCGGTCGAATATTTCTACACATTTCGTAGAAAATTGAATTTTTTTGAAAATCAACTGAACTATAGCCCACAAATTCAGAGCCAAAAAAATCGAAAATCTTCACTTGTGATCCGATTTCGATGATTGATACCTCAATCAATAGACGTTGAGACCTGTAATTGTCATACAAACGGCCATTTGGATCGGTCGAATATTTCTACACGTCTCGTAGAAAATTGAATTTTTTTGAAAATCAACTGATTGCCCACAAATTCAGAGCCACAAAAATCGAAAATCTGGAAATGTCCTCCGATTTCGATGTTTGATACCTCTCCCAATAGGCGTTGAGACCTGTAATTGTCATACAAACGGCCATTTGGATCGGTCGAACATTTCTACACGTTTCGTAGAAAATTCAATTTTTTTGAAAATCAACTGAACTATAGCCCACAAATTCAGAGCCACAAAAATCGAAAATCTTCACATGTGATCCGATTTCGATGATTGATACCTCAATCAATAGGCGTTGAGACCTGTAATTGTCATACAAACGGCCATTTGGATCGGATGAACATTTCTACACGTTTCGTAGAAAATTCATTTTTTTTGAAAATCAACTGAGCTATAGCCCACAAATTCAGAGCCACAAAAATCGAAAATCTTCACTTGTGATCCGATTTCGATGATTGATACCTCAATCAATAGACGTTGAGACCTGTAATTGTCATACAAACGGCCATTTGGATCGGTCGAATATTTCTACACGTCTCGTAGAAAATTGAATTTTTTTGAAAATCAACTGAGCTATAGCCCACAAATTCAGAACCACAAAAATCGAAAATCTGGAAATGTCCTTCGATTTCGATGATTAATACCTCTCCCAATAGGCGTTGAGACCTGTAATTGTCATACAAACGGCCATTTGGATCGGTCGAATATTTCTACACGTTTCGTAGAAAATTCAATTTTTTTGAAAATCAACTGAACTATAGCCCACAAATTCAGAGCCACAAAAATCGAAAATCTTCACATGTGATCCGATTTCGATAATTGATACCTCAACCAATAGACGTTGAGACCTGTAATTGTCATACAAACGGCCATTTGGATCGGTAGAATATTTCTACACGTTTCGTGGAAAATTCAATTTTTTTGAAAATCAACTGAACTATAGCCCACAAATTCAGAGCCACAAAAATCGAAAATCTTCACTTGTGATCCGATTTCGATGATTGATACCTCAATCAATAGACGTTGAGACCTGTAATTATCATACAAACGGCCATTTGGATCGGTCGAATATTTCTACACGTTCCGTGGAAAATTCAATTTTTTTGAAAATCAACTGAACTATAGCCCACAAATTCAGAGCCACAAAAATCGAAAATCTGGAAATGTCCTCCGATTTCGATGATTGATACCTCTCCCAATAGGCGTTGAGACCTGTAATTGTCATACAAACGGCCATTTGGATCGGTCAAACATTTCTACACGTTTCGTATAAAATTCAATTTTTTTGAAAATCAACTGAACTATAGCCCACAAATTCAGAGCCACAAAAATCGAAAATCTTCACATGTGATCCGATTTCGATGATTGATACCTCAATCAATAGGCGTTGAGACCTGTAATTGTCATACAAACGGCCATTTGGATCGGTCGAATATTTTTACACGTTCCGTGGAAAATTCAATTTTTTTGAAAATCAACTGAACTATAGCCCACAAATTCAGAGCCACAAAAATCGAAAATCTGCAAATGTGCTCCGATTTCGATGATTGATACCTCAATCAATAGGCGTTGAGACCTGTAATTGTCATACAAACGGCCATTTGGATCGGTCGAATATTTCTACACGTTCCGTGGAAAATTCAATTTTTTTGAAAATCAACTGAATTATAGCCCACAAATTCAGAGCCACAAAAATCGAAAATCTTCACATGTGATCCGATTTCGATGATTGATACCCCTCCCAATAGGCGATGAGACCTGTAATTGTCATACAAATGGCCATTTGGATCGGGTGAACATTTCTACACGTTTCGTAGAAAATTGAATTTTTTTGAAAATCAACTGAACTATAGCCCACAAATTCAGAGCCACAAAAATCGAAAATCTTCACATGTGATCCGATTTCGATGATTGATACCTCTATCAACAGGCGTTGAGACCTGTAATTGTCATACAAACGGCCATTTGGATCGGTCGAATATTTCTACACGTTCCGTGCAAAATTCAATTTTTTGAAAATCAACTGAACTATAGCCCACAAATTCAGAGGCACAAAAATCGAAAATCTTCACATGTGATCCGATTTCGATGATTGATACCTCAATCAATAGGCGTTGAGACCTGTAATTGTCATACAAACGGCCATTTGGATCGGCCGAACATTTCTACACGTTTCGTGGAAAATTCAATATTTTTGAAAATCAACTGAACTATAGCCCACAAATTCAGAGCCACAAAAATCGAAAATCTGCAAATGTCCTCCGATTTCGATGATTGATACCTCTATCAATAGGCGTTGAGACCTGTAATTATCATACAAACGGCCATTTGGATCGGTCGAATATTTCTACACGTTTCGTGGAAAATTCAATTTTTTGAAAATCAACTGAACTATAGCCCACAAATTCAGAGCCATATAATTATAAAATCTGCAAATGTGCTCCGATTTCGATGATTGATACCTCTATCAATAGGCGTTGAGACCTGTAATTGTCGTATAAATGGGTATTTGGATCGGTCGAATATTTCTACACGTTTGGTGGAAAATGCAATTTTTTTGAAAATCAACTGAACTATAGCCCACAAATTCAGAGCCACAAAAATCTAAAATCTGCAAATGTGATCCGATTTCGATAATTGATACCTCAACCAATAGGCGTTGAGACCTGTAATTGTCATACAAACGGCCATTTGGATCGGTCGAATATTTCTACACGTTCCGTATAAAATTCAATTTTTTTGAAAATCAACTGAACTATAGCCCACAAATTCAGAGCCACAAAAATCGAAAATCTGCAAATGTCCTCCAATTTTTATAATTGATACCTCTATCAATAGGCGTTGAGACCTGTAATTGTCATACAAACGGCCATTTGGATCGGTCGAATATTTCTACACGTTCCGTGGAAAATTCAATTTTTTTGAAAATCAACTGAACTATAGCCCACAAATTCAGAGCCACAAAAATCGAAAATCTGGAAATGTCCTCCGATTTCGATGTTTGATTCCTCTATCAACAGGCGTTGAGACCTGTAATTGTTTTACAAATGGCCATTTGGATCGGTGGAATATTTCTTCACGTTCCGTATAAAATTCAATTTTTTTGAAAATCAACTGAACTATAGCCCACAAATTCAGAGCCACAAAAATCTAAAATCTGCAAATGTGATCCGATTTCGATAATTGATACCTCAACCAATAGGCGTTGAGACCTGTAATTGTCATACAAACGGCCATTTGGATCGGTCGAATATTTCTACACGTTCCGTATAAAATTCAATTTTTTTGAAAATCAACTGAACTATAGTCCACAAATTCAGAGCCACAAAAATCCAAAATCTGGAAATGTCCTCCAATTTTTATAATGGATACCTCTATCAATAGGCGTTGAGACCTGTAATTGTCATACAAACGGCCATTTGGATCGGTCGAATATTTCTACACGTTCCGTGGAAAATTCAATTTTTTTGAAAATCAACTGAACTATAGCCCACAAATTCAGAGCCACAAAAATCGAAAATCTTCACATGTGATCCGATTTCGATGATTGATACCTCTATCAATAGACGTTGAGACCTGTAATTGTCATACAAATGGCCATTTGGATCGGTAGAATATTTCTACACGTTTCGTAGAAAATTCAATTTTTTTGAAAATCAACTGAACTATAGCCCACAAATTCAGAGCAACAAAAATCGAAAATCTGCAAATGTCCTCCGATTTCAATGATTGATACCTCAGTCAATAGGCGTTGAGACCTTTAATTGTCATACAAATGGCCATTTGGATCGGTCGAATATTTCTACACGTTTCGTAGAAAATTAAATTTTATTGAAAATCAACTGAACTATAGCCCACAAATTCAGAGCCACAAAAATCGAAAATCTGGAAATGTCCTCCGATTTCGATGATTGATACCTCAATCAATAGGCGTTGAGACCTGTAATTGTCATACAAACGGCCATTTGGATCGGTCGAATATTTCTACACGTTTGGTGGAAAATTCAATTTTTTTAAAAATCAACTGAACTAGGTATAGCCCACAAATTCAGAGCCACAAAAATCGAAAATCTGCAAATGTGATCCGATTTCGATAATTGATACCTCTATCAATAGGCGTTGAGACCTGTAATTGTCATACAAACGGCCATTTGGATCGGCCGAATATTTCTACACGTTCCGTGGAAAATTAAATTTTTTTGAAAATCAACTGAACTATAGCCCACAAATTCAGAGCCACAAAAATCGAAAATCTTCACATGTGATCCGATTTCGATGATTGATACCTCAATCAATAGGCGTTGAGACCTGTAATTGTCATACAAACGGCCATTTGGATCGGTCGAATATTTCTACACGTTTCGTAGAAAATTCAATTTTTTTGAAAATCAACTGAACTATAGCCCACAAATTCAGAGCCACAAAAATCGAAAATCTTCACTTGTGATCCGATTTCGATGATTGATACCTCAATCAATAGACGTTGAGACCTGTAATTGTCATACAAACGGCCATTTGGATCGGTCGAATATTTCTACACGTCTCGTAGAAAATTCAATTTTTTTGAAAATCAACTGAGCTATAGATCACAAATTCAGAGCCACAAAAATCGAAAATCTGGAAATGTCCTCCGATTTCGATGTTTGATACCTCTCCCAATAGGCGTTGAGACCTGTAATTGTCATACAAACGGCCATTTGGATCGGTCGAACATTTCTACACGTTTCGTAGAAAATTCAATTTTTTTGAAAATCAACTGAACTATAGCCCACAAATTCAGAGCCACAAAAATCGAAAATCTTCACATGCGATCCGATTTCGATGATTGATACCTCAATCAATAGGCGTTGAGACCTGTAATTGTCATACAAACGGCCATTTGGATCGGTCGAACATTTTTACACGTTTCGTAGAAAATTCAATTTTTTTGAAAATCAACTGAACTATAGCCCACAAATTCAGAGCCACAAAAATCGAAAATCTTCACTTGTGATCCGATTTCGATGATTGATACCTCAATCAATAGACGTTGAGACGTGTAATTGTAATACAAATGGCCATTTGGATCGGTCGAATATTTCTACACGTCTCGTAGAAAATTGAATTTTTTTGAAAATCAACTGAGCTATCGCCCACAAATTCAGAGCCACAAAAATCGAAAATCTGGAAATGTCCTCCGATTTCGATGATTGATACCTCTCCCAATAGGCGTTGAGACCTGTAATTGTCATACAAACGGCCATTTGGATCGGTCGAACATTTCTACACGTTTCGTAGAAAATTCAATTTTTTTGAAAATCAACTGAACTATAGCCCACAAATTCAGAGCCACAAAAATCGAAAATCTTCACATGTGATCCGATTTCGATGATTGATACCTCAATCAATAGGCGTTGAGACCTGTAATTGTCATACAAACGGCCATTTGGATCGGTCGAATATTTCTACACGTTCCGTGGAAAATTCAATTTTTTTGAAAATCAACTGAACTATAGCCCACAAATTCAGAGCCACAAAAATCGAAAATCTGCAAATGTGCTCCGATTTCGATGATTGATACCTCAATCAATAGGCGTTGAGACCTGTAATTGTCATACAAACGGCCATTTGGATCGGTCGAATATTTCTACACGTTCCGTGGAAAATTAAATTTTTTTGAAAATCAACTGAACTATAGCCCACAAATTCAGAGCCACAAAAATCGAAAATCTTCACATGTGATCCGATTTCAATGATTGATACCTCTATCAATAGACGTTGAGACCTGTAATTGTCATACAAACGGCCATTTGGATGGGTCGAATATTTCTACACGTTTCGTAGAAAATTGAATTTTTTTGAAAATCAACTGAACTATAGCCCACAAATTCAGAGCCGCCAAAAATCGAAAATCTGCAAATGTCCTCCGATTTCGATGATTTATACCTCTATCAATAGGCGTTGAGACCTGTAATTGTCATACAAACGGCCATTTGCATCGGCCGAATATTTCTACACTTTTGGTGGAAAATTCGATTTTTTGAAAATCAACTGAACTATAGCCCACAAATTCAGAGCCACAAAAATCGAAAATCTGCAAATGTGCTCCGATTTCGATGATTGATACCTCTATCAATAGACGTTGAGACCTGTAATTGTCATACAAACGGCCATTTGGATCGGTCGAATATTTCTACACGTTTCGTAGAAAATTGAATTTTTTTGAAAATCAACTGAACTATAGCCCACAAATTCAGAGCCACAAAAATCGAAAATCTGGAAATGTCTTCTGATTTCGATGATTGATACCTCTATCAATAGGCGTTGAGACCTGTAATTGTCATACAAACGGCCATTTGGATCGGTCGAACATTTCTACACGTTTCGTAGAAAATTCAATTTTTTTGAAAATCAACTGAACTATAGCCCACAAATTCAGAGCCACAAAAATCGAAAATCTTCACATGTGATCCGATTTCGATGATTGATACCTCAATCAATAGGCGTTGAGACCTGTAATTGTCATACAAACGGCCATTTGGATCGGTCGAATATTTCTACACGTTCCGTGGAAAATTCAATTTTTTTGAAAATCAACTGAACTATAGCCCACAAATTCAGAGCCACAAAAATCGAAAATCTGCAAATGTGCTCCGATTTCGATGATTGATACCTCAATCAATAGGCGTTGAGACCTGTAATTGTCATACAAACGGCCATTTGGATCGGTCGAATATTTCTACACGTTCCGTGGAAAATTAAATTTTTTTGAAAATCAACTGAACTATAGCCCACAAATTCAGAGCCACAAAAATCGAAAATCTTCACATGTGATCCGATTTCGATGATTGATACCTTTATCATTAGACGTTGAGACCTGTAATTGTCATACAAACGGCCATTTGGATCGGTCGAATATTTCTACACGTTTCGTAGAAAATTGAATTTTTTTGAAAATCAACTGAACTATAGCCCACAAATTCAGAGCCGCCAAAAATCGAAAATCTGCAAGTGTCCTCCGATTTCGATGATTGATACCTCTATCAATAGGCGTTGAGACCTGTAATTGTCATACAAACGGCCATTTGCATCGGCCAAATATTTCTACACTTTTGGTGGAAAATTCGATTTTTTGAAAATCAACTGAACTATAGCCCACAAATTCAGAGCCACAAAAATCGAAAATCTGCAAATGTCCTCCGATTTCGATGATTGATACCTCTATCAATAGACGTTGAGACCTGTAATTGTCATACAAACGGCCATTTGGATCGGTCGAATATTTCTACACGTTTCGTAGAAAATTGAATTTTTTTGAAAATCAACTGAACTATAGCCCACAAATTCAGAACCACAAAAATCGAAAATCTGGAAATGTCCTCCGATTTCGATGATTGATACCTCTATCAATAGGCGTTGAGACCTGTAATTGTCATACAAACGGCCATTTGGATCGGTCGAACATTTCTACACGTTTCGTAGAAAATTTAATTTTTTTGAAAATCAACTGAACTATAGCCCACAAATTCAGAGCCACAAAAATCGAAAATCTTCACATGTGATCCGATTTCGATGATTGATACCTCAATCAATAGGCGTTGAGACCTGTAATTGTCATACAAACGGCCATTTGGATCGGTCGAATATTTCTACACGTTCCGTGGAAAATTCAATTTTTTTGAAAATCAACTGAACTATAGCCCACAAATTCAGAGCCACAAAAATCGAAAATCTTCACATGCCCTCCGATTTCAATGATTGATACCTCTTCCAATAGGCGTTGAGACCTGTAATTGTCATACAAACGGCCATTTGGATCGGTCGAATATTTCTATACGTTTCGTGGAAAATTCAATTTTTTTGAAAATCAACTGAACTATAGCCCACAAATTCAGAGCCACAAAATTGAAAATCTGGAAATGTCCTCCTATATCGACGATTGATACCTCTCCCAATAGGCGTTGAGACCTGTAATTGTCATACAAAAGGTTATTTGGAACTGTCGAACATTTCTACACGCACGTTTCGTAGAAAATTCAATATTTTTGAAAATCAACTGAACTATAGCCCACAAATTCAGAGCCACAAAAATCGAAAATCTGAAAATGTGCTCCGATTTCGATGATTGATACCTCAATCAAAAGGCGTTGAGACCTGTAATTGTCATACAAACGGCCATTTGGATCGGTCGAATATTTCTACACGTTCCGTGGAAAATTAAATTTTTTTGAAAATCAACTGAACTATAGCCCACAAATTCAGAGCCACAAAAATCGAAAATCTTCACATGTGATCCGATTTCGATGATTGATACCTCTATCAATAGACGTTGAGACCTGTAATTGTCATACAAACGGCCATTTGGATGGGTCGAATATTTCTACACGTTTCGTAGAAAATTGAATTTTTTTGAAAATCAACTGAACTATAGCCCACAAATTCAGAGCCGCCAAAAATCGAAAATCTGCAAGTGTCCTCCGATTTCGATGATTTATACCTCTATCAATAGGCGTTGAGACCTGTAATTGTCATACAAACGGCCATTTGCATCGGCCGAATATTTCTACACTTTTGGTGGAAAATTCGATTTTTTGAAAATCAACTGAACTATAGCCCACAAATTCAGAGCCACAAAAATCGAAAATCTGCAAATGTCCTCCGATTTCGATGATTGATACCTCTATCAATAGACGTTGAGACCTGTAATTGTCATACAAACGGCCATTTGGATCGGTCGAATATTTCTACACGTTTCGTAGAAAATTGAATTTTTTTGAAAATCAACTGAACTATAGCCCACAAATTCAGAACCACAAAAATCGAAAATCTGGAAATGTCCTCCGATTTCGATGATTGATACCTCTATCAATAGGCGTTGAGACCTGTAATTGTCATACAAACGGCCATTTGGATCGGTCGAACATTTCTACACGTTTCGTAGAAAATTTAATTTTTTTGAAAATCAACTGAACTATAGCCCACAAATTCAGAGCCACAAAAATCGAAAATCTTCACATGTGATCCGATTTCGATGATTGATACCTCAATCAATAGGCGTTGAGACCTGTAATTGTCATACAAACGGCCATTTGGATCGGTCGAATATTTCTACACGTTCCGTGGAAAATTCAATTTTTTTGAAAATCAACTGAACTATAGCCCACAAATTCAGAGCCACAAAAATCGAAAATCTGCAAATGTGCTCCGATTTCGATGATTGATACCTCAATCAATAGGCGTTGAGACCTGTAATTGTCATACAAACGGCCATTTGGATCGGTCGAATATTTCTACACGTTCCGTGGAAAATTCAATTTGTTTGAAAATCAACTGAACTATAGCCCACAAATTCAGAGCCACAAAAATCGAAAATCTTCACATGTGATCCGATTTCGATGATTGATACCTCTATCATTAGACGTTGAGACCTGTAATTGTCATACAAACGGCCATTTGGATCGGTCGAATATTTCTACACGTTTCGTAGAAAATTGAATTTTTTTGAAAATCAACTGAACTATAGCCCACAAATTCAGAGCCGCCAAAAATCGAAAATCTGCAAGTGTCCTCCGATTTCGATGATTGATACCTCTATCAATAGGCGTTGAGACCTGTAATTGTCATACAAACGGCCATTTGCATCGGCCGAATATTTCTACACTTTTGGTGGAAAATTCGATTTTTTGAAAATCAACTGAACTATAGCCCACAAATTCAGAGCCACAAAAATCGAAAATCTTCAAATGTGATCCGATTTCGATGATTGATACCTCTATCAATAGACGTTGAGACCTGTAATTGTCATACAAACGGCCATTTGGATCGGTGGAATATTTCTACACGTTTCGTAGAAAATTGAATTTTTTTGAAAATCAACTGAACTATAGCCCACAAATTCAGAGCCACAAAAATCGAAAATCTGGAAATGTCCTCCGATTTCGATGATTGATACCTCTATCAATAGGCGTTGAGACCTGTAATTGTCATACAAACGGCCATTTGGATCGGTCGAATATTTCTACACGTTCCGTAGAAAATTCAATTTTTTTGAAAATCAACTTAACTATAGCCCACAAATTCAGAGCCACAAAAATCGAAAATCTGCAAATGTGCTCCGATTTCGATGATTGATACCTCTATCAATAGACGTTGAGACCTGTAATTGTCATACAAACGGCCATTTGGATCGGTCGAATATTTCTACACGTTTCGTGGAAAATTCAATTTTTTTGAAAATCAACTGAACTATAGCCCACAAATTCAGAGCCACAAAATTGAAAATCTGGAAATGTCCTCCTATATCGACGATTGATACCTCTCCCAATAGGCGTTGAGACCTGTAATTGTCATACAAAAGGTTATTTGGAACTGTCGAACATTTCTACACGCACGTTTCGTAGAAAATTCAATATTTTTGAAAATCAACTGAACTATAGCCCACAAATTCAGAGCCACAAAAATCGAAAATCTTCACATGCCCTCCGATTTCAATGATTGATACCTCTTCCAATAGGCGTTGAGACCTGTAATTGTCATACAAACGGCCATTTGGATCGGTCGAATATTTCTACACGTTCCGTGGAAAATTCAATTTTTTGAAAATCAACTGAACTATAGCCCACAAATTCAGAGCCATATAATTCCAAAATCTTCAAATGTGCTCCGATTTCGATGATTTATACCTCTATCAATAGGCGTTGAGACCTGTAATTGTCATATAAATGGCTATTTGGATCGGTCGAATATTTCTACACGTTTGGTGGAAAATTCAATTTTTTTGAAAATCAACTGAACTATAGCCCACAAATTCAGAGCCACAAAAATCTAAAATCTGCAAATGTGATCCGATTTCGATAATTGATACCTCCAGCAATAGGCGTTCAACCTGTAATTGTCATACAAATGGCCATTTGGATCGGTCGAATATTTCTACACGTTCCGTGGAAAATTCAATTTTTTTGAAAATCAATTGAACTATAGCCCACAAATTCAGAGCCACAAAAATCGAAAATCTGGAAATGTCCTCCGATTTCGATGTTTGATTCCTCTATCAATAGACGTTGAGACTTTTAATTGTCATACAAATGGCCATTTGAATCGGTCGAATATTTCTACACGTTCCGTAGAAAATTCGATTTTTTTGAAAATCAACTGAACTATAGCCCACAAATTCAGAGCCACAAAAATCGAAAATCTGGAAATGTCCTCCGATTTCGATGATTGATACCTCAACCAATAGGCGTTGAGACCTGTAATTGTCATACAAACGGCCATTTGGATCGGTCGAATATTTCTACACGTTTCGTAGAAAATTGAATTTTTTTGAAAATCAACTGAACTATAGCCCATAAATTCAGAGGCACAAAAATCGAAAATCTTCACATGTGATCCGATTTCGATGATTAATTCCTCAATCAATAGGCGTTGAGACCTGTAATTGTCATACAAACGGCCATTTGGATCGGATGAACATTTCTACACGTTTCGTAGAAAATTAAATTTTTTGAAAATCAACTGAACTATAGCCCACAAATTCAGAGCCACAAAAATCGAAAATTTTCACATGTGATCCGGTTTCGATGATTGATACCTCAATTAATAGACGTTGAGACCTGTAATTGTCATACAAACGGCCATTTGGATCGGTCAAATATTTCTACACGTTTCGTAGAAAATTGAATTTTTTTGAAAATCAACTGAACTATAGCCCACAAATTCAGAGCCGCCAAAAATCGAAAATCTGCAAGTGTGCTCCGATTTCGATGATTGATACCTCTATCAATAGGCGTTGAGACCTGTAATTGTCATACAAACGGCCATTTGGATCGGCCGAATATTTCTACACTTTTGGTGGAAAATTCAATTTTTTGAAAATCAACTGAACTATAGCCCACAAATTCAGAGCCACAAAAATCGAAAATCTTCACATGTGATCCGATTTCGATGATTGATACCTCAATCAATAGACGTTGAGACCTGTAATTGTCATACAAACGGCCATTTGGATCGGTCGAATATTTCTACACGTTTCGTAGAAAATTGAACTTTTTTGAAAATCAACTGAACTATAGCCCACAAATTCAGAGCCACAAAAATCGAAAATCTGGAAATGTCCTCCGATTTCAATGATTGATACCTCAATCAATAGGCGTTGAGACCTGTAATTGTCATACAAACGGCCATTTGGATCGGTCGAATATTTCTACACGTTTCGTGGAAAATTCAATTTTTTTGAAAATCAACTGAACTATAGCCCACAAATTCAGAGCCACAAAAATCGAAAATCTTCACATGTGATCCGATTTCGATGATTGATACCTCTATCAATAGGCGTTGAGACCTGTAATTGTTATACAAACGGCCATTTGGATCGGTCGAATATTTCTACACGTTCCGTGCAAAATTCAATTTTTTGAAAATCAACTGAACTGTAGCCCACAAATTCAGAGCCACAAAAATTGAAAATTTGGAAATGTCCTCCTATATCGACGATTGATAGCTCTCCCAATAGGCGTTGAGACCTGTAATTGTCATACAAACGGCCATTTGGATCGGTCGAACATTTCTACACGTTTCGTAGAAAATTCAATTTTTTTGAAAATCAACTGAACTATAGCCCACAAATTCAGAGCCATAAAATTCCAAAATCTGCAAATGTGCTCCGATTTCGATGATTGATACCTCTATCAATAGGCGTTGAGACCTGTAATTGTCATACAAACGGCCATTTGGATCGGTCGAATATTTCTACACGTTCCGTAGAAAATTCAATTTTTTTGAAAATCAACTGAACTATAGCCCACAAATGCAGACCCACAAAAATCGAAAATCTGCAAATGTCCTCCGATTTCGATGATTAATACCTCAATCAATTAATCGTTGAGACCTGTAATTGGCATACAAACGGCCATTTGGATCGGACAAATATTTCTACACGTTTCGTACAAAATTGAATTTTTTGAAAATCAACTGAACTATAGCCCACAAATTCAGACCCACAAAATTGAAAATCTGGAAATGTCCTCCTATATCGACGATCGATACCTCTCCCAATAGGCGTTGAGACCTGTAATTGTCATACAAACGGCCATTTGGATCGGTCGAACATTTCTACACGTTCCGTAGAAAATTCAATTTTTTTGAAAATCAACTGAACTATAGCCCACAAATTCAGAGCCATAAAATTCCAAAATCTGCAAATGTGCTCCGATTTCGATGATTGATACCTCTATCAATAGGCGTTGAGACCTGTAATTGTCATACAAACGGCCATTTGGATCGGTCGAATATTTCTACACGTTCCGTGGAAAATTGAATTTTTTTGAAAATCAACTGAACTAGGTATAGCCCACAAATTCAGAGCCACAAAAATCTAAAATCTGCAAATGTGATCCGATTTCGATAATTGATACCTCTATCAATAGGCGTTGAGACCTGTAATTGTCATCCTTCAGAAAAAATAATCAAATTTTAGATTTCAAAATTAAAATTTCAAGCTTCTGATTAAAGATTTTAATATTTTCGGATGAATCAGACAAACCTTTAACCTACCTAAAATCCACATATTATAAATACAAATACGCTAGTCCTTTTCGGTTTATTTAGTCGAAACGTCCGCAGATTGAATATATATAAATTCTCTATTGAATGTTTCACTATGTTTAAACTTAAATAAAATCAAATATTACTTTCCCGTTTCGTAATGTCGTTTTCTTTTATTGTGTATTTTGTAAAATTTATCTATTTTGCACTCTTCTTCAAAGATTTTAGAGCGTTTTTTTGTGTGATGTGATTTTGTTTGCATATAAAGATCGTTACAAAAAAAAAAAATCTAAATCGAAAACATTTTTTTTTGTTCGTTTTATTTCCACTGATGTTTGCAAATTTCTTAACTTAATATGTATAAAATAAGATTATCGAGAGAAGAAAACGAAAAACTATTTTTTTCTAAAATCATTTATTATATTTTTTTAAGCTATTTGTGACTCAAAAAAAAAATTCTGTTGATTTTACAAATATTTAAATTTTCCACATTCGGTATTTTGACAAATACGATTTTTGTTTTGCTGTCTTATCTAAATTTTCTAATCATTATGCGATTTAGATGTGGTGATTGGAAGTAACACACACAAATCCGAAATGAACCAAATTTTATTATTTCTGTGGGAGGATTTTTGGGAACAAGTAACAACACAAACTATATGTATTATTTGGTCTTTGGTCGTTTTTCAATACATTTTGTGATACTTGGTATCGAACATATTGTTTTATTTAATGCTATACGATATTTTTGAATATTTGTCTCTAGTAAGGCACTTGAATAGAGTCGTTTAAATAAATGTTTGAAACCAGAAAGAAAAAAAAAAATGCCAGCTCATATTTGTTTCGATACCTAATGTGGAATAAAAATCATTTTGCAGGATGATTTTGTGTTTTATGCCGAGATCTTTTCCACATTTTCGTTAGTCGGCTCGAACATTCTGTGTAAAAACTCAATAAACTACGGAACATAGATATACTGAATGTAATCAGAAGAAAATCTGACTGTCCAGAGGCTTACCTGTCTGTTTGAAAGACTAGACCAATAATTGAACTAAACCAAAATATGATTTTCAATATTTAAAACTCATGATTTGCGATATTACTCCCTGAGGGAATACATTTCTGATAATGTTGCAACGTATATTGGTATGAGGTTACCTTTAAAACTCAACCGACTATAAAAGTAAACATCAAACTTGCATATTTAGAGTTCATATTAAAATAATTGGATAATTCAATCCCAACCAAACTAAACTTATGTACATACAGCCAATCTTACTCACCCATCAGCATCTTCATCACCATCATATGGATAAAAAAAAAACTTTTAGATAAATATAAATAGAAGAACACAAAACTTCTATACAATTTTAATATAAAAATTTCATTCTTCTGTTAAAAAACTTTACAATAAAGTTAAACTGCATTTTCTTGTAACTAGAAAAGAAAATAAGAAAAACCAACCCAGCAAGTAGTTGTGTAGTAAAGTAAGTAGCAAAAAAAAAAAATTGAATTAAAATTATTATTTTTCATTTTCTTGATAAAAACCACAAACATGTACTTTTAAGTTTTTCTTCCTTTTTTGTTTTACTTACTTGCTTAAAAAATTAAAATTTTCCATTTTCCAAAACAACAACATAAATAGACGAAATTAAATTAATTTTTCTGGTTTTGCGAACCGAAATACTTACATATAGTGCATCGAACAAAATTTTTTTTTTGGGGTTTTTCATTTAGATATAAATTTTCTCTATAAATCGAGGTGTTAAATTCAAATATCAATTTTCTTATCAATTTTCTCTATAATAAAATGGACCCACTATCGTGTTTAGTATCCGATGTAGCTTTATATAGAAAAATATGATACCACATAGTATGCTTTATGAACGAGAAAGTGTTTATGTATCAAATTTAATAGTAGATAACCATAGTTTGATAAAAGTGGAAAATTTATAAATATATGAAAATGGATATAAGGTTTTTGGTATCAAATTTTATGATAAGATTGATGAAAATTGTTTTAAAAATGAAGAAAATTGGGTTTTCGTTTTATCTGTACTTATATGGTATGTTAGATATATGTTTATGTATATACAATGAATTAATGGTTTGTCGAACTATACATATATTGTGGTCTGGTGTGTACGTCAGAGTAGAGTAAATGTTAAATTTAAACTATTTATTTTTGATTTTTACACCTTCGAATTTAACAAACAGCCAAAGCTTATTTTATCAAAGATCTCAGAACCTTGAAAATTAAAGAAGGAAAGGAAATCACAGGTAATTTTGATTCATTAATTTTACCGTTGGCTTTTAAACCTGCAGCAAATTCTGGAGACTAACAAAATATTAAAATCAACATTCATATAATTTAAATATTTGCTGGTTTATTGATTTGTTGGATGAATAATTTTTTTAATTTAATTTTTCAGTATTAGGAAGACGTTGCAGAGCGTAGCTGCGATGAACCGTTAAGGAAGTTCATTAGAATATTTGCAAGTGAAACTGTACGTACTCTTCTAGTAAGTGAAATTATGCATAGTAATTTAACGATTTAAATTTCAAAAAATGTATTTAATTTTATTTCAAATTAAATACATTTTTTGAAATTTATCAATTGTTTCACAAGTTTTATTTAAAAATTGCAATAGATAACTTATAGACAAAAAAGCTCTTCATTATTAGAATTTTACTATACATACTTCAAATTAATGCTATTCAAGTTTAAAACATTATTCTGGTACATAATCTGTCCAATGAAAGCTTTTTAATAAAATTGTATTTGTTAGGGTTCACAAGGATTAACTGAACATTTCAATTTTACTACATTCGCGTTCATTTCAATATGTCGCCAACAAATTTTAAATAAAGCTTAGAATAACTTTAAAAAATATTGAATTAACAGTCATTCGGTACTTATCATGCATGTCCTACTTCCCTCGTTTGATTCAAATATGTGTTCTTGTCAATCCTTTATTTGTGGCTCTTAAGCAGTTTTATATATAGTAAGGATTATCTTTTGTACAAGTTTAGTAATGCAACATGTAAAGGGTGATCCAATAAGAGCTTCCGAAGGTTTTTTTTAAATAAAACGCATTAAAATCAATTTAATAATCAAAAATTGTATTTGTGACGTAAGTTCGGTTTATGTCATGTTTGAAAATATTTTTTTTTAAATGTTGTCCGCGACTGGCTCTTGATGATCCATTCTATGGGTCCAATTTCCGAGCACTCTTTCGTGCATTTCAGCCGATATTTTTTTATTGCCAAAAATTCAAGATATTGGTGTAGCCGACTTGTGGTTTCATTAAGGACCAATACCTCCAATCATCCAAACTATGAATTTTGCAGAAGCTGCTGAAATTTAATAACTATTGAAATATTGCATTAAATTAAAACATTTTTCCAAGTAATGTTGAAACATACTACTTTTGACTGAAGTTTCAAAAAAATATTTGATCAAAACATCGTTAAAATATTGTTAAAAAATACACGTAACAGCTATCACAACTCAATTTCGAAAATGGATGATAGAAGGTATTGGTCCTTAATGAACGATATGTATATATACCGTAAAGTAAACCGATTTTGTTCGCAACAGATTAGAGCAGTGCATATGGTTTCTATCCGGCAGTAGAAGAACTGAATATTAAGGACAACAATGTGTTCAATACAACAGTGTTGGACTACCTGAATGGAGCAATGAATTCTGTTTCGTTGATAAACATTATAAGTGATTCGGGTTTTGTATTACGATGTTGATGGTTGCCCTTATTAAAATGAATGCATTTAAGAATTGCTTATCATCCGTTATTTTTCTAATTCGATTTTGAGAATTTCAAATTTATTTTATATCTATGTACTTAAATAAAATCTTTTTAAATGTCTATTACTGTTCACATTTTTATTTTGTAGCGTATCAAACAAATGTAAAACCGTTCGTTACATCTGAAGGTGCTATAAATAAAAGTATTTATTAAAAATCACAAATAAAAGTTTTACTACTACGTGCTACAATACACCAAGCTTTTTATTTGGTTTCGGTTGGACAATAGATAGATAAATAGATAAGCCTTAACATAAGAGTTCAATTTGACATTGCTAAAATTTCGATATGAATAACTCGATAAAAATGGTAGTTTTGTGTTCGCGCGACCCTCAATGGTCAGTGGCTGATTTAGACCACAATACCCCTGTATGTTGTTATCAGAACAAATGACACAAAACTATCGAAAAGAAATTTTGAACATCTAATGTAAGTATAATACAGACATTAAATTTATTACTCATAGCCAAACACAGAGAATTATTTAATTTTAAAAATATAAAAACGTCGAAAGTTATTACATGTCATATAACATATTGTGGCAGAAATGGTAGCATGAATTGCTATTGAACTTAAGGTAACGAGTTCGATCCCCGATGATGCCATGAAAAATATAATTTTTGATATTTATGGCATAAAATACAATTTAATTCAATACGATCAACGGTGAAATTTCTAAATTACCGGGCAAATCACAAAAAAGAAAAAAATAATAATTTTTGCAAATTTTAATGCAATAATAATGTTAAATAATTATTAATAAAATAAAAAAAAAACGCGCCAGTTTCTAAACTCGAACCTCAGGTATATTGCACAAAAGTACAACCAACGCCCTCTTTTATAAGCAAAACCAAATAGTTAGCACTTTTAGCAGAAACACGTTGTACTATACGTAGTACGTATGCCGTAAGATAGATGTCACCATATCCATATTTGAGACAAATATGCATATGGTGACATCTATGTTAGGATTAAAAATTTGTTTTGCATTTGTTGCATAAAACAAAGAAACCAATGTCAAAATGTATATGATGTGATAGCCAATGTAGTAAGGTGATGTAGTGGAGAGTGAAGGTCCAGAGTTCGATCCCAGCCCCAAGCCCAGACGAATTTTGTTTTGTTTGTAGTTTTATACACAGTATCAAAAAGAAAATGGTACATAATGAGAAACAGCTGGCGTTTGCACTAAGGCATTTGAGGTAAAATAAAATATTTCGAAAATTTTTATAAGTATTTTGTATATTACGATCGTATAAAACAAATAAAGTTAATGTGGTTTGTTAAATAGGTGGTAGCTTGGGTGGTAGCGCAGTGGACTAGAGAACTGAAGATCGCAAGTTCGAAATCTAGTCAAAATCGAATAATTTTTTTAACACATAAAAAAATGTTTGAGAAATACAAAAAAAAAAAAAAAAATATTCTGGTTTGGAAACGAAAATAAAAATTATCTCATGAAAAAATAGTCTGGTTCGGAAACGAAAATAAAAATTATCTCATGAAATAAAATTCGTCGTTTGCAACAAACATTCTTGGCAACATTCAACATGCAACAAATCTTTGTAAGATTTAACCGATGCTTGGCTGGCTTGAAAAATATTTTAAGTCCAAATTATTTTTTGGCAAATTCGATTAAACACAGCATTTATACGACAAATTAAGTACTATTTGTATAAGAGTTGAATGGCTGAGTGGTAAAATGAAGGGCTCAAGTCCCAAAGGTCTTGAGTTCGATTCTCTGCCAAGTCAATGTTTTTTTAGAAAAATTTGATTTTTTCTGTTTTTTTTAAGAATTTTTCCGATTTTGGATTTTTTTTTGTCGCGGACCCGCGAGATCGCTGATTTTCGCGGGATATCCCTCAATTCATATTTTTTATTAAAAATAAACTTTTTTTTTTTTGGTCGCTGCTTGGATTCGAACTCCGTACCTTCATCACTCCAGTCCATCACGCTATCATCTCGGCTATCACATCACATACAAGTGTGCACCGATTTCTTTGTATTATGCATTCATGCAGAGTACAAAACAAAATGGGGGCTAATATGTATATGGTGACACCTTTGTTAAATCATACGTACTACATTTTAGTACTGATTGAGACATCTGTGCTAGGGCATACGTACTACATTTTAGTACATAGTGTTTATGCTAATCTTGCTAACATATTTTGTTTAGCTTAAAAGAGAGGGCGTTAGTTGTAGTTTTTTTCCCAAAATATCTGAAGTTCGAATTTCATTTTTGTTCGCTATTTTTTTTTGTAGCGCTTCCGTCAGTCCCAGATGTTTTCCGATTATGCGCCAATTCATATATTTTTCATCTAAAAAACAAACATTTCATTTGAGTCCGCTGCTTGGAATCGAACTCAGTACCTTTATCACTCCAATCCATCACCTTGCCACATAGGCTATCACTTCTTATATAAGTTGATATCAATTTGTTTGTTTTATGCAATCATGCAGAGTAAAAAACATAATTGTCTCTAATATTGATATGGTGACATCTCTGTTAGGATACACATACTACATTTTAATACAGAGTGTTTCTGCTAAACATGCTAACATATTTGATTTAGCTTAAAAGAGGGCGTGAGTCATAGTTTTGTCCAAAATATCTGAAATTCGAGTTTTAGAACTAGTGCGATTTTTTTTAGATATTTATTTAACGTAGGCAATTTAGTATATGACCGTTGATTGTATTGAAATAAATTTCGTCTTATAAATATCAAAAATTAAATTTCTCACTGCGTACATATACATTAACAGAGGATCGAACTCGGTACCTTGTTTACTAGAGCATCTCATGGTACCACTTAAGCCATTTCCGATAAATTTCTACATTTTACGCAATCAATGATGTTATCGATTTAACAATATTTGTACTTACCCATATCGCCATTTCTCAACATTCTCAAATAAAATAAAAACATTTTGATACTAAGGGTGGGGCATTTAATTTTCTCATCAAAAATCTGTTTTCTTTTAAATGCTGCTGCCTTGGTAAATCCGATTTAAATTTTTTTCTTAACAGGCGAGCAGAATTTAAAAAAAAACAGATTTTTGATGAGAAAATTTCATAGGAATTATTTTTGTGTTATATAAAAAAATGTCAGGCAAAATCGAGGATCGAACTCAAGACCACCACATGACAATCAACTATCAATCGAACTCAAGACCACCACATGACAATCAACTGACATCGATTATTTGTCATGTGATGGTATCTCGTCGCGCAAATACTTCTCTTTTCAATCCTGGTTTGGAGTTTCTTTCTGGTAGGCTTTCCAGATAATTTTAAGAAAAACACAAGTTTTTTACCTAAAATATTTAATTTTAAAACAGTAATATTTCTGTAAAACGGTCGCCGATTTAATGGTATTCAGGAAAACCGGAAAATAAATGAAAATATGGTTAAATATAGAACGGTGGAGCTAAAAATGTGTTTTGATTATTTAACATCTACTAATTTGCTGCTTTCGAGCTATGTTTTTGCCTATTATAACAAAAATATTTCAAATAAAATTTTCAGATCAAGAACAGAGCCTAATCCTTTGACAATCACCTTACTATAAATAACCAAATTTTGAGCCAAAGAAATTCCAAATCTGCAATTGTGCGCCGATTGCGGTTCTGACTACCTCTAAAAATACATTTCAGCACCTGAAATTATTGTGAAAATTAGTTGTTAAATAAATTACTTTGACAATATTTTATTGAAGCTTTGCTTTAGTCTCCAATTGAGAAATTGAAAGTTGAAAATTAAAATAATTATAATAAATCTTCTGGGTTAATTAAGAAGCCGGATATAATTATTGAAAGCTTTTTGTCCCCAATTTCCGTAATCGTAATTTATAAAGTGCTCAACTCGAGTTCTTTCTATATGATTTATAATCCAATAATACGAAACACACATTAAAAAGGAACTAAAATATCGTCCAACTTTAATCCTCTCATCAAACAACCCGTATAGTACCCAAAAACTAAAAAAGGTTGATTTTAATCTATTACAGAGGATTTATATTGAATGACCTATTACCTGATTTAAATTGAATTTTCAACTTTAGTTTATAAAATAATTTATTTTAATTTATCTTTTCAGAAGAGAAGTCAACTCGAAAAAAATAAAAAAATAAAATGATTACATGTATGTCGTCTATATACTCGAATCTAGTAAATAGGATAGTAAAAATATGCTAGAATAGAGATAAAGAGGCCATTGATAATCATGGTCAAGCGTAAAAATGGTAAAAAAGAAAACAACAACTTACTCTCTAAATAATCACAATAAATCAGTTGACATTTGATAAATTATGCGTATTATTCAAACCGACATTCTTATATATGGTTTTCTTTCGTAAACATACCGATTTTTATTTTTTTATTTTTTTTTGATAGATACAAGAACGTTAGTTTATAGTAGATTGGGGTTGAAAAAAAAAGTGAAAATAAATTGTCAAAATTGATTAAATTGCATGAAGTCGAAAAAATATTTTAGAGGTAATCATTAAATATCATTTATGGTTGTAAAATTAAATTTTCACATATGTTGGCATCATCATCATCATTATAGTAATCGTATATATAAATTGATGATTCATTCAAATTCTTTAGTTACTAGTTTACTACTATAGTGTATGTATATAGATTTTTGTAATCTCTCTTCGATTCAACAACTCAAGAAGAGAATATTGAATTAAATTTTCCTTAAAATAGCAAAAAACAAAAAAAAAAGTTTTCATATTAAACTAATTCCTGTGCTTGTAGTCCATTATCCATTTACAGAGTCGGATTTCCCTAGCAAATATCTGTCATCAAAAGCATACAAAGAAAACCTGCAATTTTCAAAATTTACTTATTATTTATTTTTATGGCTGACGTTTGATAAAAAATGGAGATCATAATGCCTATGAAATGTGTAGAAATAATTGTGCTTTTTACTGAAGATTGTAAAGGTATCAATTTGAGCACAGAATTTGTGAAATTTTGATGTCCGAGATTTTTTGTAAACATCAATATTTCAATTTTAAATTTTTAGAGCTAATTTAGTGTCAGGAAGGTTCTTTAATTTCGACGATCCTAGCGCCTGTTAGATAAAAGTATTACAGGTTCCAAAACCTATTTGTTAGAGATATAACCTATGAATCACCGTAATCGGAGCACAATTGCAAATTTTAATTTCGATCAAGTATTACAGGTACCAAAGTCTATTATTAGAGGTACGGACTACCGTAGTCGGAGCACAAATGCAGATTTTAGAATTTTGGCCTCCTGTTTTGTGTTTTAAACCCGGCTTTCTAAAATTCAAACGAAAGCTTAAGTAAAAATCATGTCTGTAAATCGGCAATGCACGGTACCATAAATATGTTTAGTAAAAATTTCGAACCATTATACTTGTTACCAGAAAAGCTTTTAAGCTTATAAGTTACTAGAAGCTCCAGTGCAACTTTGGCTGAAAAAAGCAAGCTTTTGAAAATATATAATGAGGCTTATAAAAGCACAATAAAATATACTGTTGATCACCTCGAAGTTGAGCTTCAATCTTAACTTTCACAGAGCTATTAGGCTTTTTTAAAGCTGTCCTTATATTTTCAAAGCACTCGTTGATTAGATTAAAACTCAGAAAATTTTGTCTAAGATTTTTACCGAGGAACACAAAAACGTATTCCCACAAAAAAAAAATCAAATCAACTTCATTATATTCAATTAAATTCTAACAGCTAAATAATAAACTTGAATTAAATGAAATCAAACCCTTGTGTAACCTAACGTAAATTCTGTATACGTATAGTATATGTACATATCCTTGAAAATTATGAAGAAAATGTACTTTTGTAAACATACATACACATATCCTTCTTATAAGCACATCTAGTGTACGAGAGCAAAACAATGAGACGTGATCAAATATAATCATTAACCACATACACACAATAATAGCAATAATTAGGGTATATATGGAAGCAAGCACAGAGAGAGATGAAAAAAAGGAAATTTAATTAAAATCAACCTTACATCATGCCAATTTTGGGAACCATTTCTCCCCGATATATGCCTGTTGTTGTTTGTATAGTATACTACACTATGTACTTCATCTACAAATTTTTTTTTTAATAATACAAACATAATTATATAAATATAATGGCATTTGTCGGTCTAAGAAAATTAATAACAATAGGCCAGAGGTAATAAAATAATCAATTTTCATTTCAAATGAAAATATGATGCGGCAACAAAGGATTGTTTGATTAGCATAAACGAGTATGCCCTATAATTTAATCGTCCAATAACCTACATATGTGACTTCATCATTATCCGGCTAATATTATTAATTTCATGAAGCCTGTACTCGACAATTTTCTCATTATATGACTCACATTAAATTATTCACCTGACGATGTGATAAACAAAAAAAAATTAAATTACCCTCATACTATATGCACACTCTATGCAATAAAAACCTATATAAAACCATTTATTTCGTCATTATGCCAATGCCGTCATTTAATATGAAACACGAGAAATTTTTTTTATTACTAATCATCTATTTTCCGATATAAACGTCACAAAAATATGAATCAATACGTATATACAGGACGTCAAAGCAAGTGGGTAAAATTTATTACATGTTCGTTTAGAGGTGATAAAATTAATCGCCATCGTGAATCATACACACAATTTTATCGGTGCGATATCAAGAAGAGGAAGAGGCCAAAATTATTTTTTTTGTCTTAAATCTGTATCCTAAAAATGAAAATCAATTACATTAAATCCTTTAAGGATTTTTTAATCCAAACAATGACTTTAACTCTTTTTTTATTCAGCTTGGCTTTAGATGTATACAAAATCCAAAAAACACCATCATTAATTACATCAAAATGTGCTTAAGGGATTTTTTTTTTTTCAATGTAAAGTGGAATTTCCTTTTTTTATGTTGTTGTTGTTGTTGTTATTGAAAAGGTAAACTAATGCTGAGTCATATGAAAATTATAACATTATATAGTTTTTCTATTGATGTGTTTTGTTATTGTCGAACTTTTTGCTTATCTGTGTAGAACAGCGTGTGTGTACGTATGTGTATTATACATATGTGTAAATGTTTGGGATGATGTGGAAATTACCTTTTAATACATTTTTGCTTGTTATTCATGTTATAATTGAAACAGAGATGGATCGAACAATTTTTGGGTATCAATTCGGTAGGGCATGCTATAGCAAATTAGCCCATGTGATTTTTGAAATTTATTTGGAATCTTGCAACAGTGTTTCGGCGGCGATTTTCAAGCGTTCAATTAATTAAAATCTCCAACATTCTCCGTTACGAGAAAACTGAGCCGATATAAATTAGATATCACCTCTCAAGAAATATGAGGTTGCAAAAATTTTGTTTGAAATTTAAAGGTTTATAGAGAAGGCAAACGTTGCAATGGATACATCAGAAGAAAAGAACGTCACATTAAGAATCAAACAAGCCGCATTCCACCGCAACTTAAAAAGCTTGTATAGTATATCTTAAAACCCTAAAATAATCCCTCTAAAGATTGGTTTGGGTATTTCTAATTTTCCCCCATTTAAATTGCTTGATTATTTCCAAACATTTCATAGAAAATTCGATTTTTTTGATAATCACATTACTACAGCACAAATCAAAAAATTCTAAAGCAAAAAAATTCAAAATCTGCAATTGTGCTCCGATTTAGGTTCTAAATGATTCTAAAAATAGGTTTCGGGAACTGTAACTTTCATGCCAATGCGAATTTAAATTCCTTTATTATTTCCAAATACTGTATAGAAAATTCGATTGTTTTGAAAATCACCTTCTATAAATCTGCAAATTTAGGTTGCTTGATTATTTCCGTAGATTTCATTGAAAATTCGAATTTCTTCGGGTTAATACCAATACCTTCCAATTTTAAAAATTGTCGTGAAAATTCAAAATACCTCGAAATTCAAACGTTAATAGAATGCACAAAGTCGAGGCAAGCGCAACATCATTTAGTCCTATGTCTCTCCGACTCACTTCATTTATGACTCAAACTATTTTTTTCAATAAAATTAAATTTTGTATTTTCGCTGTAAACCTGTGGGCTTGAGCTAACGATATTTTTAATTAAGTTCAATTTTAATTTGTGTCATAATATAATAATAAAATTGTAAAATGTTTTGGCATTTCGCACTACTTGCAGAGGGCGGTCGTAACCGGAAATCGAGCATCACATGATTTTTAACATTTGCAGCATGCGTATGAGGCCAATTCCTTCCTTAAGGGTATTGATTTATTCTAAGGTTTTTATTAGCATCACGGAGTTCAGCCATCGCCTTCAGTTTTCGAATTTTTATTGAAAATCATTGACATTAAAAGACTTAGCGACATACGTTGAGAAGCAAACATTTCTAGTGTTAAGGCTGTTCGATACCAAATTGGAGATGTTCACGATGCATTTGTCAAACTTGGTGAGAAGGAAGAGAAGCACGATACAGATATAGAACACAAAGCGTTCAGTTTAGCCAAAGCAACCTTGATTATACAAGCCATAATCTAAAAAACGAAGCTTTTATAAGGGAATTAGAAACGAGGAAAAACGTAAAATTTCCATAGTAAAATACATAAAACATATGGGAAATCACTTTTTTTCCAAAGACAAATTTGTAAATGAAAACGTTACCAATTCTCTATTAAAATTTCTGAAATATTTTCATAAATGTTTGAATTTCAACATATATAAATCTCGTTTAAGTAAATCATTTTCATTTTCTTGTAATAATTGATTTATTTAAACCAAAATTTAAAAAAAAGTTCATAACAACAGCTTTCTAGTCAAATTAAAAAGAAAAGCTTACTACAAATCGTGTGCATTAAGTCAATATACATTACATAGATGGCAGTAAACATTTTGAAAAATCGTACGAAAAATTGCAATCTGGAGAAATTTCAAGTTCAAAAATTGTAGGAAAAGCAAAACAAATTCTCAAAATTTTAAGAACGAGTCATAATTTTGTGATTAAACAATTTTTTTCGTATTTTTCTGTATAAATCTGAGAAATCTAACGTACACTAGTAAAACTAAAGATAAATGTAGCAAGTATTATTTTAATTCGTCAGAGCCAACTTTGATGTATTTTTCAAAATGAAAGTTCGAAAAATATATTTTAGAAATAATTTAATTTTAATATTTCTGCAATTAATATTTACTCAATACCCATATACCCTTCCTGTATATTGTTTCTAAAGATATGTAGAACACTTTTGTGTAAAAATTTTGTAAAATTTTTGCTTTTTTCATTGAAAAACTTGAAGCTAAAAAACACCATTTTTACTATGGATTCCTATGGAAATCATTGAAAAGTTATACCACTAAAAAAGCTTCTAAAAAATACGTCATAATGATTATGGCTCTATACTCTAGAAGGCTCTGGTTTAGCTCGTCAATTAAATTAATTTTCTTGTGTCGTTGATCATTTGTTATGACGTTTTGTTTCAAATAAATATTGTCAGTAAATCTATGCAGGATCAAAATATCGATGTCAGCAAAACCGCGGATTTAATCAAAAGATGTATTGAATTTTTCAAAGATTACAAATAGACCGGTTTGGAGAAAGCTATTTTAGTCACCAAAGAACTGTTCGGATTCCTCGATGCTGAAACTGACTTTCAATCAACAAACCAAATAAGATACGTAAAATGGCCCTAATTATAGGGTAGAGGGTAGAGATGAGTCCATTTTAACGCCTAAAAAACAATTTGAAATAGAATTTTTCAACATATTGCTTGATACCGTAATGATGTCGATTCAAGAAAGATTTGAACTAATTAGCCAGCATGCCGAAACCTGAGGATTCCTTTACGATCTAAAAAATCTGCCAAAATGAGAAGAACTTGAAAAACACTGTAACGATCTTCAGTTGGTTTTAACAGTTGGTGAGACTTCCAATATTGAAAGGACTATTTTATGTGATGAACTCATCAGTATTAAAAAAACTGTCGAGCTTTCTTGATGATTCGTCCCCAATCAATATTCTTAATTTCATTAGAAAAAATAAAATTGAACATTTATATCCTAATGTATGGGATAGTTTAAGAACGTTATTAACTACACCTGTTTCGGTTGCCAGTGGTGAAAGAAGCTTTTCAAAATTAAAATTAATTAAAATATATTTAAGGTTAACTATGTCGCAATAAAAGTTGAGTTTATTACCAATTCTTTCAATTGAAAATGATGTAGCCCAAAGTATCGATTTCTCCGAAGTACTAAACTCTTTCGCAAGCAAGAAAGCGCGAAAAATAGATTTTTAAAAGAAAACTGTGTTTAATGACTGTCATTATTAATTTAATATATTAATAAGAATAAATAAAATATATTAATAAGAATAAATACAATTATTGGTTACAAATATTTTTATTAAATAAAACATTTATGAATTACTATAATGTTTGATTCTTATTGCCCTTACATATTATTATTAACTAAAAGCAACAAAATAAAATTATAGTGTCTACTATTAATCTCAAATTTATCTAACCTCTTTCTAACCAATTCCCTACTTTAGCATCCTTACATTTGGTACTCTTTCTTTCAAGCCTATGCAGTTTTAAAACTATATAGTTCCAATAAAATGTCGGATTGCATCTTGCTCTAAATTTGATTTCTTATTTTCTTATTAAACTCCCAATTTCATAATTCATTTTTTTATCAATTAAAAAAAATAACAGGGGCGGTTCAACAATTCTCGCGCAGGGCGCTCAAACGTCTGGAGCCGGCGCCTGATAGTACAATGTACGACTAATAAACCAGCGTTGATTTCAGTTCGCTGAAAAAATCAACAAGGCTATAGTCCATGGCAAATGGAGAGCTAAAATATTTTTGGTTCGTTTTCGGTTAGAAAGCTAATTATTATGATAATACAATTTATAACTAATAAACCAGCCTTGACTCCAGTTCGCTGAAAAAATCAATAAGGCTATAGCACATGGCATTTGGAGAGCTAAAATATTTTTTGTTCGTTTTCGGTTTCGTTTTATAACTAATAAACCAGCCTTGATTTCAGTTCGCTGAAAAAATCAACAAGGCTATAGTCCATGGCATTGGGAGAGCTAAAATATTTTTTGTTCGTTTTCGGTTAGAAGGCTAATGATTATGACAATACAATTAATGACTAATAAACCAGTCTTGATTCCAGTTCGCTAGCATAACCCGATTGATAGAAATAGCTGTTCTTAGTAGACTTTTAGTACACTAGAGATGGATCGACATATTTTCGAAACTAGATTGAATATTTACAATCTGTATGAAGTTCTTATATAACAAAAAGGTCCTCGAATAAGGACACTCGAATTTTGAATGTAAATAACACAAGTTGTGTGTGAGATATCTACTCTAACGGATATAACGTCGTTATGTTGATTCTAAAGGCATCAATTTGTTGAGGTTTATTCGTATAGATGTGCGATTAAGATAGCCCCAAACGAAGAAGTTTAACGGCGTTAAATCACACGATCTCGGTGGCCAGTTCACGTCTCCGCCCCGCGAGATAACCATGCCCTCAATCGCTCGTGGAAAATGTCCATCATGATAATATGAGCTTTGTGATACGTAGCGCCATCCTGTTGGAACCAAATGTCGTCGGTATCCATGTCATCTAGTTAAGGCCACAAGAAGTTGATTATCATTGATCTGTAGCGCTCGCTGTTGATGGTTATGGCAATGCCAGTTTCGTTTTGGAAGAATTACAGATCGATGATTCCGGTAGAACAAAATCTGCACCAAACAGTACCTTTTTGGGGTAATTTTGGTGGTTGGTGTATTTCATGTAGATTGGTATATCCCCAAATCTGACAAATTTGCTTCTTGACAAATCTATTCATCCAATAACGGGCTTTGTCGCTCAAGATGATTTTTTTGGCGTAATTTTGAAGTAATGTCTTGATTTTAATACTTAAAGTTGATGATTTCCGCACGTTGTATATAACCTAACAAATTTCGAGCGTTCCTTTTGATAGACCCTTTATCATTGTATTTAGTTTTGCTCATTAAAGATTGCTTGACAACTGTCTTATTGACCACAATTACATTTAGAATTGTTACCAGATTTGGTTTTATATAGTATAGTAGCTCAATTTAATTTTTACCATTGTCTGTACCTAGTAAAACTCTATTATTAATTAATTGATTTACAATCTGTTTTAAAAATATGAAATTATAAAATCAATGAACTAGCAGAAACTGTTGCTCAATTAGAATACCTTAAAAACTAAAAAAAATTACACGAAATCTAACAAGTATACAATGTTAAATTAATAGGATTTCGATTAATTTTTAGAGGGGCCGATTACGCGAAGTTTTGCTCAAAAAGTGTTGCTTAAAAATTTTTTATTATTAACAGATAATAAATCTGTAAGCACTCGTGAACATATTTGTACATTCCAAATAATTTATATTCACCAGATTTGGTTAAAGCAGGAGTAGCTCAATATAATTTTGCATCGCATTTAAAAATATTTTGTATTATTTCAGGCCTCGTTTTCTAACCCTTCAATATCAGTATACCCATTAATTCCCAAACAATATAAATCCTTACCTCATTATAATAACAAAGATTAAGAAATTAATTTTGTTTTTTGTTTTAATATCGCAAGTAGATTTAAATTAATCTTCTTATAACACTTTTTTTGTGTGCTACTCTACCACTTTTAATTTCTTTTCTCGTAAATTTCTTAATTCCTGTATATAGGATTTTAAAATTTAATTTTTTATTTTTTATCTCAAACTGAATAAATTGTCTATGATAATGAGGTAGAATATACGATGAAGACTATGATACATTAGGCAAAAGATTTATCCATTAATGAACGTGTTTAGTATTTAAACCACAATTTATTAGTTTCTAATTTATATAAGTAAATTAAATTGTATTATAGGTGGGAGGTGCGGTTGCGGTTCTACTATTATATCAACAACAAACTTTAATTTTAATTATGTGTATGTAATGCGATAATAGTTTGTATGTGGAATTATATTAAATAGTTTTGAGAGTTAATTAATTGATAATCTTTCTGGCTGGATTGTTAACTATATACAAAAAGGCAAAGGATTTACACGTACGTAAACATAATTGTTTATACCTATAGTGATGAAATTCAGTTGTACTAAAACCATTCAATCATAAATCAATTTTTATGATTATCACATTATATCGTTATTAATTTAATTTTTATATCTCCGTATCTGTTATAAATACGTATTTTTCCACCTTTTAACGAAAATAAAAGTTTTTCTTTTCCAATAAAAATGCCATCATTTAAAAACACGTTCATATTTTTATTGACTATATCGTCGTCGGGATATACTCGTATATAAATTTATCATGATCATTAAAATCCCTAAGGGACATAAAAAGTAATAATCGTAATAAGAATAATTTTATTATCATTATTCTTCCTAAACTTATGAGTCTGTGCGCCAATATTGTGTACACACAACTGAAGAAAGCTCTCCCTTATACTCGTACATTAAAAAAAATGAAAATAAAAAGTAAAAATCTAATCAAATCGTATAAAAGCTTAACCTATTTGAGACTACATATATACATATATAGGAAACTTACACATCTTAATCGATTTTCTTATGCCTTACGTTTCATCACATTTTATTTGTAAGATAATTTTATTACCCGTTCTTATATTGCCAACTAAAAGACAAAAAAAAAATTAGAACCGGTGTTATATGGCATATCTTTTAGATGACGGCTGGAGTAATAATAAGAATAATAATAGTAATTTTTATGACACAATAAAATGTACATCATAAAAACATTATATTTGTCTTAAGGAATTGAAATATGTGTGTGCGTCCGCATAGTCTGTATACCGATTTCGATTGTAATTTACGATTAGTAAAAGATTGCCCTGTGGTGTGTAGGGTAGTGTTTCTTATTAAACGCTTTCTACATTTAGAAAAATGTTTCTGAAATAAAACGAACGATTCTTAACGGCTCATGATCGATCTTGTGATCAACATTATAAAATCATATATTTGAATCACAATTAAAAACTAAGACCATTAAAGAAACGAGTTTCATCTTCTTTTAAATTTAAACATTTCTAATAATTCGGTACCAGCGTGATATGTTGTTGTTGCCAAAATTCTAAATGTAGCATTTTTTGTCAGATCTAATACAATTTTAAAGTTTTATTTTCGGATCATGTTGGGTCAATGTTAAGCTTGTAGCAAGCTTTAACAAAGCTTTGATTATTTTAAGCTTTTTTGCTTAAAAATTATTTATGTCAGATTTATGGATAAACCATAATACCATTTTATTTATCAATAATTTTACAGCACTTTATGAGCTTTTAAGTTTAGAATAACCCAAAATCAAATAACGATTAAATTATCGTAAAAATCACGTTTGAAGTAGTTTGGTTTCAGATTCTAGAATTTTTTAAATACTCATTTCACATCAATTTTCTAATTAATCCTTATTAAACCGGCGTGGTATGTTGTTGTTGTCAAAATACTAAATGTAGCTCTACTGTTGCCAGACTTGTAGTCAGATGAGGTATATTTTCGTGCTATTTTTGGGCATTGTTTAGTCTATTAATAATATTTACACAGTTTAAACAAGAAAACTGCCAAACCTAATAAAACTTTTATTGGGTCGAGCTTTTGTGATTGAAAATTATTTATGTAAACTTTTTACACAAGGTAAGATTGTCTAAACAGTAATACCATTTTAGCTATAAATACTTGTACAGAGCTTTATGAGCTCTTAGGTTTAGAATAAGCTAAAAACAAATAACGATTTGTAGCGTCCCATACGATAGAGATATAAAAATGGAAACGTCTTTTAATATAATATGTTCATTTTTACTGTCATTTACTTGCTCCCGTAAGACTCACCGTTTTTTGTAATAAATTGCTGATAATGTTTAAAAAGTGCATATTAAAATTATTAGTAATGCAACCGAATATTTGTATTTTGATAAGCTGCATTGAAGTAAACGTGTAGCTATTGGTCACTAGATCGCTTTAATTGAGAATAGCTGTTGTTTGATCGAGATGAAAGAAGGCAGCCAAGACGGAAAATAATTTTGTAGAAGTTGAGCAATTGAGCAGAAAAAAACGTCGACGACGAACAGCCAAGTTTTGGTACCCCACCTATGAGAAATGGAAATTTTCTAAAAATTATTGAATGGATTATTGCGTCAATTGTGGCCAAACTCCGTGTATTAGAATATTTTTCTTTTCTCTTGGCCGTCTCAGCCGAAAATTACCAGCCGACATATTCCAGCCAAAACATATTTCATATGCGTTTTTTGCCCTTTTTAGAGTATAGCATAATGAAAGTTTATTTAACTGAATTAGTTAACAATGCGTCATTAAAACTTAAAGTTACAGATTAGAGCCGTCTAAGGCCTTTGCTAGGCTTGAAGGAAAGAGTTTAAAAAAATTAACAAAGAGATGTATAAATATCTATTATTAAACAATGTCCAGCGTTATCTTAAAACGAAATAAACTACTGTCAGGCAGTGCCATTTTGATTATATTGCTTTCGGTTAGTTCATGGTTAACAAGCACAGTCGTATAATATTTAAAGGGATGTCTATTATACGATCAACAACGTGTATATAGTGATTAATTATTGAGACATTAAGAATTTATTGGGTCGCAATAATGTGCCGCCCCGGTGACCCAAAAAACCCATTTTTGGCTAATGTCCTGTACTATGTAGCCAGGCGCAAATTCCCAAAACAACGTAATTGTTTAGGATGACAGCACACAACAAATCTATCGATACTGTTGACACAACACTGAAGCATCCGAGAGGGAATAGTGAGCTTATGGGAGGAGTTCTGGTCCTTTCCTGTGGCGACTTCAGACAAATTCTTCCAATCATTACAAAGCGAAGCTGTCAAATGAAAGTCATGCCTCGCTGCTTAAAGAATTCAGCTTTGTGGAAGTAAGTCATTAAAATCAGTTTAACAAAGGAAGATTATATTTCCACAACATTTTGATAAAATGGTATCATCCGTCGAAAAATTCATTAATACTATATTTACCGTAGCCATTCTCTGCATTATTTGAATCAGACCTGGTTGTGCGAGACAGCCATTCTTGCAGCGAAAAACAACGACGTGGACAATATGAACAACTTAATAATACATATTCACGGGCTCCGTGGCTGAGTATAAATCCACACAGTGATGGATGCAGATGAGGCAGTAAATTACACAAAAAAGTTTCTCAATTCCACCGATCACCTCCGACTGAAAGTACGATGCCCGGTTATTTTACAACAGAACCTAAACCCGTCGAGATTATGCATGGGATGCGCTGAATATATTGGAAGCAACTAAAACGATTTGAAATATTCTAAATTAAATTGCTTCAAAATTTGAATAAATTGTCAAACTGTTGATGGTTTCAACAGGCCTTTTCAATTATTTAGTTTCAAATAAATAAAATACATTGATAATTAAATTCTGATTATGTTATATCGTACACAATGTAGAAACATAGCAACAATTATTAACAAATTATTGAATTAGATCACTAAATTTCGAATAACGCCGGGTATTTTAGCTAATTTCATATAAATCTTCTAATTAGCCCAGCTTGTTATGTTGTTGTTCTCAAAATTCTAAATTATTGTTGCAGTTCTCTTATAATTTCAAATATATTCATCTGATTATCAAGGTATTAACCATTATTTTTGGGCGAAATTGCCAAACTCAAATTTAAAAATGCTGTTAATTGTTTAAGCTTTTGTGCTTGAACATTATTTAAGTATGTAATGTTGGGTAAACAGTAATATTATGTTAATCAAATTAAATGTACAGAGCTTTATGAGCTTTTAAATATTGAATAAGCTTAAAACAAGCATAGATCTGATTTTCGTTTGTAACACATTAAATAATTCGAGTTGTTGTTGTCAAATTTGTTGTCAAACCAAAGGCGATATACCTTCTGAATCATCTATTTCATCATCAAAACCCATGTAACAATTTCCTTCCATTTTTAATTTAATTTTCTACACTTTCACTGAAAATATAATAAAAAGGGCAGGTTAAATTATGATCGCAGGCGAGAGATGATTATTAATTATACTCTTGAAGGTGACATATACCATATATTATTAGGGGTGAAATCTATTATACATAACACACATATAAAATTATCCTCATTCATATCGACCGAAGGAGGTTAGGAGGGGGGAGGGTTTCACAATATAATAGTTATTATTTTTTGATTACGATAAATATTAAATTTAGTTCATTTTTTATTGTTGTGTCATAATTTTTCCATCATTCGTTGGTGGGTGGTCGGATATTGTTTAAAAGTCATTCGACTTATATGTTATTGTTTCAAAAGTCAAAAGGTATATATATGTATACATTTAGATGAGTATAGTAAGCGATGATTAATTAAAGCTGACATATTTAAATACAAATATGGTATACATGTGAATGACTTGTGTAATTTTTGTGATGAATGAACAAAATTTAAAATGTAGCGGAAAACCCCGGTATATACACACAAATAATTATACATTCCCGTATATTATAATCAAATATTCCCTTTTTTTATACAACAACAATACTTTATAGAAGTAAAAAAGTCTTAAGAATTAAAAAGGAAAAATCTTTTTATTTATTTAACGTCTTATTTAAGGAATAAGGTAGATTGAATGTATATACGAGTCTATATAAATTTTTTTTATTTGCACTTCGCTTAACAAAAAAATCTTGAGAAATTCGTTTTTCGTGTATGAACATTAGAAAATCTTCTGTAAATATTAAGTAAAAGAAAAGCACACATTTTTTTTTTAATTTCTTTAATTTTTTATTTTATATAATATTGCTTAAAAAGAATAAATTAAAGATTGTTCTGGAAAGTATGTATAACTTAGTGCTTAAAATATATATGTAAATGTAAAGAAATAATATTTGTTTGGCGTTTCATTCTTGCAGGTACAAAAGCTAAGCCAATAAAAATAAAATTCCAAGCTTGTTTCCTTTGCCGAGTACAATTTATTTATTCTAATAAAGCTTTTCGGCTAACTCATTGACTATATATCACTAACAAAGTCTGCACGGAATGTATTAAACTGGCAGGACATTTCTCTTTCTTTTCAAGATCGTTATATAGATTGTAAAGAATCACACCCTTTTAGAGATGATGTTGTCTAGCAAAATGTACCGGATCTTGAAGAGATAACCTCGACAAAATGATTCTTCAAAACACGGTGAGACAAGAGCTCTGAAGGGTACGCCAGCTCCGGATAACTGACAACCACCGGTTAAAATTAGCTGCACAAAACAAGGTTCCAGCGAGGTGGACCTTGTTTCCCTCAAATTTTGTGCATATATATAGTTAAAGGGGACAGACAACGAGAGCGGTGCTTCTCAGGCCAATCCTAGAAAACAAGAACCAAGCAGGGACTACTTCTGTGAGTGAAACAGTTGTTGGTATTTAATAGAACTTGACCCTTTCAATAGTCGTCTAAAAAAAAGTGAACGCATTCTTTAACCTGGAACAATCCGCAGTGAAAAAAGTTAGTATTACTGAGCAGAAGCACTTGTGATCATGAGGCGTCAGGAATATTATTTTAGGGCACAACAATCAATGCAATAACTGAATTGAACTATAGGAACATTAAAATGAACAGACGGACATTTTTTTTGCGTTTTCGGGCTCAATGACCATTACAACGTCGAGATGGTTTTGTACAAACAAAATGTTTGTTTTTTTCGGATCGATAATTTTTAAAATGTCCCGAAAATTAACTTAGGCCCGCAAAAATCAAACATTATATGGTTGTCTAAAACCATCTCGACATTTTAAACATCTTTGGACCCGAAAATGCCCAAATCATGTTTCTCCGTCTATCAGAATTCTCTGTACATCGAGACGGTCGGGGATCTGCCATAAGAATTGAACCAAAACCATGGGGATTGCTCGTTAAGTTATGAGTTGAGTTGGATGTTGAGTAAGGGTTTAGTGAGGGGTTCATTTGTGGATGTATTTTGGGGTGAGTTGAGGCATTGAGTTGGAAGTTACCTGAGGTTGACAGATTGGATTAGTTGGCGAATAATTTAGAGTCGTGTTGTCGGCTTAGTTGGACGTTAGGTTGAATTGGTCTGAGTTGTTTTTCCAAAATACTTCAAAACAAGTAAACGATTAGGTATCCTTTAAGCAAAATCCAAGTTGAAGTTCAATTAAATCCTTCTAAGAAAATGTAGTTATAATTTGCGTTGAACTGAAAAAATTTTATCAGCCTGCATTATTTCGAGGAAACATTTATTTTAATTGGCAATAATGCATCATGTTCAATTACATTTTTGAATAAAGTTTACAATTCCTCAGATGCTTGATTTGGGTCTTCTCTTAAAATTTCTGAAGTTTTCTGTTTGGTAAAGATTTTTTGAAAAGGTGTCCTATGGCGAAATCTAAAATAGTTCTTGGTATTGGATCAATAAGCAACAAAATACTCTCTATATCCTTAAATCGAACGAATGATTCCGGAAATTTTAAAAATTGTAGACTTCTTAAAGAAATCTTCTAATCTTTAGTTCAAACAACAAATATATCCACACCAAAACTAATAATAATAATTAGATAAATTAACTTCACATAGATACGTTCACACATAAAACATTCCCCAAAAGGTAAAGATCTAACAATTTATGTACTCGTATACATATTATATAGACAACAAACAATTAAAATACTTATCTAGTATCATATTGAGATGGAAAAACAGATTATTTCGAGAAATAAAAACAAAAAAAAAACGAAGAACTTGTACATTTTTATGACAGCATTAAAAGTTAGAATAATAAATTATATTTTTCTCTCCTGGTGGAAATAACTCAACCTATTCCGATTCATGCAACAGTGACTATATATTATACAAACTATCACTAAATACAAGTAGTACTACCCAACTACTATGTAGATATACTCGTGTATAGTAAAAATACTGACAATAAATCAAAATCTCTATCTTGTACACCTCTCCTACTTATACCGTATATATGAAAACTATCAGTTATGGCAAAACCTTTTTAATAACAAACAATAATAGTTCAGTAATTGTAACACATGTGAAATTATCTTCGTGTATTGTTGGGGATACCAAACTATATCACCAAAAAAAAAAAACAAAAAAAAAATGTCTAGAAAAATGAAAAACCTGGAAAAACTGTTTGTATTTGTTGTTTTTTGATAAAAGTTAGTTTTTCCTCTTCGATAGAATAAAAAAATAAAATTTTGTAACACGTTCACAATTTAATATCAAAGCTTTTAGCAGCACAGTAGATAGATTTTGTTTTTGTTTTGTTTTCGTGCTTTTGGGTTAACACTTTAATATTGCAATTAAATTGGTTTCTATTCTCGTTAAGTTGTTATTATCATCACCTTTGGTCTTTATTTGAACTTTCGTCCAATAACTTTTTTGTCATTGTGTACATAAGGTTTACTTGTAATTAGATGGTGTTATATTGTCTTTAAGATTTCATCATCTAAAGTACAAAAGTTTAAAGCTAATAAATTATCTGTCAATTACGTTAATATTTATGGTTGAACAACCTTAAAAATTCTAAAGAACGAATACTTCTTTTCTATATGTACTATATATGATATACTTAACCGTAGTGAGAAGAAAATCTTATTTACTTTGGCGTCTAGCCTAAACACAATGTATATTGTTGTTTCTTATCAAATTGTGAATGTGTGTGTGTATTGCCATTAAACAGTCTATTGATTTTCTATATGGTATATTGCTTTATTGGGTGCTCTTTTATGTACACTAGACTACACTAATCTACCTGACTAATATGGCAAATGTTTGTTTTGTTAACAAAATTGAAATACTGCACATGTTTAGGTTTTCTTTAGTGTTATAGTGCTTAATACAGTCAACCCATATTTTTTCCTAAAATTATGAAATTTTCGAATTTCTTTAATATTAAAGGTCAACACCATTTATTTTCCCTATTTGGATTTGTTGTGGCTGATCAGAGGTTAGGTAATCGTCTAAAAATACTGCAAGGTTCATGTGAAGTTAGAGAAGTCTTTGTCTGCAGCAGCCAAATTACAGAAGAAGGTTAGCAGTTTGGAAGAAGAAGAAGAAGAATTTCTTTACAGCCTAAATGTATTGAATTTTATTTATCTTGTTTAAAATATGTTTAAAATTGACATAATTTGAACTAAAATTTTGAAAACTTTACTATTTTCGAGTCAAAACAAATGTTATGATGTTTTTATAAAAATCAAATTCTTACAAAAAATTTGTAGAAAGAGATATCTAGTCAAATTAGAATGTTGAATGAAGATTTATTTAATCTTAATTCGAAATTTTATATTTAAGTCACATTCAAAATATAGCTAAATGTATATAGTTAAACACAGTTGTTAAAATCTCAAAACAAATTTTCACTCAAATTTGTCAAGTGTTGAGTATGTCTAAATATTATTTGGCATGCATGTTTATGCTAAATTTTAATGGGTTACAAAAATTATCCAATATATCGTCAATATTGGTATAAAAGCACAAAACTTTTGAATGAAAATGTAATAGTGATGTTGCTAGTATACCTGCAAGCTCCAAGTAAGTCATTTCATATAAAAATTGAGTGGCAGGCTATTACAAATGAAAGTAATATCTAAAATTGTCACTCAAAACTTGAGCTGATCTGACAAATCGTACTACGTTAAAAATGTTTCATAAAATCTAGATACAATCAACACCTAATTGGAAAATTTTCAATCTTCAAATTTAGTAAGAAGCAATATCATTAACAGTTGAGTGAAACTTTATTGTCAGATTTTATTAAACTGGAAAATACATTTAGCTGAATTTAGCCTAAGATAAAAACGTGTAATTTACATAAGGCCACTTTATACATTATGTATGAAAAAAATGTAAAAACTATACCGTAAATTAAATAAACTGACTATATTTAATTATTTTTATTGAATAATTGTGAAAACTTCGTACGAAATACATACAAAAATAATTCTTTTTAATTTTTTGTATAGCTACTCGTCTTAAAATACTTAGCGTCATGCTTAATTATATCCTAATGAGTATAAACCCCACCTAAATGTAAAAAGTTGGTATTGCATGTCAAAATTATTATTAGTATTTTAATAAAGAAATGTAAACAAAACTTTAATTTTTGTTGTCATATGCACCTATATTTTCAAATTTGTAATTCGGAAATATTTTTTTTTTGTGTGCAATTCTATGAAAATGATATATCGAATCCTAATATAAGATATTTTCGAATTCTGACATCGTAAGTTCAAATTAGGATATGATTTATCTAGTGACTTATCGAACAAATTTTGTCAACGATCAGACACGATATATCGAATTTTGATATCCATACTCAAGCTCTTACATGAACTATTGAATTCTGACATCATAAAGTCAAACGCTGAAGAAATTTATCGAATTTTATATGAGATATGAAATTCTTTGATATATATTCTCAAGACTTCAAAATTCGAGTTTTTTTGTCAGAACATGATATATCCAATTATGATATGAAATCTCGAATTTTGAAATGATACATCGAATTCTGAAGTCATGAAATGATATAACAAATTCTGATAAGGCATTTCGAATTCTGTTGACCGAATATTTCCAATATGGAAAAAGTTAAAATATCGACGTAACATATAAAATTTGACTTATGATATCGAATTCTAAAACCAAAATTTGAAATTCTGATATAACCTTCATGGCACAAATTGTGACAACCTTTCAAATTCTGGAGTGACATAACGAATTCTGTTATCATTTATCTAATTTTGACATAATACTTTAGACAGCCACAAAATTGATCGCGATTTTCATTTATCCCGATTGTTAAAAATTGTGTTCTAAAAATGAGATAATCCTGTTTTTTGTAAAAATCGTGTAATGAGAGACAGGCAAAAATGTTTTATTAATTTAGAATTCACGATTATTCGGTTTGTGTCTGCCTACGGTATAAGATATACAATTCTGACATTATATATTCATATTCTGACATGTCATATCAAATTTTGACGCCGTATGTAGAATTCTGACACCAAAAATTCAAATTCTGATTTTAGACATATCGAATTTAGACAGCATTAACTCTAACTTTGGCAGAACAAATCGAATTCGGGCTTGATATATCGAATTCGGAAAATATTTATTGAGTTTTCCGTTGGTATATCAAATTCTGACATGATATATCGAACTACATACTACTACATCAAAACATTAAATGTGTCAATAATATCAAAACATTATATTATTGACACATTTAATACATAAATTCCGAAAACAAAAATGTAAATTCTGAATGATATGTGTATCAAATTCAAACGGGATACCTATATCAATTCTGACATCATATATTCAAATTCTGACACGACATATCGAATTCTGGCTTGATATAATGATATATCGAAATTTGGCAGCTGATATTTAATTTATGACATGACGTATCGAATTCTGACATGAAGTAACGAATGGTACAATTTATCGGATTCTGACATAATATCTCGAATATGTGACATATAGATTTCTGATATGATATATCGATTACTGACATCATAAATACAAATTCTGATATTGCATTTCTAATTCTGACATAAAGTATAGAACTCTTCATAATAACTCGAATTCTGGCATCAAAAATTCAAATTCTGATATGAGATATCGAATTTTGACATCCAAGATTTAAATTTTGATAAAACATATCGAATTCGCTTATGATTTTTCGAATTCTGATATGAGGTATCTAGTTTTGGCATGACCAATTCAAATTTTGACATGACATATTAAATTTTGACATGCTATCTCGATTTCTAACATAATTTATTTTATTCTTAGTATGATGTATCTACATGATGTATTGAATTCTGACATGATCTACCGAATTTTAACAATCTTCGGAACATATTAAAATCATATACATTAAAATTAACTGGTGTGGTATAAAATCAAGAATCTGCCTATCAGTCGGTTTTCGTTGAATGATTGTTCGTAAACACTAATATACTTCTACGTGTTAATTTGTAAAAACACACTAAAAAATGGTCTAAGGACCGGTTGCATATTGGAAATTACAACAATTAATTAATTAACATTCAAAATTAAAGTAAAACAATTAGCTTACACAGAAATAGGGCTGTGTGAATGTTGTGAAGAAGACAAATTGTAAGAGAATTTGGCTGTATTAGTAAAATTCGCTAATACAACAAGCACAGTACATTCTGTATATATAGAATGTAAAATTGTGGTACAATTAGTCCAGTCGCCGCGGCCTGATGAGAAGATTGATTTTTTCAAAATCATAAACTCATCAGTTCGAAACTGGATTAATTCTCTTACAATTTTCGGAACATATTAAAATCATATACATTAAAATTTTAACATCAAAAACTCAAATTCGGATATGACATATCAAATTCAGACATAATATATCAAGTTGAATTCTGATATTGTAAATCTAACTCTTACATCATTTATCGGATTTTGATATGATAATTCGAATTCTGGCATCATAAATTCAAACTCTGACATGACTGGGATTCTGGCGTAATATCTCGAATATGTGACATGGCGAATTCTGGCGTGATATATCGAATTCTGACATAAGATATAGAATTCTGATACCATAAATGCAAATACATTATTGTATATCAGATTGTGCTATGAAGTTTGGAATTTTGACATGAGATATCTAATTCTGGCATAGCATAATACGTCGAATTTTGATATGATATATGTCGATTTCTGACATAATTTATTGAATGGTAGTAGCTTGGATGCATAATATCTCATTGGGTTGATATGGTAGTTAATTTCTGTTGGTTTTGTGGCCGCAGCCCTTGGATGGATATATCAACTTAATTTTTATATTAAACGTTCAGCCAAGCAATCCAAGGGAAGAGCTCTATTGATTTGGACGTTACTCCTTTTAGAATGTTCGGTTATACGAAGGTTTTTATTGACCAACCTCTTTAAAATTGAGAAAAAATATAAGATAAACGGTAGCTATATTCGAAAAAAAATAAGAAATAGAAATTGTCTGGTGAAAAAATCATCACAGTCATTTTACGATTGAAATGACACGTTCTAAAATAACATAAGGTAAAAAACTGGGTATTTCGATGAAAATGGTCTAAATAAATTAAAGTGAAGTTATGATATAGCCAATTAGGATATAATATCTTGGTTAATTCTTACCCGATTTGGATGAATTCCAACGTGTGCGAGGGAATTTTGGATGGAACTTGGATAATTATTAATATGTTCACGAATACGCCCAACTGTGGCCAGAACCCACCAAATTGGAATTTAGTTGAATTTAATTTTTAATATGATAGGTTTCCATTTAAGCTAAATTTTAAGTGAACTGATTAAATTTTTTTTTGTTAAATTTCGAGAATAGAACCAAATTTTTTTTTATTTCACAATCAATGATATCCATACTATCGAGAAAGGTTACGAAATTCTGCATTCTAAGTAGTTTGACATCAAATCACAAAATAACAACAATCAAAATTTAATTTGGATACATGTATACAGGACAAAAATGTAAAATTTTTGTAAACCTGAAAGCTCATCAAAAAAATGTCTACATTTTATTTTCTTCTTTATTTGCTAATTGCAATTCATTCACAAAAAAAATGATGGGGGGGGGGGGAGGTCTCGTGTATGGTGATCACAATGATGATAACAAAACGTTGCAAAAGAACTTTTTTTTTTGTTTTGTGTGTGTGTGACTGTGCATTGCATGTACATAATATGTATCCAGATGGAAAAATTTAAAAGAATTATTTTGTTATGGAAAGAATTTTTCCGGCTATTGTTGTGTTTACGTGTACCAAGTGGTAGATACCACAAAAATATGGAAATGTTGACAGAATTTTAAAATTGTGATAATTGAAAAGATTTTAATTAAAAAACAATGTAGTCAATCAAAAAAGTTTTTTACCTGTTACCATCATCGCAATGTAATAGTTTGGTAGAGCTTTTAAATTAATTCGCCCAAATGTTTGCTTTTAATAAGTTTATCTTTTTTGTTTTTTTAATTCTGTTCATTCGAAATTTGCTTATACGTGTATAGGTGTAATGGTTCATAATATTGTGATGGTCACGGTCAAAGACATGGTTTTTACGTTATTCGTTGTACCGCGAATTGCTAATTAATACAAACCAATACATGTGTATCGAATTTTATTATTTTTTAAGCTATACGCAGCAATATTGACGGAAATGTTATTTTGGTTATTTTATGTGATTTTTACACTTTCTTTGAGTTTATAATTATTGCGCGGTACGCGATTCAACAAAAACATAAAAGAAATTGGTGAATACAAGTATCTTGTCTAATTGAGGGTGGTCTAGCGGATGTGGGTGTTTATCAAGATCTAATGTATTAAGTATAAAACATTAGTTATAACACTACAATCAAATACTTCAATGGGCCTGATAATATTTTATGATAATATTTGGATATTTAGATAAATACATAAAATTATATCAATCCATATTGTATAGTGAAAGTAACAAAAAAAAAACTATTTCACTGAATGACATCTTTCGAGTTTATGTAAAAATGTTTAATATTTAATAGATATCCAACATTATTAATAAACAAATCGAACTGTAGTTAAAAAAAGTGAAATTTATGTATTTCGAAATATATGTAATGCAGCTATTTATAAATTGCATATATTATTATAAAAAAATGACAGTGGTCAGACTTTGGAAAAATAAATTATGTAATACTGAGCTTAGAAGGTAGAAATGTAATGAAAAACAACATATTTGTTTGTGGCTAGAAGATTTTGTTTTGGAACGTTAATCTTTAAACTTTAGCCAAAAATGAAGAAGTCTAAACGCCCAAGGCCGATCAACATACATATAATTCGGACAATTTACTTTTGCAAATCACTTTCGATTTTGTGTATGAGTTGTGTAATAATTAACAATAACCATTTTTTATATCAACAAAGACGTTCACTGCATCTGATAGGTTTGTGATCGTCTTAAGATCTAGAAAGTTATTATTTTTATAATTTTTAATTGGATTGATCACCATAGTAAATACGGTATGAATTCGATTTTTTGTCTTTAACATTCAATTTTTTTTTTTAAATAATTTTGAACATTCTATACGGAAGTAGCAATTCTAAACAAAAATGATTGATATGAAGAAAACGGTTTTACATTACGTAATCTGGGGACCCCTTAATATCTAATTAATTACATTTTTCTTTAGAAAATTGGATTGAATTGTCTACTATGTTTTGGTGATACTATAGTCATTTGACTGGAATTTATTCTACTTTTGATGGGTGGGCGAGTAGGCAGTCCGATATATGTACTAAAAAACATAGTCGAACATTTTAATGATGGACTAATTAATTTAGACTTAATAAAGCGTTTCTGCCATGTTTCTACTCAGAATTAATAGCGAGTTGTCAAGCGAAACCCATTAATAAATTTGTTCACGCAAAATAAAGTTTACGTCGTGTGACGCAGGCCAAAATTGAAGCAAATTAATTTCTTGCTACAGAAGAGAATCGGCAGACTTTCAAACATTGCCGTTTTTTATATTTGGTATGGTGAATGAAGAATATTCTTACCGTCCTTACTGTGCAACACGAGATCACAAAACAACCGCAACTTTTTTTTTTATCGTTTGAATCCGTGCATAATCTGGATGAGATCAAAATCAATTGTGAAAGTATATATACAGCAATGTCACGTAAGAATCATCGAAAATTTTTCCTAGACTTCGAGAATTAATTAAAACATTTTTAGCTTATCCAAAATGTTCTGAATTTGTTGTCTAATTGGTGCATTTTAATATAAGGTCATTAATGGCCAACACCAGTCTTTAGGATTAGTTATTATTATTACATATCCAGTTTAAGCATTTGCGCAAATAGTTTTGCTATGTCAACCCATTCCTGTATAACAATTATATAATTGACATTGAGGACGATTTACGATGTAATCCGAAGAATTTCTAGAGATTTGTCAAATTTAAGCACTATAATAACGGCTTCCCGTCATTTTTAAAAGTCCGTGGTCAAAAATCAGATAATCCAGAGACAATGTGGAGTTTCTTCGCTGAATACTTTAGCAGTATTTTTGTTAAGGATTGCTCAGACTAAAAATATATGCTAACTCCAATAATTCAAAAATTGTTTTTTCAGAACTTGACGTGATGAGGGCTTTCTAAGGGTCCTGGACCAGATGGTTTACCAGTGTTTCTATTGAAGCTGTATGCAGTTGCTTTTGCCGCTCCTTTATGCCATTTATTTAATTTCAGCTTCAGCCAAGGCAAATTTCCTGATCTGTGAAAAATATCAAGTATCATACCGATCCACAAAAACGGGCCCCTCAGAGATATAATTAATTATCGTGGAATTGCAATATTATCTTGCATTCCTAAAGTATGCGATTAAATTGTTAACAATGTGATCTGCTTCCACTCTTCCACTCCAAGCAATGTATTAGCACACGTCAGCATGGACTTTTTCATGGCCGTTCAACGGTCACCAATTTAGCAGTCTTTCAAAATAATTTAATTAAGTCTGATACCTCTAAAGTTCAAGTCGATGTGGTTTATACCGACTTCGCTAAAGCATTCGATAAACTTAATCACAGGATTTTAGTGAATAAGCTCAGTGAACCTAATTGCGACATTATTCCCTTAAATTGGCTGATGTCTTATTTATCGAATCGCAAAATGTTTATCAAGATTAACGAAACGTTCTCAGAAGGTTTTATTGCCACGGGGTGCCTCCAGGTAATCCACAAGAATGTTGTGGGTTTCTTTAAATTTGCAGACTGTATTTTATTTGCTGACGACATGAAAATATATGGAAATATCTCTCAGACCACATTTTGCGGTTGGTGTGTAGTTAACTTTATGTTTCTGAATGTTGATAAGTATCACATAATCACGGTCTTAGTCTCCTGTAGTTTTTGACTATTTTCTAAATGACGTTAGTTTGAAGAGAGTTAATATGGTTACTGATTTGGGCATTTTGTTTAGCTCGAATTTAACGTTTAACTCTCATACAGATGCAGTTGTCAACAAAGCCTTTTCGATGTTGGGGTTTATTAAAAGAAATTCGAAAGATTTTCACGACACATTAACTTTCAAGTCACTGTACACTTCATTTGTTCGTTTACAGCTTGAGTACACGACTGTCATATGATCCCCATTCTACGAATCTCATTCAAACAGAATTGAAAGTATTCAGAAACAGTTTTTGTTATTTGTTATCAGAAAATTACCGTCTTTCGAGCGTGACAATAATTTCAGACTATCACCATTATGTAGACCGATCTCGTTTTCTGGATCTCCAATCTTTAAGTACCGCAGGCGAACCTTCAAATTTTATTATAAAATCATAGTAACTTTATTTTTGACATTTGCATATGATGGTGTATTTGAAAAGGAAAAAATTATTGTTCAGTGCCATTTTGATGTAAGAATGTTTCCCTCAAATTTCATTTACGGGACAAACCAGAGGAAACCGCCATGAAACTGCCAGTAACATGTAAGTGCTAGCGAACCCAAATACTCGGATATTTTAATAACTACCCGAGTAACGCGAGTTACCGATATTTAAAAAAAATCTTAATCTGGTACGAAATTTTCCACCAACTGAAAGACCCTGTATGCCACCAGCTAATTTCAATAACCTCTTCGACATCGGGAGGGTCTTGCATGAATTTTAAAATTGCTGTAGCCATGTATGCATTTTTGTTCTGCGGTATGCAGAAATTGCTCCAAGTGATGAAGCAAAACCTTTTCTAGTATCTTAAGCACCGACGCCATATTATTTCCGGTCTGCCCTTCTGTATATTCCGTCCATAAACTGCGATAGATTTTTTTTTTGTGGGCGAAAAGTGTGCGGAAGTTTATATACGGTTAGCTTAGAGCTATAAGATTTTGAGCCGATATTTGTACTTGGAGTTTACAAAATTCCCCAGATCGAAGCATAGCACTGGAACATTTTTGCTATTGCCATCTGCGTTCCTACCAGTCCGCAAGTTTACTTTCAGACTTTGATGTTCTTCAAAATTTCTGATTAACTGGGGTGAACATACTTTTGCTTTTTCACCGATAGAGTACTCTTCACATTTTCTACATCTATCGGATTTGGGTTTGTGGAAACCCAGATTGAATTCTATGCAGAAGATTTTTCTGTAGTACCTAACTGGATTTCGCTGGATTTATTCCATTTGGGCTACACTGGCTTCCATTTAAATTGTACATCTTTTGAATATTTAGGCGAGCCTTTAGATATTTTTTCGACGTTTTGGCACGATGACAGAGACTTTCCATTACGGGAAAGGAATTTATTTGCCGCTAATTCTACCCGTTATTGTCTATTCGCTTTGTTTGTCTGTTACCAGTTTTCAGTTTATCCTCGATTAATCGGTTTAACGTGCCTAGAAAGTATGGTTTGCACCCCTGAATAATATCTCCTTTTATTTCCAGGTAATAACAGAAAGCTTTTTTCGCCGGCTCGATTGAGCTTCTGATTTTTACGCTCAATTTCACCTTCGTTTGTAAATTTTAAAATAAAATCGTATTTACGTAAAAGGTCAAGATATTAGTAATGTTTAAAAATGAATTGCTTCTCACTTTCACTAATTTTTGTGGCACATTTAAACTTACGGTTTTCGCAGTTTTTTTATTTTTAGTTATTTCTGGAGCAATTAGTTTTCCCCAAGAGTTTATACATTCTTCTCCCCTTTTACCGGTTTGTCTGCTGTGGGCTTACCTGCCAACTTGCTTCATTTTTTGTCCGTTTGCGTTTCCGGTCGTCTTCATTTAGAGTCTCAAATAAAACCTGAACTACCATTATATTTGAAAGTGCAGTAATATCTGTAATATCCGTTACCTGCATATTCTCTAACACTGCTTCATTTATTATTTCTATCATTAAATTGCTGTTATATTCGTGTATCGAGTTACTCGATAAATGGGGTACTACTGTAAGTACCCGTGTACCTCGATACCCGCGGGACTGAATACTCTAGTAAGTACCTTTAAACTGGAGTTTACGTTTAAAAATCTTCAGTTAGAATATTTGGTTGGAGGACTTGGTTCAAGAGAGTTTACCCCGATATCCAGAAAGCAAGTTTTTCGAATATAAAATCCCGAAAAAAAATCGCGACACGACAAACAGAAACTTAAAAAATAACATCTCGAAAAGTAATCTTGTAATTTAAACTCATACTGGAGTTTTTGGGCTATAGATTACAATCCGCCCGCGCTGATTATACTGGAAACGATTGCGACTAGGAGCTTCAAAAGTATACACGACGAAATTGATCTGGTAGTCTTCTGTCTAATGAGCACAGAATCTAAGACCGCATATAAAACATTTTCTTTTGTCGAAATTATGTCAAAATGCACGCGATAATTACATGTTTTAAACCTAAACTCTATCACCAACTTTAAAAAGATCAGCTAAATCATTTTTCCACAATCATGATCAAAATGATGTTTTTTCGCCTCAGTCAGAATTCGAAAACCAGGATTACTACAAATCAGAAAATTCTGAGCCAAAAAATCTAAAATCTGCAATAGTGCTCCGATATGCGGTTCTTCATGCCTCTAAAGATAGGCTTCAGGACCTGTAATTGTTGTGTAAACGCACTTTTTTCAAAATCACCAAAATTCTGTGCAACAAATTTAAAATCTGCAATTATGCTGCGATTGAGATTCTTGATATCTCTAAATGTAGGTATGGGACCTTTAATTGTTAAGCCAATGCACATTTAGATTGCTTTATTAATTTCATTATAAATCAGCAAATTCTGAGCCAACTCGAAAATATGGAAAAAACAGACACATATTTCAACGTATGTTTAAAATTTAGCATTCGTTCCTGCTGAACAAACATTTCTTCAAAGATCTGAAAATGGTTTGAAAAAAATTGTATTGGCGTAGAAACGGTAAATCGATTGTGTTTGCCATCCTTCTGATCGTTTGCGGAATAAGCATAACAGAGCTTACCAAGGACCTAAAATATAGATTGGAGTCTTGGCATAGAAGGCTAAAAGTATTGTTAGGCAGACGTATTGTTCTGTAAAGATTAATTTCCATTTAGGTCAAGAATCGGTACTAGTATTTTGCAAACTACAAGAAATTGAAACAAGCCAACGTAATCAGAAATTCAGAAGTGAATGCTTTATTAAGGAAAATATAGCAAAGGTTCTTATGGTTTTAAACGAAAAGGCGGAGAGTTGTTTCATGGGAGTCTTAAGGGGTATTGCCATTAACTCCAGTCTTTTCGAATATGTGCATATAAAAAAGTTTATCTGAAAACCTTGAGTTAACATATTTTGAGAATTCATATTTTTCATAAAAGTTATCTGTAAAGCTAGATAAATAAAAAAATCTCAAAAGTGTTTTACGTGTCGAAATTTCTTACTGTACCTTACAATTTTTTTTTATTTTCGGGATTTTGTTCAATCTAGATTTCGTTCCTCCTGGAAAACGTGGATTTAAGGAATTTCATCACGATATGCAAGAGAGTTATGGGGGTTTTGTGAGACTTCGACAATCAATACCAAACAAAATTCAATACACATCAGATATACTAGAATAAAAGCCATAAAACTACTAAACACCTCATATTTTGACTAGAAATGGAAAAGTGGCTATTATGAAAGGCTGTTGAAAGTAAAATTAAAAACTAAAAAATTGTGGCATTTTAATGTGTTCCATTCATATACATACATATGTCAAATTGTGATCAAATTAAGGTTGGCAGTTACGAAATAAGCTTCAAGGTAAAATATGACGCTCATAAAATATTACTTGAGTATATGACAAATATGTATTATGACTTAAACGACTTCACTACACCTTATACCAATAAATTTTAAGCTTTACCCCAAATATCACAAAACTTACGAAACATTTTGCTACATTACCAATGTAATTTGAGGTATCTGCCAAAAATATTTAATTACGCATACACAAACCTTAATTAAACTTATACCTATCTCCTACAAATATGATCGTTACTTTCAATTTCATTTTTATTTTTATTTTTTTATTATTATCAGCCAAAAGCCAAAACATTACAGCGTTCGCATAATTGAAAACCACACAAAATAAATTTGGATAGGTGGGGAAACTTTTTTTATTTTTATGTTAAAGCACACACATTGTACAAAGTATGTCATCTTCATGAACATTTTACTTGTATCGATCAGATTGTTACAAGACGTACAATTGAACACATCGACCAAAGAAAATCAGAAGAAAAAAAAATCGATTTTATATAGTTCGCGATCGTTTAACTGAAGAACAAAAAAAAAGAAATTTGTTTATTTTTTGTACATAATAGTTTCTTTATAGTCATTCAGTCTTGTGGTGAGAGTTATAAGTGGCAGATTGAAACGAAGTGAAGCAAATAAAATTTTGAATAAAATGTTATAACAAAAAAAAATAGAAATAAAGTGAATTGTGTGCGTGATTTATAGTGCCAAAAATTATTTAAAGCAAATACAAAAATACAAACATTAAAAAGGAATAAATTAAGCTTAAAATTAAACAAAATAATTTTCAACAATGAAGGTAAATAATGCCGAATTTATTTGGTTATTGTTGTTAAATTTTTGTAGAAATACGTAAACCGTTTTTTTTTTTTTTTTTTTTTTTTTTGGTAATACATACTTTCTCCGATCTCTTAATCATATAAGACAATCACACGTAAAAGCATCAAGTTTCAAATAAAGATGACGTTTTATTGTTCCACTATAAAAATGTGGCAAAAATCCGGTTGAACGTCATGTGAAAATTATTAATTATTGATGTTATTGAAACCTATTGAAGTGAAAATCTGTATAATTTTGTAATGGATCAGTGTCAAAAAATTAAAAGTTTGATGAACTTTTGTGTGGCTGAGAAAATCTTGTTATTGTAACACTTTGATGTTTGGTGGTTAAATATTTGTTAATAAAATTTTTGAAATAGGAAAAGAATTACCACCGACTTTGACCCAATCAGCATTTTATTATAGCAGTTTTAAGGGTTTAGCCTATTTTGCATAACTTTGTTAAGTGATTCGATTTAAGCTTTAGAGATGATGGTACATGATTAAGTCAGACGTATTCTATATTTCTACACCGATAAGATTATAGCATTTGATTTTAAAACGATGTTGTTTTCTTCGATTTTGATTTTAGATTTTGTCACGCAATGTCTTAATTACTGATGTTTTGAATTTGCTTGATTTCAATTAAGATAAAAATAACGTTCAAATTATTATAGAATTATAGATTAAAACAGATTGCGGTTAATCTGTTGTTTTTATTATAAAATGAATTAAGATTTCAATTAAAAATTTTAAAAATATTGAAACACAGAATTAAAAATTAAAATTCAACAGAAAACTAGAATTTTCGACTTCTTGTTTCATTTGGAAATTTTTGAAAATTGGTGCCCACCAAAATTAAAATTGAGTTTATATAAAAATATTTGTAATTTGTAAAATACTTTTGGTGTTTGTCCAAAAATACTTTTTGGTGTTTTTGAAATTTTTGATTGTTTCAATTCTTGTACTTATACGCAGGGTGGCCTTTTTTAAATGCATACAATTTACCTTTAGGTGATATTAGTTCTCACCCTCTATTAAGTACAGGTTAGGTTTAAAAAAAATTTGCAATTTTTGTTTGTGACATATTTTTGATTTTAAAGGGTTTTGAAAATGAGAAAAGTGACTTTTTTTAGATTTTCTACAACTTTTAAGTCCAATTTATTAATTGGGATTTGAGTATTAATAAGCTCTGAACAATTTTTTCTAAATTTTGTATTGTTAAAATATTAACCCTATGTACTATCACAAGAATAAAAATAAAATGTCTTACGATGGCATAAGCTCAGGTCATGTTTCCTTACATTGCAATGTATGCGACACACATTACATTGCAAAATGCTGCATACTGTTTAGCAAGACATATTATAAAAGATACCCCAGGAATTTCTGGCCTTTACTGTAACATGAGTTTTGCTACCATTGTGAAGCAAAATTCACCAAACGTTGGATTTTTATCGACGCAAGCTAGGGAAAGGAAACTGGGTCTAGACTGTTATGAAGCTGGTTAGTTTTACTCTAATAATCAGTAGTTGTTATGATACTGTTCCTGAATAATATGAAATGAACCCCGGATAGAACTGTTGGTTCCTTATTTGCTCAAGAAAATGTTCAATTTGTTCAATACATAATACTAAACTCATCATTGAAGTCACTAGAGAGGAAATGGTGAACACAATTCATGATATTGTGTTGGCGGAACGCTAGTGTGAAAATTATACAGATTCTTAAAGTGATAGAAATCTCAGACGTATGCATATGAAACACCTTACACAAACATTTGGGCATGGAAAAGGTGCTCTTCCATTACAACAATGCATCGACTCACTACTCCTCAGTGGGATTAAGCTAAAGCTCGTCACCCCAATTAAGCCAAATAAACTGATCTAACAATTTGCTGAAAATGACGTAATTGGGACATTCCACTTAAAGATGACAACAAAGCCTCCCGCAAGCATATAATAATATTTGATTCTTCGGCAGGTCTTAACATTAACAATAAGAGTCAACGATACGATGGATAAAATTAAATCGACTCATAAAAATTGGATAGCTACCCAGACAGCCGAAATGTGCGTTCAAAGTAACAACTCTCCTAAGAAATACGAATCGCGCCGCATCGCCTTATGCTTTTTGTGACCCGCGGCTAATTTCTTATTAAGATCACTTCCTGCATCGAATGATTAAAATGTCAATCAACGTTTGTGCGTGGATTTAGGTTGAAATATTAATTATTAAAATGGTTGAAATATTAATTGAATTATTTAATTAAAATGTTGATACACAAGGCCCGAACCAACAATTTTATTGGCTTAAATTAGGGCCTGAATCCCTTTAGCTCGTATTAACAGATGGAACTGCAATCGTAAAATTTAGGCAGAAGATTTGGGCTAAATTTAACAAGGGTAACTTAACTATATAAATCGTGGTTCAGATAGTATCAAGATTTTACTTTTAAATTTTGTTAGCTGTTGCTTTCAACCATTTTAGCTACCGAAACTCTAAGATTTTTGAAGTTTGATTGGCTGCATGAAATAACTCCTTTTAAATTTAATTAACTCACAATGTGAATGTTGTAATTCCCAAAAAACGAAACGACATAAGTCCGAATTTTGTAATTAAATCGTAGAAATTAACACATTTTTGAAATTTTTTCTCATTTTCCTGTCGTCATTGACGTGCCAAGAGACTAAATACTAAAACACCGTTTGAGGTAAAGCAGAGATTAGGAGTGACAGCCATATGTAGTCCTAGGCATAAAACGAATTAATTAACTTAAAAAAATTAATAAGTTCAATAAAAAATGTATAATTAATAAAATGCCAGAATTTATCACAAATACGTAATCAAATCTAAGTAATAGCTCCTCAAAATCACTTAGCATTGGAACTTTTTGAGCATAAGGATGGAATTTTGTTTAGAAAAGCAAAAATAAAAAATTCTCCCTTGAACGTTATCCCAAATTTTTTTCTGGGTGTTATTCCTTATAATACTCAGGCAAAAATTGATGATAATTTTCATTTCGAGAAGAGCCACAATACCCAATTAGAAAGGGACAAAATACACATAAACGAAAATTCAGAAAATACGAGTTTAAGTGCACGACTACATGCGATTTTGTTTAAGGTTGTTTTAGTTCGTTTTGTAGCTTAGAGCAGTGGAAATAACTCTTGCTAGCCCGTAAAGCAATCAAGAAATTATATACATTTTAGATACTGGTTGGGCATGACGGCCTAAGAGGATGGATAAAAATTGAATTTTCTGTTTTCCAAAATTTAGATATGAGTCTGTAAATTCGGGAACAGGGAGAATTTAATTTTGAAAAGAAATTGGTCGGATTTTTCGCTCAGTGAGCGTTTTCAACGGTTTGTTCTGAGCGTTAACACTTTTTTGAAAGCCACTTGGAAATAAACCATTTTCCTGTGCTTCTGAGCTTGGTTCATTCAAATCCACTTTTAGATAAATAAATATTTTAGAGATGCCGAACTATGGCATTCTAATTTATTAAAGTGTTATGTATGCCAAAAGAAATTCACGAATTACCTAACACACATCGTTATTTCGGTTATAACACATCACACCCAAAATAGAGCTAATTATTATAATTATGTTTTAATGAAGAGCTACATTTTGATTAGCCAACACACACATAAATTTATTTTTTATGTTTTTGATTCAATTATGCTTATTCGTATAAATAACAAACAAAATTGAATTGCTAATAAAAAAATCACTTAACTTCCGTTTTGAAGAAAGTAAAATTAAAACAAATAAAAAAATGTCTTTCCGACCATGTACTCATAATAATTAATGAATACACGGCTTGTATTGTATATAAATTATGCATAAATTGTTTAGACGCGACGTGACAATACAACTATATATTATCATATTACATAGAACCTAAACAATAATACGAATATAATGACGGCATTAAAATACCTAACCTGGATTTATTCAATTCAATCAAATCATATTTCGGACTCCGATGGTAAATCAATCAAAATATAAATTTCTCTAATTACAATAAAAATTGAAAACCTACAAAAATCTTAAGATACTTATTAAATATATGCATTTGGATATTGAGTAATAGTTTTAGTCTATGGCACCAATTTTCTTCTATTTAGACTATAAAAAGAGAATGGAAGCGGGACGATTTTTTTTTTATTAGATTCACATTATACATAGGTACATAATTGAACCACACATGGCATTTTAATTTATAAATTATATTTAATTACACGAGATGATGGTTTCGTATATAATTTTGTTAGTTATGTAATGAATTTTGTTTTTATGTTATTTAAGCATTTGTATTTAGAGTGTTGTAAAAGTCAAGAAAGTTTTATGGGGTTTTTAAGAAAGAAACAAGTTTATTGAAAATACACCGCACCAAGTCTGTAAAAAGTGATTGGTTTGAAGAATTTTGTTGTTAAATTTAATATGTTGTGATATTTGAGAGTTTTCAAGATAAATTTAAGTGTAGTTGTGTTTTAGTTTTAAATTCGTATAACAAAAAAAATTGGCATAATTTTTGGTGTGTGTTTTGAAAGAGAAATTATCAGTTTGAACACAGTGTGATCGACGTGATTTCTGAAAAGCTGGAATTTTTAAAATCACTAATTTTGAGGATAAGCATTATTGAGACCTAGAATATGTTTTTATACTCTATGAAAAAAACAGATAATTGTGATAAAAACAGATAAACGTTTATCTTATGCATCACTTCAGAATAAAGACATTTTTTGTTTATTTATAAAAATTTAATTATTAAAAATAAACTTATTATTACTTGTGTTTATTTTTGTCAATAAACAATAAAACCAAAATGCTCATGCTTTCTAAAGTAAGATAAATCAGCAGCTTAATTTATTAACTGAAAAGAACGCCCAAATAATAATTATAGTTAATTTAGTTAATGCACACCACATACGTACACGCTTATTATCAGTTAGTTTTGTAAATTAAATTCTGGTCGGTCACCAAAACTGGATGAAAAGAAACTCATTTTCAATTCTCCATCGCCCTGAAACTCAGTTGTATCCATTTGAAGGACCTTTTATAGCTCCTCTTAATAGTTTTTGCATATTGGTTGCATATTTCTGTATATTTTGCCCGGGATGTTCTTTATCAACAATCACCAAAACCAAATTTTCAAATTATAATACATATTTTTAAACTTCAGTTAAAATCTCTAGACTCTCATAAATATACATATAATTCCAATTTGAAAGGTAGAATTACATTTTGAAAAATAAAATTCAAAATTTTAATACGTTATAAACCCAGATCGGATCTTACTTATTCAATTTAAAATATCACTAGAATTATTTGAAATTTTAAAGGAAGTCTAAAAATTATCGAAAATTTGGGTATGTATAGAATTCATCATGCAAAAGTTTTAAAATATTCAAATTCCAAAAATTGTTTTGTTTTTCAAGAACAATTCTAAATCATCTAGATTGGAAGTGTCATTCCCCATTAGAAATTATTCTTTGCTAAAGTGGAAATATTCCAATTTAAAGTTTACAATTTCAGATTGGAATGAAGAGTTATAGATTTAAACTCCCATTGAAAAACAAATGATTTTTCAACATTTAATAAAATTTCCCTAAAATTGAAGAAACACTATCGTTGAGATAATTTTATCGATATGGGCGAATATGTCAACAAATAGGGACAAACCGACCCAAATTGTACAAATTGAATTTATTTGAAATTTTGAATTTTTATAATTAACTAAAAATTAAATATATTAGATTTTTTTAAAAATAAGCCATTGCCAGAATTTTTCGAATTTTGAATATTTTTCAAGTGTCTTGATGCCTAATTAAGGCAAATTCATTTTTGATGGAATTCTGAACATTTTTGTTGAATTTCAGTACCAACATACATATGTATATGTTACTCTCGGAATTTAATCTGATGAAATTGTAAAATTTCACATTCCTAAATACACTGTTCGGGCTCGAATTTTCAGACCACTGATAAAACGTGTCAAATTTTCTTTAAATTTAAATCCAAAGCATAAATTCTTAAAGTTTACAAAATTGTTCATTGTTCACTTCTTATCATAGTGGTATAAAATTTAAGCACGTAATTAGCAAATTTTAAAGTTTCTAATTTAGCAAGCAAAATTTTTAGAATTAATTACTTTACAATACTTTAAAAATATTTTGACAAATTTCGCATTAAATGAATTTGGACGTTTTAGAAATGTTTAAATTTCCATATAGAGATCAGACTCAAAAATAATCGATTTAAGTAATGAATGGCAGCTTAACTTTAGTTAAACAATTATTAAATCACATATCAAAATATCTATAAAAAAAAATCATCTAAAGTTTAAACGCTGTAAGCTTCAAATAAAAATCTTCGAAAAAGCTCAAGCTTCGAAATTCTAAATTTGTACGAATTACCAAAAACGACCTTTGACCTTTAATTTTGGAACTTTTAATTTTTTTGGAATCTAACATTGATAAATTTTATTTACAATTTGCAAATTTTTTGAGACTTAGAATTTAACCGACTTAGATTTCTTTTAATACGATAACAGGAACAGTCATCATTGGTCTAAATTAGTTAGTCTTTCCAATTGGCGAATATGCCAACAAATACGGATGGACGAACCGACCCAAGTTGTACATTATTACATTTATTTAAAGTTTTGAATTTTTATATTGTAATTTACCTGGATTTAAAGTATTGTGAGGATTTTTACCGAATTTCAATATTTTTTTAAATTTCTTTAGATTTCAGTAACTACATGTTCTCTGTTCGGGTTCGAATTTTCAGACAGCTAAGTAAAATTTTTAATATTGTAGCACCAAAATTAAAAATTTTTAATTTTAATGAACGTTTCTATTGGACTTCAGTACAGATTAGACGGGTGTATTATGTTTCGAAAATATTTTGAATTCGGAATTACTTTAAAAAATAATTTGACAAATTTAAGTCGCGTTAAATATCAAATTTCGCTTTCAGAATCGATTTTTATGATTTTAAAATCGAATATATGAATTTATGAAATGTTTAACTTTTCATCGAGAGATCTGACGATTTTACAGTTTTTAAGTTTAATTTTGGAATCTCTAATTTTTAATTTGGAAACCTCTAAAATTTTTAAAATGAGTTCAATAAATTTTATTTTAATCGGTAATTTTTTTTTGAGATTTGGAATTTGATCGATTAATGTTTTCAATTTTATTTTCATAATTTGGATTTATTTTAATACGATTACGAGAATAACTACGATATCAAAGTTTCTATAAAAACACGAATTCATCTAAAATTTAAAAATGGGAAGCTTTAAGCGAAAACCCTGAATAGCTTCGAGAATTTCTGAATTTTTTAGAGTTACGATTTTATAGTGTTTAAAGTTTTGGGATCTCTGACTTTTAATTTTGAGGCCTCTTAAATGTTTGTAATTTAAGTTGTAACATCAATAACTTTTATTTTAATTTCCAAATTTTTTGAGATTCAAAATTTAACCGACTCAACTTTTCAATTTTAATTTCGTAGTTTGCATTTTTTTAATACGATTACGAGAATAACCACGATATTATAAAAAAAGGAGTTCTTTTAAAATTTATATCATGGAAGCTTCAAACGAAAATCCTGAAAAGCTTCCGAGAATTTCTGAATGTTTTAGAATTACTATTTTACAATTTTTAAGTTGAATTATGAAATCTCCGCCTTTAATTTTGGAATCTATAAAGATTGCATAATGTAAGAAGTAGCATCAATAAATTTTATTTAATCAGAAAATTTTTTGAGGTTTAGAATTTGACCGACTATAATTTTCAATTTTAATTTCATAATTTAGATTTATTTTAATTCGATTACGAGAGCAGCCACGATATCAAAGTTTTTATAACAAAAAATAGAAATTCATCTAAAATGTATATGTTGTAAGCTCTATACGAAAATTCTGAAATGCTTCGAGTATTTCTGAATTTACTTCTTACACTTTCTGCCGTAGGCACTTGGCGAAACACACTTAATACACACATTTTTAAAATTTTTTAAAAACACTTGTTAAACTTCTTGGTTACGATATCGAAGTACTTTAAAAAAACAGAAAATCATCTCAAATTCAAATGTTGGAAGCTTTAAATGAAAACCCTGAAAAGCTTCGCGAATTTCAGAATTTTTTTGAATTACTATTTTACAGTTTTCAAGTTTAAATTTGGAATATGTGACCTTTAATTTTGGAACTTCTAAAATTTTAATAAGCTAAGTAGTAACATCAATAAATTTTACTTTAATCTGAAAATTTGTTGAGATTTAGAATTAGACCGACTAAAGTCGAAATGAATATGTAAGTCTTTCAAAATTTCTCAAATAATTCTGAATATTTAACTCTTTCAAAATGGACGAATTTGACAAAAAAAAAAATTAGGCGCGGACGGATTAGAAATTAATTTAATTCTAAACTTTTCTTTCGAATTTTAGTGCAGGTTGTTCTCGGAATTTGATTAAATTATTGAAATTTTAAATTCGTAGCCATTCTGTCCAAATCTAATTCTCAAGTTTTAATTAGCAATAATTTTAAATTTTCTTAAAACCTAAATCCTAAAGACGAAAAATCCAAAATATTAAAATTCTTTCGTTGCCACACCCATTTCACCAAATCTTAAAATTTCTAAATTAGCCAACCCATAAAATTTGAAAATTATTAAATTTTATAACACGAAAATTCATAATTTCAAAATAGTTTAATTTTTAATTTTTTAAACCAACGTCGTTGGCTGAATTTGGAATTTTCCGAAATATTTTCACCAATTTAGGAATATATGAAATTTTAGAACACTTTTGATAACATTTAAAATTTCTAACGTGCAACAGTTTAAAACGTGTTTCTTGAAAATTAAAATTGTGTGTTGGTTCAATTTAACAATTTCTTAGAGATAGGCCTTAATCACAATTTTTTAAATGTATGTAAAAAAGGAACTAAAAAAGGTTTATAATTTATAAAGTTACAAATGTTGAATATATTTCAAAGTTCACATAGCTTTTACATATGGCTTGCATTTATGATGAAAATCTGAAAATTCCTGAATTTAAAAACAAATAATTACATTCGTAAAATAGCCGTTCGAATTAGGGATTTTCCCAAAAAGAATTCCAACGCCTACTGACTGGCGGCTAAAAAATTTCGTATGTAGTTTTATATGGTCAAACATGTGTTTGAATGTTTCATTAAATTATTAATTTCGACTAAATTAATTTTAAAATTTGATATTTATTATTAATCGCAACATACTCATCTTTATTAATCATAAAAAAAAAGTACGGGGACATCCACTAATTTAGACAGGAAACTTGTATTTGTAAACATGATTTTACTTATTTTTGCATGTAAAAAAAAAAAAAGTGTAGTCAGCGCTGCCCAAGCGTGGGGACAAATGAACTAAAATCGATTTTGGGAAAATCCCTCATTAATCTCAAGAATTTTGTTAAACTTAGGAAATTGATAAAAAATTTAAAGTTTCGGCAATTGCGCTTTAGTTTATAGTTCAGAATATGGTATGTAAAATAAAAAAATTGAATTTAAATTTTATAAATATTGTAAACAAATAGAAAAATATTTAACAACTTAAATTTAATTTTTCACATTAAAATTTCTACCACTAAATATTCTGAAATGGTTGATTACTAAGAAAAAACATCAAAATCGAGCAAATTTACAATTCCAATATCTATTAGAGCAAATCATCAACGCAAATCATTTTTGATTTTTGAAGAGTAAGAATTGGAATTTTTAATAAATTAACTGGAAATTTTTAAATTGTCTAAAAGAACTTCTATCTTGTTCAAATTTAAAATTCTGAAAATTTAACAAATTCAGTGTAAAACTTCTAAATTCTGAAATTATATTAGAGAAGACGAAAATTACCAAACAAACTATACTTGTCTTAATTGTACCTTGCGTTGTCCCGCGCCTCTTCGTTTAAGAATCACTGACAAATCATTTCTTTCGACTTAATCTTTAAATATCTTCTAACCTGCAATAAATTATTATTGGTTAAACTTTGTATCAAACAAATTTTTTTTCATTATTCTTTTTCATTACCAATGATACAGTGAGTGTATATAACCGCGATCGCGCGCTTATAACAAATACAAACATAAGAGAACCACGAAAAGAAATTTCACTTTCTTGTTAATCGTCATGATGATCATCATGATTGTACATTTTTTTTTGTGTTTGTCATATATACCAAGTATTTGTGTATGTATTTACTGTACTGTACATTTATTTTTAACGGTTGATCGAATTTTTTGGTAAATAACACTTTCTTTTAAGATTTTGGATTGTGATTTTGCATCGGTTTTGCGCGCGCATCTTAAAATGGATTAAAATTTGATAAATACCAATTTTGGTATGGTAGATTTATTTAAAAACAAGGTCAATGTTATCAAATCATGATGAAATGCTTATTATTGTAGGCTAAAGCTAATTTGGCATAAAATAAAGTGAAATTTTCGTTTTTAACATTTTAAACGAGTAATAAATTTTCCAATGTAGCTGATAGTTGCAAAGTTAATATTTACGAATAATTGCATCGCTCCAAAATGGAAAATCTTGATTTTATGACTCGTTTTTGTATTGAAAAACAAAACCAAAAGTTGATTTATTTCATTGTTGGAAAATTTGAAAATTGTTTGAATGAAAGTGAAAATACCTAAATAGTTGATCAATAAATTTCAAACCGAACTATTTTTGTAGTTATGAAAGTGAACTTTAAAAGTTGATCTTTTATATAACCATGCCCGTTACTTCCTCGAACAAATCGAGACAGTCTCTTCTCTAGTGCTTTCACTTTATTTTATTTTACATTATTACAAAATTGGTACAAACACTGCACATCTAGTTTAAACACGTAAAAATCTTAAAGATGAATCATTTTACTGAGAACCAAAACTTATATATTTTATATTCCGCCTTGCAAACATTCTGTTTTAAAGTCACCTTGAGGTGAAAGTATTTTCCGGCAACACAAATCACAATAAAATATTATGTGCTCTATCGCCTGGGTGAAATACCGTCTCAAATCAGTATTACGCCATTAGACTGTCTATCTAAATTAATTATTATTCGAAATGATACATGAGTAGTACTATGCTCTAAGACAATCATTAGATAATCATCCGATGATGCTGTAAAAACAAATAGTTGTTACTCTTACCTTTCGTTTCTTGACAAACCAAAGCAAATGTAAGAAAATTAATTTTCTTCTTTTAAGCGTTATTTGTACATAGCACATATACATAGACATATTAACAATTATTATCATTGTACGAATCACGTATTATAAATTAAACAATAAACGATTTTTAGTAAATTAATTTACAATTTTGCAGTCACTTTCACTGAGAATACCTTCAGTCTTATTTATAGATTTTTTTTTTTGTTTGTTTTGTGTATTTATTTCTAGTTGCTTGTAATAGCCACGATATTACTAATTGTACCAAATTTTATCACATCACATCCACATCATGACACCGATGAACTTGCCGAACAAGTGCGTCTCAAAAGAGCGGGCAGTTTTGATTTTATTGGACACATAAAAAATGGTGTTGTTTCCGGTATTGGATCAGCATCAGCAGGAGTCGCGTCCGGAAGTAGTGGCAGCAGTTCATCGGGTGCTAAAAGCTATCCTCCTGCCGCACATCCCGCTGTAGTTGTAAGTTTATTTTATTGAGTATGTATATAAGTTGTGTGACGCGCTTATTAAATATTATGTTTGTAGGAGGAAGTCAAATTTGATGGATGGACCTTCAAAAAATCATTGTTTAACACAATATTCCAAGCGGTTAAAGCAATTACTGGTGGTGTTACAGCGCTGAAAGGCAAATTAATTAAAGGTAGCGGTTATTTAGTTAGCGCCAAGGGCAAAGTAAGTTTATTTATTAATATTGATTTGGTAAATATTAGCTCTTACAAATTATTATTTTTTTTTACATAATTAGCTAATCGTCGGTGCCGGTGATGCTGTATCCAATGTGGGTAAAAAGATCGCGTTATCTGCAAAACTAATTCCTCCATCGGCTGGTCATTTTGCGAAATTAAGTGGTGCCGGATCAGCTGGACCACTGTCTGCGCATTTATCATCCGGATCATCGGGTTCATCATCAGGCAGCCATCAAGCAACAGGACATGGTGAAAGTGCGTATATTCCACATAGTTCAATGAACGCCCTTACCAATTTATATTGTGTGTTTTCTCTTACATTTTAAATCAATCACAAGATGGTTTTAAGTGACCTCAATTTACTTTCATTTGAAAGTATGGTTTCAAAATAAAATGTAACTTGTATGTATACGAAATATTTTATTATTTTCAGGTTTTACCAGTTTTGATAGTCCAAGCGGTGGTGGTCACGGTAGTTATGGTGCACATCCGCCATCCGTTCCATCATCAAGTTATGGTTCACCCGGAATTTCATACTCGGTACATAAACCGGCTGCTCAAACGTTAACCTATCTACCACCATCATCACACAGTACATCATATAAAGCACCGTCATCGTCTTATGGATCACCAGCAACTAGCTATGGCGCATCATTTGAAGGACCACCATCATCCATCACTGGGTATTCTAATACAAAACACGAGAGTTACAATGATGGTAATTACTAAACTCGTTTCTTAACTAATCTCTGGTGTGTGCTGATTTCTAAAACATTTTTACATATGTGCATCAGTTACGTAAATTTCTTTATAGAAAGGTGTTGGGTAACAAACAAGTCTCTAACATAAACTAAATCCAATTAAATTACAATGCATTTATATGTACATATATTGTGTGTAAATTATGAAGCATATTTTTCTTTACATAAATCGACCTTGCATTTGATGTTTCTATTATTGCATGCGAGCAAATTTTACATTTTCGTTCTAATTAATTAACACAAAACTAACAAACAAAATACTTTAAGCTTAAATGACCAAATTTCAAGTTTACCCAAATGATGTAACTAACTAATGATGTAACATGCAAAATATGTTTTGTATAAATGTTGTAAATTTACATAAAATTTGTGATTATAATAATTCAAGCAGGACGGACCACTAATCGTTGTGTTATTACACGGATGAAAATCTTAAACAAATGTTTTAGTCCATCGATGTACATAAAGACCGCTATTTGTAAATAAATGTTGTAAATACACTATAATTTATTGACCAACTGTACATAAATGAAAGCATTTCCAAATAATTAATATTCATTTTTTTCTTTTTTTCAAAAAATTTCCAAACTCTATAATTACACGACACAGTAAACACAAAAGACACACACTACCCGTACGATTTATCATCGGGTGGATCGCTACCCGCTGGTGCATACAAGGGGCCTACCTATCCAACCGAAGGATTATCTAATGCGGCCGAAGCATTACGTCAATTATTACAAAAACTACCAACACATGGTGGACAGAGTTCAACCGGAACCGGTGGTGGAACCTATGAGTTAGGAAACTCAGAAGATTTTTCAGATGTTCACGCAGGCGAAATTAATATTCAAAATGATTATAAAGATTATAAAGTACAACAGTATCAAATACCAGCGGATCCTGTTCCAGCTTTTAGGCCACTATCAAATCATGTATCATTACCAAATATACCGCAAGCCATGTACGGTGTACCACTAGAAATAAGTCATTCTCAAACATTGACGACAGCATATGGTGCACCAATCTCAGATTACCAAAAACCATCACAACTAGTCGATGTACCATCCCAGTACTTAACACCAGTCAAACAATATCCAATACCACCACTATCACAAAACACATATAATGTCTATCACACAATGTCGTTGCGGCGAAATAATTTGCCGCCAAAAAATACTGCGCACATAAAACGATCACAATACAGCACGATACCAAAAAAACGATACACATCCAACATACAAAAACCATATCACCAAACATCAATACGAATCGATAAACCGCGAGCATTAGTTAATTCACAACAACCACAACAACAAAATCAACAACCAATTATTACAGATATGGACAATCATGTTCATCACCAGCAAATAAATCAATTACATAAAACATTAGGCGCTGATTTTGAAATTGAGAAATCAATTGGATTCGAGATCAAGAGTCAACAGCCAGCCCAAATAAAACGTAGCATTGAAACAACATTGGCTGATAAGCATTAGTACAGAGTTCAAAAAAAATTGTTTTTGTTATTTAGAGACTTACAGTACGGACAGATATTAAAAAAACTGTTTAAATAGAATAAGAAATTTGTGAGTGTGCATGGAAGGTAAAAGTAAATCAACTTACATACATTTTTTTTACAATTAGTTGATAAGATTATAAATAAAGAGTGGACAACTTTCTATGAATAGTTCGTTAACACTCTCGGCTGTCAATATGACGTTAATTAACGTGTTTACCTAAAGTGAGACATATAGTACGTACAGTTTTTGATCGTGCAACGAAGCCATAATGTAACAACCGGCTTTTGAACGCATGATATCTATAATTCAACTTTTACATTTTGATTATCATAAATCATTTACTTTTACTGGATTATAAAATTACGTGATTTTTGTTAGTAACAAGCCAGTTTTAGTAAACTACGATTTTAAAGTTGTTGGAAATTTTTTTTTTGTTTCTCTCAATATTTGTCTAATTCAGGTGAATTTTAAATTGAAAAGTATTGATTCTAATTAAATTTAAGAAATCTGTTAATTTTATTGTATACATTTAAATACTTTAGGTTCTATAAAATTTGGAAATTCTATAAATCTAGAAATACTATAAATTATGTAAATTCTTTCAATTTTATAAAAAATACATTTTTAAAATTTTGCCAATACTGTTAATTCTAGCAAATTCGTAAATCTTATAAACTGTACCATTTCTGTAAATATTCTTTAGTAATTCTTTAAATTTTATAAATCCATTAAATTCTGTAAACGCTGTAGACTAGTGAATTAATATGAACCAAATCCTGTAGGTAAATCGAATAAATCATATTATTAAAAAAACCTTAAAATGAAAAAAATATTTACAAATTTTAAATTCTATGAACCTTTAAAATTCTGTAAATACTTACTATTAATTCTACCAAATCTTATTAATTTTCTAAATTTTATGAAATCTATGAACCCTTTAAAATTTAACAATTCTACAATTTTCATAGATTTTACAAAATAGTTAAATTCTATAAATTCTGTAAATTCTATAAACTCCTCAAATTCTATAATTTCGATAAAATCTGTAAATTTTATTAATGTTTAAATTCTATATATTAAATTCTGGGTTTTCTATTATTTGTAAATAGTATAAAATCTTCAAACTCCGTAAATACTACTAACCCCTTACATTTCAAAAAGTTTATTAATTCTTTATAGATTCTATAGACTGCAAAATTAAAATTTGCTAAGAACCCGCTAGTTTAAAATTGTTTGTAGCTTTTTGTATAAATTCTTTATTTTCTATACATTTTACATCGACCAACAAATTCATAAAATTCTGTAAATCCTATACATTTTGTAAATACTATTAATTTTATAACCAACTCCGTAAATCCTATAATTTCTACATTCCATAAATTCTCTAAATTTTGCAAATTCTTTAAATTCTGTAAATTCTAAAAATTCTTCAGCTTTCTTTAAATAAACATACACAATGAAAACTATACCTAAAACACAAACTTTCTAAATAAGTATAGAAAGTTCAACATTTTTTACAAACTGTGTAAAATTTGATATTACTTTAAACTTTATAAATGGCTAAATTTCTGAAATTTTGCTAATTAAATAAATTCTGTGAAATGAATAACACTTTAACAAATACTACAAATCCCATAAATTGTATAAAATTTGTTAATTTTATCAATTTCATAAATTTTTTCTATTTTCTAAATCCATTAAACTCTTAAATTTTCTAAATACTACAAGCTTTATAAACGCTTAATCTATAAAAATTCTATATATTCTATAAGTTTTGAAATTTAAGAAAATACAAATTTATTAAATTCTATTTGTAAATTCTTTACATTTTATAAATTCAATGCAATTCTATTAATTTGATAAATTCAGTTTAATTTGATAACTTCCATAAATCCAGCAAATTTTATAAATTCTTTATATTCTTTCAATTCCATTAGTTCTATAAATCCTTATAATATTGAATACATTTCTAAAATTTTATAAATTCTATTAATTCCATAAATTCTTTATTCCTTATTAATCCTATAAGCTATGTAAATATTATTATTTTATTCCTACAACTCCTACAAATATTATCAAGCTTATATTTCAAAAACATTTAAATTCTAGGAATTTCATCCTATTAATCCTTTGTGGTTTTTATTTCTATCAATTACAAAAATTCTGAACATTTTATATTTTCTATAAATATCTATAAATTCTACAATTAATATACATTCTATAAAGATTTTAGAAGTTTTTTTTTACTTTTATAATTTCTCTAAATTTTATAAATTATTTGAACTCTTTAATATCTATAAATTTCATAAAATTTGTATATTCTATTAATCCAAAAATTCTCTCAGGTATTAATGTTACTAATACTGAAGTAGTATACATTTATTAATTCTAAATCTTATTAATTCAATAAAGTATATAAGTTCTAAAAATTTCAAAAAAATTTGAAAATTGAATATTTTCTAAATTCTGCAATACCTTTAAACCCTATAAATTCTACAAATCCTATAAATCATTTAAATCTTGTAAATCCTATACATTTCATAAAATCTAAAAAATTTTTAAATTGTATAAATTCTTTCAATTCTGTAAATTTTGTAAATTCTATAAATTTTGAAAATAAAAAAATTGTATTTTACAAAATCCTATAAATCGCACAGATTTTTTAAATTCTATTAATGTATGCTATAAATTCTACAAAATTTTTAAATCTATACATTTGATCAATTCCATACAATTCTGTGAACCCCTTAAATTCTATAAATTATTTTAATCTGTAATTTCTATTATTTTATAAATTTACAAAATTTGACTTCTATTTGTCTGTTTGATAAATTAATTCCAGAAACTCATTGACTTGTACTAACCCTATTGTCATAAAGTTGTTATAATTCTTATAAAAATTCAATAATTCTTTTGAATTCTAGAAATCGAATAAATTCTAAAACTCTTTATTCTACAATTTTCATAAATTCTGTAAACATTTTATAAATTTTATATACTTCATAAATTATATAAATAATAATATGAATTCTAAACCTTAAAATGTTAATTTAAAAATTATAAAATTTATTTTTTTTTTTTTTTTAATGTTCTTTCAAGTTAGAAATGTTATTAAAACAATAACATGTATCTATAAATTCTATAAATTCAATAACTTTCATAAAGATATAAATTTTACAAATTCTGTTAATCTCAAATTACTACGAATTCTTAAACTATGTTCTATAATTTTTGAAATTTGAGATAGTTCTAAAATTTTATAAATTCTGTAAATTTTATGTTTTTCACATTCTATAAATTTTATAAATTCACTGAAATTCATGAATTCCATTAATTTTACAAATTCATTTTAATTCTATAAACTCATTAAATTCTATAAATGCAGAAAAATTTATATAATCTTTCAATTCTATAATTTCAATAAATTTTAAAATTTCCTAAATTCTACAAGTCGTCTAAATTTAATTAATTCTTTACATTCTTTCAATTCTACTGGTAGTACAAATTCTTATAATGAAATATAAATTCTTTAAATTTTAAAAACTAATAATTCTTTAAATTCCTTAATCTCACTAAACCTTAAATTATACATAATTTATTATCTCAAGAGGAGCTACTATAAATACTATAAATTCTACATATTCTGTCTATTTTATAAATATTTTAATTCTATATATTCTATAAAATAAACAAATGTTTTGTATGTCTATAAATAACATTAATTCTGTATATTTTATATTTTCCCTAACTCTCTACATTTTCTATAATTTGTTTATATTCTATAGGATCTGAGCTTTTTCTAATTCCGATAAATTCTATAGTTACAAAATATTCTATAATTATTAGGGATTCATTCAATTGCTCGACTTTTATAAATTAAAGTAATTCTCTAAATTTTATAAACTCTTTGAACTCTTCAATATCTTTAAATTTTATAAAAATTTTATATTCTATGTATCCTACAAATTTTCTAAGATATTAATATTACTAATACTAAAAATGTATAAATTTATTAATTCTAAATTCCATTAATTAAATAAATTCTATAAAGACTTTAAATTAAATAAATTTTACAAATTCTGTAAATTCTAAAAGTTTCATTTTTCTCCAAATCGAATATATTTCACAAATTCTACTTAACCGCCGAATTCTATTGAGCCTATAGCCTATAAATCGTTTAAATTTTGCAAAATCTTTAAATTTCTTAAAATCTAAAACTTCAACAAATTTTATAAATCCTTTAAATTCCGTAAATCTAATAATTAATAAATTCATAATATTGTGTAAATTTTGTAAATCTAAATTTTATTAAAATCCTACAAAATTAAATAAATCCTATAGATTCTATAAATTTTTTTCAATCTGTAAATTCTATAAATTTTCATTTAAACTCTATAAATTCTCTAAATTCTAAAAAAATTAATGTCTATGCATTCTATCTTAATTTATAAATCCTATAAATTGTTTAAATTCTGTAATTTCAATTAAAATTTAATAAATTCGTTAACATTTGAATTCTATTTGTGCATTTTATAAATTAACTCGAGAGACTCAGTACACAACCTATTATCATAAAATTTTTATCATTTGTATAAAAATTTAATAATTATTTTGAATTCTAGAAATCCAATAAATACTAAAAAAAAATTCTAAAACTTTTGTTCTGCAAGATCTTAAAACTCTGTAGGGTTTTTATAAATTTCATATAATACCTATATATAAATAATAATATGAATCCTAAAAATTCTTTAAAAACTAACTCCATAAATTTAAAACTGTTCTTTTTGAATTAGTTAGGACCTAACAATTATAATTTTAAAAAATGTTAAATTTTGTATTTTTGTGTAATGTTTTAAAAATTCTATTAATTCCATATTTTGTCAATTTTATAAAATCTTAAACTCTAGGAATTTAAATTCCATAAAAGATAAAAAATTCTATCGATTATATAAATTCTTTTTTATTTTTTCTATAAATTACATAAATTCTTTATTGTTTTCACTATTATTGGTCTTTTTTTTATTTTTATTGTATATTTTTCTATAATAACTTTATTATAGACCAATTTTTTAATTTATTTTTATTTATGTTTTATTTATTAGGCCGAATTTTCGACTTTTCCAGTCATTTCCAAGGCCTTGACAATGACTGGAAAAGTCGAAAATTCGGCCTAATAAATAAAACATAAATAAAAATAAATTAAAAAATTGGTCTATAATTAAGTTATTATAGAAAAATATACAATAAAAATACATAAATTCTGTATATTTCAAATTTCCTCTAATTCCGTAGATCCTATTATCATAAAATTTTATAATTTCTGTTTCAATAAATTTTAAAAATATTCTAAAACTCTTTGTTCTACGAGTTCTATTAATTTCGTAAACATTTAATACATTTTATAAATTGTTCTTCTAAAAATTCTTTAAACATTAACTCCATAAATTTTAAACTATCCTAAAATTCTATTATTCCTAAACTTAATGAATTTGTAAAAAACTTAACAATTATAAATTTAAAAATGTTTGAATTGTTTTGTTTTTTAATTCTCCTTAAGTTACAAATGTTTCTAAATCAATAAATTGTATCTATAAATTCTGTAAATTCAATTGCTTCTGTAAATGTATAAATTATACAAATTCTGTTAATTTAAAAAATCCTAAAAATGCCTAAACTTTGTATAAGAATTTTATATATTCGATAAGTTTTGAAACTTGACAAAGTAAAACAATTTTATAAATTCATGTTAATTCTATAAATTCAGAAAAATATGTGTATGATGATTTCTATATTTCTATTAGTTCTATGAATTTTTAAATTTCATAAAACATTTATACATATTTATGTTTTAAAAATTTTATTAGTTCTATATATTTTGTAAATTTTATAAAATCATTTTATTAATTCTACAAAATTTTATAATTCTAGAAATTCTTTAAATTCCATAAAATATAAAAATCCTACCGATTATATTAATTCTTTTTTATTTTGTCTATAAATTACGTAGATTCTTTTTTAAAATTTCCTCTATTCCCGTAAATTCTTATAAATTAAAAAAAAGATATTCTTAAAATTTAAATTTTCTTAATTCTTTCGTATCTATAAATTCTATAATTAATAAATATTCTATAAATACTACAGATGCCAGGGATTTCTTGACTTTTATAAATTCAATAAATTCTTCAGAATTTTTAAATCATTTGAACTCTTTAAAATCTATAAATTTTATATTAATTGTATATTAATTCTAAAAGTTCTCTCATATACCAATGTTACTTATTCTAAAAATTCCAAACAATTTTAAAATCGTTTAAATTTTAAAACTTCTACAAAATTGAATTTAAATCAATATCCTTTAAGTATTGTAAATTTTTTATGAAATCTGTGGTCACAAATTAGAGTGACTTAAGTGACAAATACGCATTTTTCAGAAAAACGTTTTTAAAATTAAGAGTCATTCAAAATCGTATGAGTTTTTTGAATTTTTGATTTTATAAATAATTATTACGGTTGTTTGTAGTCACCGCAATATTACAAAAAATGTATATGATATGAAATCGAATCTGGAGATTTCGTATTTGAGATAATACGTAAAATACCTTAAGCCATTATGATTTGTGACCACAGAAATTTAAATATTCTACTAAATTTAAAGGGTTTTGATCAAAAAGTTCAATAAATTTTATAAATCCTTTAAATTCCGTAAACAAATCCGTAAACCTAGTAATTGATGAATTCTTTAAATACGGCAAATTCTATAAATTTATAAAATTCTATAAATTTTCAAAATCTAAATTTTTCATAAATTCTATAAAATCCTGTAAATTCTTTAAATTCTATCAAATTCTATAAATTGTTTACTTTCTTATTAAAAATGATTGAAATGATTGAAATTAAAAATGATTGAAGTGACGCTTATTAAAAATGGCTGAAATTAGCGTAAAATAGTTTATGAATCTAAATGCTAATAATTGTTTAACTTCTATTAACTGTGAAACATATATTTTCTAAAGCTCAACATTTTTATAAACTATGTAAAATCTGAAATTCCTATAAAATTTACTATAGTTTTAAATTTTGTGAATTACGTATATCATTTCTATAAAGTCGAGAAATTATTCACACATGTACAAATACTCTAAATTTTATAAATTCTAATGATAATATAAATCCGATCAATTAAAATATGTCTAAATTCTATAACTCTAAAAATCATTTAAATTCTGTAAATTTTCTACATATTATAAATTCTTCAAACTACAATATGAATCCTACAAATTCTTTAAATACTAGCTACATAAACACTATAAAAATTCTTAAATTCTGTAAATAACCTAATTTTATTTACAGAATTTAAGAAACTTATACTCTGAAATTTTTAAACTCTACTAATTCTATAGGTTTTGTAAATTCTATGAATGAAATTGATCAAAAATTCTATTAATTTTATAAATTTTTTAAATTCTATAAATCTCTTAAATTCTTTAGTTTCTTTAAGTACACAGAAATTTATAAAATTTTCTGATTTTTCAATTTCCATAAATTCTAAAATTTTATAAATCTATAAATCCGATAAATTTTATACATTTTTTCTATATATTTTTCAATTCTATCAATCCTATAAATCAGAGGCTCAGAATCACAGTGGCCTAACCCACATTTTTAAACATTTTCGTTTAATTGGCGATAAATGTTCTTGGACATGGAATCTAATTATACTGACCTCTAATTCGAAAAACAGTTATTTTCAGGGTACTTATCATAATATTTGTTTTATAATCTAATTACCATTTCATTGAGCAACCGATTAAATGAAAAAATGTTGTAATTTTGAATGTGGCTTAGGCCACTATGGTTCTGAGCCTCTCAAATAATCCTGTAAATTGTATTATTTCAGTTCCATAATTCTTTAAATACTTTAAATTCTCTATTCAATTTAATTGTATAAATTCTTTAAATCTTTTAAATTCATCAAATTCATATTAGATTTTATTTTCGTATTTTATAATTTCTATAAGTTTCGTAAATTTTCTAAATTGATTCAAACCAACAAATTCTAAACACTAAATATTCTATAAATTCCATAAGTTCTGTAAACTTTTTCATTTCCCTAATTCTGTAAATTCTTTAAGTACCTACTAAATATTTTATAAGTTTTTAAAATTATTAATCCTTCAAATTCTGTAAATAATACAGATTCATAGTTTTTTGATTTATATAAATTCAATAAATTTTCTTTCTATCTTTATTTTCTAGTATTCATCCTAAAATTTCTCTCAGATCTTTTAATTCTACTAACAAGAAAAATTAATAATTTTATTGATTCTATAAATTCTATAAATTAAATTTTCTTAAATAAACTCTTCAAATTCTAAAAATTCCTTAAATTTTATGAAATACAGAAATTCCTTAAATTCTATTGTATGTATAAATCCTTTAAAATCCGTAAGCACAAGTAATTCCATTAAATTCGTAATCGTATAAATACATAAAATCTCTAAATAATTTAAATTCTATAATTTTCAATAATTCTAAAAATTCTATAAATGTTTAAAGTCGAATAAATTCTAAAATTCAAAAAAATTCTATTGATATTATAAATCCTAAATATAAATTAATTAAATTACAAGTTAAAAGCTACAATCAATTGTATAAGTTCGTAACTAAATAAGTTAAATTTTATAAATTCTATCAATTCTATAATTTGTATAAATCCATAGAATTGTGCATTTACCATAAAATCCGAAATTCTATTGTATTCCTATCTTGTCCATCGTTCACTACTAATTTTTCAAATCTTCCAATCGATCGACAAAACTCTAAAATAACGAAATCAGAACTTTATTTTGTTTTCCTGATTCAGAACAAATAATTTAGCGCTTACTGACAAATAAATCCTTTGACAGAAATGGGGATCATTATTTTTGGATCGAAACCTGGAGAACAAACAGATTAATACGTTTTATTATTATGATTAATTAATCTATAAATCCAACACTTTTTATTAATTCTGTTATTTTAATTGTGAATTCTAAAATGGTCCAAAGCGCTTGAATTTTAAACATTTGAGTCTGAATTTTAAAGTTTGAGTCACTTTTATAATTATTAAACCACCAACTAGTTAACCGTACATTGTATATTTGGGTCGACCGCTTAATTGACCAAAACGATTTGAGGGTATCATCCTGGAAACCTTTGAAAATTGTCTGGTAATTTGAAAACTATCACAGATGCAACACAATTTCTACATTTAGATTGAGTTGACACTTCATTATCCAGATAACCTTAATAGAATGTCTGCACTGGTCACTGAAAAATTCTAGAGAAATGGAGAGGGTGGTATAAACCAAGCGATTCTTTGCAATCTAAATTAGGCACCAAAATCCACAAAATTTAAAATGTAGAAAAATTATTTACAAACCTCTTGACATCCTCCAACCATCAATCACAAGACAACGGGATGGACCAAAATTCTCAAATAAGAGGATTTTAAAACATACAACTTAAAATTGATTTAAATTTTGCCGGTTATATTTTTCGAGGAAGACTTTCTGTATACACAAGAAAATGTAATTATTTTAAGCCTATTCTATTACAAGTTATAGATTGTTCTTAGAAAAACCGCTGGTGCAAATGATTTTAGGTTAGGTTCGAATAACATGTAAATGAAGAAAATTTTTGATTTGTAACGTAACTGAATTATGAACCAATTTAATAAAATATAATTATAAGTGGCATGATAAAAACCGGATAAGATAGACTCGAATTGTATAATCGTAATAATTAATAAAATATTATGTAAGGCAAACACATTCATATCTTGCATGTTAACATCTAAAATGATCAATTCCTTCTTCGCAATCACGACCGGCATACGCGTAAAACACATTGGAATTTCCAATTTTATGAAAACTGGTTCAAAATTATGAAATGAAAATTGTTTTTCTACTTCGATTATTACCTCATCAAATGTTAGTTTTAAATTATTTAATTAAACAACATTATTTAACTAATACAAAATACTTAAATAAATTTTTTTTTACAATTTTCCAGGTCATTACAACAGTGCGATACAATGGGGTTAAAAATTTTTTTTTTAATTTAATTTATTTTAAATTTTGAAAGCATGAAAAAAAATAATTAAAACGGCATATCAGTAAATTTATTAGGAATATATTAAATTAAATTAGAAATAAATTTATATTGTATAAGGGACTGCGGTTTACGGATGAGATATGTAATTAAAATTAAGAGAAAAGGAAAAATATTTAATATTTATATGTTTATAAATCACCTGTTATTTTATTATTTTTTGTTGTAATTATTTAAGTAATATTTGTTTTTTCTATATTAAAATATTGTAAATAGTTTTTTACCTATGTGTTTAAAGTACAATTTAGTAAACAAAAAAAAATTAAACGAACAAAAAATTTAACTAATTTGTATTCTTCCCGAATGAAATTTTTTGAAGTCTTTCCGTTTATATAAAAGAAATCTTAAACAATTGCGGAAAGGGCTTTCCTTTCCTTCTCTCGAAACAAATTATCACAAAATTTTGTGCAATGTATTCCGATAAAAGACTTAAGTATAAAAACGTAAAATACAAAAAAAAATTATTTACATAAATGCAAATCAATAAAAACAGTCAAACATCAAAACGATCATCTCGAAGCAATTTAAAATCGATTCACGAAATTTTCAAAAATCAGCTCGAAAGCTTCGAATATCTCGAAAACTCTGAAAAATTCCAAATAATCTGTGGTTTCAAAGAACATGATGCTTTACAAAATCTTAGATTGTGTATAAACAGCTTAAAAATCCAAATATAAAATGAAAAAATATCGATGGAATATTGAATTATGCGAATAAATGGTCCAAACTGGGAAAAACTATACCCGTAAAGCGAGCAGCATCAAATATCCCATCTTCTATCTGCCTATATCAAAGACTCATCCTGCATTAACGAACTTCCATTAGATTGTTTCAATTTCATCTTTTGATAAATTAGGGCACTGGTCAGTTGTGAAGAGTAAATAATCTTTAAAACCCATCCACCGAATTGCAGAAATTAATAAATCATGTCAATGTTACAATTTATAAATGTTTTAGAGCAGAAAATGAAGAAATAATCTGTTTTCAGCATCCTATTCTCATATATGCTATTTAACGTCACAGCTAAAATTATAAATTAAATTTGAAATGGAATAAAACAGCAACATTCAAACTTTATATATATTTAGTTTAATTGTTCATTAATTTTTACAGGTTAATCAAATCTTGGCATCATTTGGTTGAAAAAACGACATTTCCCACATGGTGGGATGGTCTTCCAATATTTTAACTAAATTTGTTGGAGCACTTACGATAAGATCGGTTTGTGGTATACGAGACCAGTATTTTGTTGCATTATCCATAAATTCATATTTATATCCGATTGTATAAATGAAATTAGGGCGAACTCGAATTGATGTGCCCAAATTTATAACAGCATAATAGCGTTCTAAATCTACCTCGTTTATATTTATTTCTGTTACCTTACTCAAGTCACGTTGCTGATAGGAAATTGTGATGCTCATTCGTTTGACACCCATGATACTGGCGTGTTTTCCAGTTGCAAAACCATTCAGGATCATGTCAGAATAAACGGAAAACTTGATTTTAAATTCTGGTTGATATGGATAGCTTTTCCATTCATAGGGCTGTAACAACTCGGTTCTCGGTGAATAATTCCATATTCCGTCATCATGTTTAGTTCCATAAATTTTGTAATTGGCAAATTTCGTAAAATCAATTTCCGTTAATAAATCAGGATATTTTGTTTTAATATTTCGCAATCCCTCGCTGGACATCGTTGGAAAACGTATTAATCTAACCAAATGAGCAAATTTTTCTTGGCACTCTTTAAATTCTATTTGATTTTGCTGGCAATGGTTATTCATCCAACGGACCAATGCATCAAAGATGTGCGATTCAGTTACACCCTTCCCGATTTTATCAAGTTTTAACAATTCTTCTACGGTATCTGATGCTATCGATAAAAAATCATTTGAATCCAAATAGAAGTTGAAGTAATAAGCTACTTGGAGCTTAAGTGTCGTTCTGCTTAACTCAATTTTGAGGTTTTCCGTTTTATAAACATCTAAAATTTGCAAACGTGAAACATTCCGCTTCATCAGTTGATTGACTAATCGTATCACGTTGTAACGTATCGCCAATTCCAACAAACGACACCAATTTTCGCCACTGACATTGACATTTATTTGGTCGGTGTATATAAATCGAATGAACTGATAAAAATCGTTATATCCACAATCAGTTATTGGTATAAGTTTTTTCTCGCCCAGAGTTGTTTCTAACTGCTTTTCAAATACATTGCTATGCACTATGGGAAAGGAGTTTCGCTTATTTTGTATTCCATTTTAAAAAATTTCACTAAACTTACAACACCACTAATTAAACACTCGAACAATTTTGTTTGAAGAGATTAGACAAACTGAAATTTTATATTTTGCTCAAATATAAAATCGAAAACTGTGAATTCTTTTAAAGGAATATTGCTGGTAATACAGCTATGTAAATAATTTACAACTGTTTAATTTTTTACAATACAAATTCATATACGTATTGTATTTTTAAATGACCTCTAACGGTTGTAAATACACTGTATTTTTCATTAAAATGTATTAACTAAACAAGCAGGATTTCTAAAGGGAACACTCTCGCAGACTTTGGGTAAACGAATTGCAACTCACTAACGCAAACAGAAAAACAATTAAAATAGTTAAAATTTTGTACGCAATCTAGTGTGAACGCGCGACTGTTGTAGTGTTGCATAGCAGTGTGCATAAATGTGTAAACACCCTCATAGAACTGATTTAACAATTTGAATCATTATCATACAAGCGATTCCGATATAAATTTCAATTCGCTGCGATTTTAAAAGTGGACAGTATGGTGAACAGTCACGACCGAAGGGAGCCAATACAGCGACGTCATCGGGAAATTATTTAGGGATAAACTTACCACCTATGCAAGAATAACGCCAAGAAGTTAATTTTTGCTGAAGTTACTTTTGGTTTCCTGTATCGGGCTTCCTTGCTAATACCAAGAAAAATTCACCGTGTTGACTTCAGTATAGACTATCAACCATAGCTGACGAGAGTTATAACTGCCGCTCTAAAACAACCATGATATGATTACACCTAACGTGATAAATCCCATATTTTTCGTAAACTAATTAGCGTTGCATAAACCGATTGCAATCTTAATTACCACTCGAAATCTGCGCCCAAGTCAATGATTTTACTATTGCCAAATTTAATGGCTTTACGTCCAGTTAAAATGTCAACAGTCACCTCTTCATCAACAGGTACATTAGACGGATTGAGCCAAATTAGATTCGGGTAAGATTCTTAAAAATGCCGCAACCCGTGCCGTTGCCGTAAACTGGCCAGGTCGGATGTTAAAAATTCATTTAAATGAATCGAATCTGGTATTCATGAAATACTCTTGATCAAAAAGCTGGCTTAAACAGAATTTTTATCATCGACTAAATATCTGCTAAATCAACACTGACGCCGACGGCACAATAATTCAACATCAGCTATACGCTTAAACGATTAAAATGGCAATACGATTGTAAATTCCTTATATAGCAGCAAACAGTTATATTGGGCTCCGACATCCGATTTTATTTCAAATTATAGTTTACTCATCGACATTTTGTTTTTGTAAGTTTTGATCTGTGCAATCTTTTCTGGGGCTCAAGGCACTCCCAACTCTTTTGAAGTTCATTTTTACCGTCCTACTTTACACAGTAGTAGCCAAATCGAGGACGTACGGCTATAGACTCGTTTTTGCTTAAACCACCTAAACATTGCATTTCTTCGTGCCAGCCTGTAGTGCTGACATGGAAGGTGGCTCGGCCCTGAACAAGGGGTCCTACAGTTGTGTTCATCTTCATCCCGCCCCTGTCGGGATTCGAACCCGGTACCTCTCGATCCAAACGCCTTAGCTTTAACCACTGTGCAGTTTGGTCGGTTACTCATTGACTTGAAACGAGCAATTCTGGTAAATTATGAAACGAAATAAGAGATGATGTGTAATAATCGCCAAATCATAATTTCGTTAATAAAAGCCTATTGAAAGCAACGCTAATCGAATCTGACGTCTATCATCACATCGAAATAATGGTCCAGCCAGTTTTCGTACGTCCACGACGACCGGATCGACCTATCAAATTGGAAGCCGCGCGATCGGAATTCGAATTTATGTTAAAGGTAGGCATATCTTTCGGCCGTCTCCAAGCAAATGGTCAATTTTGTTACTCATGGTCGCAAAATAAGATGATTCGTGGCATCCATGCGGTGACTATCTTCTTTACTTGTCGCTTTCAAGGATATGGCTGAACATGCAATGGTCAACGGTAACCGTTGCATTCGAGAATTGGCAAATCGGATTAGTTATCGCTTCGCTTATAGCATTCTCAGCTCATCATGCAAAAAAATGTACAAAGGTAGAGAGCAACATAGCATGTGTGGTAGGGAACTGTTAGCGGTGTTAAGTATTTCCGATAAATCCTTGATGACCGATCATGTGCTTTATTTCCCGATTAGAAGCCACAAACATTTGCATTCAAGCGAAAGTTGGAAAAGGCTACACCTCGTTAAATACATCAGCTTAATTTCATCGATCAATATACTACTAATTTATAAAAGATCAACGGCCAACAGATCGACAAATTCGACTTCGGTTGAACAACAAAACGACAAAAATTTAAGAGCAATCTTTAACGTAAACATTAAAACTCCTCTTAATTTAAAAATGTTCATCATTCCAGATGGCGTGCAAGCGGTGTTTGGTGACGATACTTAAACAAACAACAGGCGTCCGTACATCAAAGTTAAATTTAGATAAATCGTCACTCGGTTGATACTCCAAATACACAATTCACTTATAATTCACTTATAAGATTTGTGCTCCAAATATAGCGCATTCAGGCGTGCAGAATAGTGCATGGCTAATTATGGCAAGTATAACATCGAATGTCAGCGAAATAAGGTCTAACACGAACATCAATTTTGCGCACACACAAAGATAATCTGGTATAGATCAAGGATAATTTGGTCAAATTATTCAAAGCATAAACCGTTGATTAGCTTTGCATTAGAGTTTTGCAAGCACGCTTTAATACACGACGAGGGTGTTAAATCATGGCTCACGCCGTTGTAAAACAGACCATGCATGCAACGAACCCAGGATTTATCGCAAATTAAGAGCTCAACACTCCTAAAGAACCATACACTCTAAAAAATTTTAGAAGGAATTCACTACAATTAATGTAGGATACTTGTTGCCAGCAATTATTGTAGTAAAATCGCATTGCAGTGGGATTTAAAAATAATTACACTAAAAATGTGTGAATTATTCGAAGGAATTCACGATTCAAAGGTGGATTATCGCACTATATCGTTACTTATTACTTCTAAAGCTGCTGTAAAAAACACAACTCCAAAGTTATATACCGCTAACATAGGTTGAATTTAATATAAAATGGTTGAGAATTCCCTCATTTTGAAAGGTAACCAAAGTAAGGAAAAACAGCTTCTGCATTACAAATTTCCAATTTAAATGTTGCAAAAGAAACTTTTTTTATAGATTAGTAAGATATCACTGAAGAAGTGTGAAATTCCACATTATTGTTATGAATTCAAAATAAAAAGACACTAAATTTTATTTAAAAATTATATTTTTAATTACACATTTTTTTTTAAAAATAGACAATTCAGATCCTCCATGGTTTGTATAGCATCACCTGAACCAAACATTATTTATTTTTTTCAACAAATATATAAATGTTGAAGGAATTGTTATCCGATCAAAATTCTCTGTAATAAAAATTAACATTAAATAAATTCATGGCTAGTTTTTGTTGTTTTATTTGTGATTAGAACCTTAAAGTTAAAATCATAAGGTTCAGTCTCAATTACATCACTTTTAAGAGTACATACCTTTAATCAAGTTCTGTGTTGCACGTTGGGAGAAATACTATTTATTGCTTGTTGCTATTTGAACGAAGGGCCATTTTTTTTTTCTTTAGTCACTTGAACACATTTTACAAATTAACTATGTTCGTATAACTAATATCTTTGAAGGTGATGAACGAAAAATATACAATTTCTGAGTAAATTCACACACACAATTTTGTAAAACACTTTTGTATTGGAAAAATACTAGTTTTCTGTCGGAAATCACGCCGTTTTTAGGTATTTTACACCTAAAACGTTGTAAATTACATCAAATGTGTAAAAACCGACTAATTTTGTTAAATCCCACTTCGTGAGTTTAATTTTACAAGCCGGTTTGTAATTTTAAACTCTTTTTAGTGGAAAATGATATATTTTTCGTGGAATTTTACATTTACTTTTTAGAGTGTAGTCACGATCATCATTAAGCTCTTTTATTAACAGTCAAACGACATCTAATCACACCGGTAAGGGAGTATGTGGCATCCCCACCACAAAATTAATTTTAACTGCAAATCCTAGCACGTGAGTCGTAACGAACAACATCATACTTTCCACCATACACTTGTACGCATTAAGAGGGCAAAACGAACTTCACTAAGAAGGCTAGATGATGTTTTCTGTTAAAATTTAAACAATTCCTTTTATTTCAATATGTTCTAAATTCAGAAAAATATTGGAACGATTTTCGAGTGTGCCATATTTCTTCTAAATACGATTATGATGACACAAAAGTTAAATGGAAAGATGTGTCATTACCGAATACACTTGCATAGCTTACTCTAAAAGAAGCGACAAAATGCATGAATGTAAAATGAACCTCAGTTCTATACAGTTTGTACATTTCAACCCGTTTCGTTCTTTATAGTTGAAAATGCAATGTGCTTTATCCATCGTCCCATCAAAAATTGCAGTTCAAAATATTCAAAGATAACTGAGCCTTTGAATATAGATTAGTAACAGTAATACCTCTAATATAATAATCCAGCATTATCCCAGCGACACATCGACATTATTAAAAGTAATTAAAACACTAATTTCATCTATATTATGGTAAAATAGATTGCGAATATTATAAGAAATCCAAAGTTTGCACTGAAGACTGAAGTGTAAAAAAACTAAAATGCATAACAAATATTTAAAAGCTCTACAAAAATCATCAGACACCAAAACAACCGTCTCGATTAACCACAAATAATCTCGAAATATTCTCATTGCTGATCACGAATAATCTTCAATAATTTCGATAATTTTTAATAATTTTGGATTATGTAACGGAATTCAAAATTGATTCTGGAAAGCTTAGATTACGAAAAATATGGAAAATCTTAAATAATTTGGGCCATCCAAAAACTTAAAGCTTTGCAAAATTTTGGAAAGTCTAAATACAGTTCAAAAATCTCATGTACCCTCTCATTTCTAAAAAAAATGGGAAAAGCTCAATAAGTTTGGAGAAACGAAATGTCTGAGTGAAAGGTCCAATCTATGGATACACAGCGTTTTATAAATTAAAGAAATTTTCAAATTGTGTCGTGCTAACGGTGTCGTATTACAACTAATATTCAATTGTTGGCATACTTACATCATATTATACTGAGATTTGAAATCATTACCCAAATGTAATGTTCCTATTTCATCACGAATATTTAGGAGATTTAACGTCACATCTAAAATTTGAAATGAAATGAAACAACAACAATCACATTTTGTATTTACATATCAAGTTTATTTGTTCATTAATTTTTACAGGTTATTCAAAGCTTGGCATCTTTTGGTTTAAAAAACGTAATTTCCCACATGGTGGGATGGACTTCAAAAACTTTAACTGAATTTGATGGAGCATTTATGATAAAATCGGTATCTGGTTTACGAGACCAGTACCATGTTGCGTTATCCATTAATTCATATTTATATTCGATTGTATAAATGAAGCTAGGGCGAATGGCCGGATTGATGTGCCCAAATTTATAACAGCACAATAGCTTTCTAAATCTACTTCATTTACATATATGTATTTCTGTTACCTTACTCAAGTCATGTTTGTGGCACGAAATTTTGATGCTCATCCGCTTAATACCGTCGATTTGATTGTGTTTTCCAAATGCAAAACCATTCAGGATCATGTCAGAATAAACGGAAAACTTCATTTTAAATTCTGGTTGATTTGGATAGGTTTTCCATTCATAGGGCTGTAACAACTCGGTTCTTGGTGAATAATTCCATATTCCGCCACCATGTTTAGTTCCATAAATTTTATGATTGGCAAATTTCGTAAAATCAATTTCCGTTAATAAATCGGGATATTTTGTTTTAATACTTCGCAATCCCTCGCTGGACATCGTTGGAAAACGTATTAATCTAACCAAATGAGCAAATTTTTCTCGGCACTCTTTAAATTCTATTTGATTTTGCTGGCAATGGTGATTCATTCAACGGACCAATGCATCAAAGATGTGCGATTCAGTTACGTCCTTCCCGATTTGGTCAAATTTTAACATTTCTTCTACGGTATCTGATGCTATCGATAAAATTGCTTTGAATCCAAATAGAATTTGAAGTGATGAGCTATTTGGAGCTTAATTGTTGTTCTGTTTAAATCAATTTTGTGGTTTTCCGTTTTATAAACATCAAAAGTTTGCAAACGAGAAATATGCCGGTTCATCAGTTGATTGACTAATCGTATTACGTTGTAACGTATCGCCAATTCCAACAAACTACACCAATTTTCGTCATTGACATTTATTTGATCAGTGTAAATAAATCGAATTAACTGATAAAAATCGTCATATTTACAATCAGTTACTGGTATAAGTTTTTTCTCGCCCAGAGTTGTTTCCAACTGATTTTGAAATACAGTACTACGTACCATTAAAATCAGTGAGTGCGCAAAAATTTGTTTGCTTTCGACAAGAAACCGTATATCCGACAAATATTCCAAATTAAATAGTTTGGCCGCAATTTGGTGCATCGGGAAGAGGATTTCGTTGATTTTGAATTCCATTTTGGTATCTTTCACTATACACAACACCACTTGTTAATCACTTGAACAATTTGTTTGAAGAGATTAGGCGAACTGAAATTTTTATATTTTGCTCGAATATAAAATCGAAAATTTTCTTATCTTTTAAACGAATATTGATAATTTTCTTTTTGCAATACAAATTCGTACACGAATTGTGTTTTTGAATGCTACCTGAATCATTTTGTTTGATAAATATAAGTAAGTCGTTTCTACATTATTATAGACAACTATATAAGATATGAAATTGTACTTAATTCTATCGGCCGATTTTGAATGCGAAGAGCAGTTCTCTTAATCTGCACTGAAATTAGTTACGTATGCATTACTCAGTAATTAATTAGTACTCTAACCTGTACATTGATTTTGGTCGCAAAATGATTCATGCGCTGTGAAAATTTTGTAATCGCCCTCACGTAAGTAAATCGGGTGAAATTGGTTCAAATTTTTGATGCTTATGCTTGCGTTGAATCATTTGCTCTTTCTTCTGAAATAAGAAATTTTTGTTTGTCTATTTATTGTTGTTGTTTGCTTAAGCAAAATGGTAAGTTTTATAGAAAGTTTAACATAAATTATCGCATTTTTCATTTTTATTTAGGCAATTTTTAACCACACTCACCAGAATTGATAAAATTTTTCAAATTTTGTAGCTGGTAATTTTGAGTAGTATGTAGTAAAACAAACAAAAAAATTTTTAGGATGGTCATTGAAATTAACACTAATGAGGAAACATTAAAATACATTTCAACGTTCAACAACGACTTTGAAGTGTGAGAGCCAAAATTTTATTTTTTTTAAGTGGCTAAGATTATTGGCGGAGGCCTAGCCCAACAGAAAACCATCACTAGACCGAGGGTCAACAAAATTTATGCCGTTTTGACAATAGATATAAGTAAAGTTTCATATTTCAAACAGTGTAACTTGGGAACGAGTTTTCCTCTGCGAATCACTATTGAAAATTATAAACAGTGGCAAAGCCAAATTTGAAGACAAGGATGCTGACGCTTTGTGTTTGGTTGGATTAGAAACGAATCGGGTATCATGAAGCGGTACATTTTGTGGTATTCCCATGTCACCTACAAAAATCAAATGACATCTGTCGTCTTAAAAAACGAGTAAGAGAATCGAAATATTGATGTGTTGTGACTAAAAAAAAAAAAAAATTATGTGACACGACTATGAGAATTGGGTGTTAGCTCTTGCAACTGAATGACTCAGCATTAAAGAGCCTACACTAGTGTTTAAATAGTCAACAGCCAAGTGGATTCAGGTGATAAATTGTGGAACAATTGTTGCCTTACCTAATAGGCTAATACTATTAGCCGGCCTGACATTGTAGAGCAGAAAATAAAGTGGTAATCTGTACTTCGGCATCCTATTTTTCCCATTTAAGTACGAGATTTGACGTCACATCTAGAATTTTAAATTAAATTTGAAATGAAATGAAACAACAACAATCACATTTTATATCTACATATCAAGTTTATTTGTTCATTAATTTTTACAGGTTATTCAAAGCTTGGCATCTTTTGGTTTAAAAAACGTAATTTCCCACATGGTGGGATGGACATCTAAAATTTTAACTGAATTTGATGGAGCATTTATGATAAAATCGGTATCTGATTTACGAGACCAGTACCATGTTGCGTTATCCATAAGTTGATATTTATATCCGATTGTATAAATGAAATTAGGATGAACTTGAATTGATGTGCCCAAATTTACAACAGCGTGTACACTTTCTAAATCTACCTGATCTATTTTTATTTCTGTTACCTTACTCAAGTCATGTTTGTGGCACGAAATTGTGATGCTCATCCGTTTGACACCACTGGTAGTATCGTGTTTCCCAAATGCAAAACCATGCAAGATCATGTCAGAATAAACGGAAAATTTGGTTTTAAATTCTGTTTTCTCTTGATAGGTTTTCCATTGATAGGGCTGTAACAACTCGGTTCTTGGTGAATAATTCCATATACCGTTATCATGTTTAGTTCCGAATATTTTGTGGCTGGCAAATATTTCATAATCACTATCCGTTAATAAATCTGGATATTTTGTTTTAATATTTCGCAATTCCTCGTTGGACATCGTTGGAAAACGTATTGATCTAACCAAATCAATAAATTTTTCGCGACAGTCTTTAAATTGTATTTGATTTTGCTCGCAATGATGATTCATCCTACGAACCAGTGCATCAAAGATGTGCGATTCAGTTACGCCCTTCTCGATTTGATCAAATTTGAATACTTCTTCTGCGGTATCTGATCCTATCGTTAAAAATGGATTCGAATTCAAATTTAATTTGTAGAAAAAAGCTGCTTGGAGTTTAATAGTAGTTCTATTTAAATCAATTTTGTGATTTTCCGCTTTATAAAAATTCAGCTTTTGGAAAGCGTAAAAAGATCTGTTCATCAGTTGATTGATTAATCTTATCACATTGTAACGTATCGCCAATTTCAACAAGCGACACAAATTGGTGGCATTGACATTTATTTGGTCGGTGTATATAAATTGAATTAACTGATAAAAATCGTCATATTCACAATCAGTTATTGGTAAAATTTTTTTCTCGCCTAGAGTTGTTTCTAACTGTTTTTGAAATACAGTGCTACGTAACATTAAAATTAGCGAGTGCGCAAACATTTGTTTGCCTTCGACGAGAAACGTTATATCCGACAAATATTCCAAATTAAATAGTTTGGCCGCAATTTGGTGCATCGGGAAAGCGATTTCGTTGATTTTGTATTCCATTTTGATATTTTTCACTACACAACACGATTTGATAAACACTTGAACAATTTGTTTAAATAGATTAGACGAACTAAAATTTGTAAATTTTGCTCGATTATAAAATCGAAAATTTTCTTATCTTTTAAAAGAATACTGATAATTTTCTTTTTGTAATACAAACTTTTTTTCTTTGGTTCTTGTTTTTTTATTGCACAGGTGTTACGCACATTTTTTTGTAACCATCTAAATATTGAAATGGAAGAGAAATACATAATTCAATTTGTCTGAGCAAATTCTCGCGTTACTAAAAAAACAACGTAGTTCTAGTAAGGCCAAATTGACGAATTTAGTGGTGTTCGCCTAAACAAGATCATGCCGTCACTGATCTAGTTGAGCTGAAAGCGATCTCAGTTAGTGTTTTGTAGCAATCTAGCTCTGGAACTTCGAAATGGTTGGGAACAATAACTCTGAAACCTTAACAATAACGAGATTTCTATTGAATGATTCATACACACAACTTGGACGGCAATATCAAACCGGATGTGGGAATCAAATAAACCAATTCGCAACTTTACCAAATCTTCTTGAAAATGGAGAAGAGAAATCAAGCTGCACAGGCGTGTAGTCATTGCCATTTAGTTACCTCCGAAGCAAATCACTTAGATGACAATATCTTATAGCAGTTCTGGAACATTGAGGAATTCCAAATGTTCAATTAAGCATTATTCAATTCCGCAAATCGGATAAACAGTTTCAAGGGAAACTTAGTCCTGTGATTTATTCAAATAAAATTCATCTCCTGTTTATGTATACTTAAAAGATGCGTTTTGGCAGATTCCATTATCCATTATATTATTTTAACGTTTTTGAATATTTAGACGATCTTTTAATAACAACTGGTACCTTCGATGAACACACCGAACTATTAACAGAGATATTGAAGTTAATAAAGTAACCGGGCCTTAGCAATTTAGAAAAAGTAGGGTTCTACTTACAATAAAATGCTTAAATATGTTGGCTTTGTTGCAAATAAATGCCATAAACGATTTTTCAACACATAACACAATAAAAAAATCGCAGTTGCTGTCTGGACATGTCGGGACTTTGCTCCCGTTTGGTTACATCCAAATTTCAAAAAAAAAATTTTTGTTTGTTATAAACTCAGTAACACCTTTGTAAGTTGTAAGTTACTGGTATAACTTGCAAACAATCAAAAGTCGTAAATTATTCCACACAACCGAAAATGGGACAACAAATAATAACCATCAGACCCATGACTTGTAAATCGATTTTTTGGGTAAAAATCCGCATTTCAAAGCTGGCCACGGTTACATTTTGATATAATTTTGAATCATTTAAGCAAATCCGATTTCATCTAAAGTAGTGAAATACCTAGAGAAATACCGGAGCTCAATTTATATCACACTCTTAGGAATCTGTTCCTTAAATTTGGAATAAAACGCATCCTAACTCTAGAGAGAGTTAAACGTGGGCTTACACAAAATAGAATCATTCAAGGTGGAATTGTCATTTACCCCAAATCACATGTGCTCTAAGACAGTTAGTTCATAACTCTAAACATGATTTTTACCCCATTACCTACTTTTTGGACTACATATGAAAAACAAAAGGTGCTCAAAAAAGCAGAGTCACTATCACACAGCCGAACGCGCTTAATGTGAAAACCTCAAGAAGAACCTTCGCTGGAATCAAAATAGTGTGTACTGTTTGTGAGGCTTCCTATGAAATAACAGCTTGCCCTATCTTGAAAAACATTCCAGTTCTTGAAAGATCCAAATCAATATAGCAGCGAACAACCCATGCAAGTACTTTGTTTAACCTCCACGCACAAAAATTTCCCATGCCAAAGCAAAAAGACCTGCGTATAGTATGCTTGGGGAAGCATACCACATTATACACACAATGGAGACGCACAATAGGACCGCAACTCTTCACGTAGCCGAGAACAACAACGAGCAAAACAAAGTACTCTTACTAGTCACGGCTGTGATCAAAGCAACAATTGCGTTGGATATCCGATAAAATTACGTGCATTGATAGATCCGGTGTCGCCGTCATAATTTATTACGCAAACAGCAGCTGAGCTGCTCAATCTACCAAATTTCCGAATAGATTTACAAGTAACTGCGGAATTGGAGGAATAAAAACCAACAATATTAAATATAAGGGAAACATAACGACATCTCCATATTTTGCATCAATATTTAGTCAGACCATCTACCAAATGTACCACTAAAAGGCCGTAAATGAATTAGAACTCGCAGATCCAGACAATCCTGCTTTTGTCGATATGATCCTATGTATATGTGTATGCCAACATTTTATTAGGCTAAGTGAATAAAAAATCTCCGTACAAACCAGTAGCTCATATAACTGAGTTAGGATGGATTCTTCAGGGCCTCACGACATAATTACAACAAACATCAAATAAGGTATCGTTGGTAGTGCAAATTAATCTAGATCTAGAATTAAGTAAATTCTGAAAACTAGAAGTGATACCCAGGTTTAAACAGTACACATATGAAGAAAGAGCTGTGTGCAAAATCGTGTCCAGCAAAGGACGAGATGATCATAGGAGATTCCATTGTCCAAACTTAAGCATTTTTTCGTTATTCTAAATTTTCAAGTTAATACATCTTATTTCTGGACGAACTGGAATAGCTTTGCAGTGGTTTATGACCTTTATCCTTCGCTGCATCAAAAATTGTCCTTCAAAATACTAAAAGATACCTCCATTGAAAGTAGAAGAGCCGAAAAATGAATTGGATGTAGTAATACGTCTAGTGGTAATAGTATTCCAACAGAACCTCGAATATAGCAAAATTAGTACACTGAGAGCATTATAAGAAATCCACAGTTTACACAAGTATGTACTATTACCATCTATAGGGTTTTCATCAAAAATTTTGCAAATCAAAGTATATACAGTCAGAAACATTCAGATGTACCTATGCGGCAAATTAAAATCAACGAAACACTTTTTCTTTTTTTTTCTTACTTTTTTTATTTTAAAAATACGTAAATATGAAGTAAATATATTATTGTGATAACATTATTGATAAAAAATAAAATTTTAAATATGATATCTTCTGTTTGGTTTTTAACTTTATCTTTAAATTTCCCTCTAAATATGAGCCGTATACATCTGAATGTTTCTGACTGTACATACCTAACTACCATAACCATATGGAGTGTAAAACCTTAAAATACAAAATAAATATTTAAAAGTCATCTAAAAAGTCGTCCGACACCAAAATAATCATCTGGATTAACAACAAATAATCTCGAACTATTCTCGCTGCCGATCGCTACCAATCTTCAATAATTTCAATCATTTTTGGTAATATTCGATTATGTGACGCAATTCAAAATCAAATCTCAAAATCCTTAAAAGCTTAGAACTCGAAAACTATACGAAAAATTCCAAAAAATTTACAGTTACACAGCTTTCTATAAATTAGGGTACGGTTCAGATAGTGATGTGCAAATCACCATGAAACCGCATGCATCCATTTAGAAATCGACAAATCTACAACATTAAACAACGAATGTTTGAACTTAAAGTCTCTGCGGAGTAAAACCCATATTGTTGTTTTACGTACCTATAACTTCATATTCCAATGAAATCCATACCAAAATGTAACGCCCCACAGTTCGATTTATAGTAAAGGGAACCTATTTCTTCTAGAATATTTAGGAGATTTGATGTCCTAACCTAAAATTTTAAATTAAATTTGAAATGAAATAAAACACCAACATTCAAATTTTATATTAACATATCAAATTTATTTGTTCATTAATTTGTACAGGTTAATTAAATTTAGGCATTTTTTGGTTGAAAAAGTGTGATTTCAAGCATAGTAGGATGATCTTCTAAAATTTGAACTGAATTTGTTGGAGCATTTATGATGAAATTGGTTTCTGGTTTACGAGACCTGTAATGTGTTGTGTTATCCATAAGTTCATATTTATATCCGATTGTATAAATGAAGTTAGGGCGAACTCGGATTGATGTGCCCAAATTTATAACTCCAAAATAGTCTGCTAAATCTATCTCATCTATATTTATCTCTGCTTCCTTGCCCAAATCATGTTGTTGACAGGAAATTGTGATGTTCATCCGTTTGACGCCATTGGTGTTATTGTGTTTCCAAATGCAAAACCATGCAGAATCATATCAGAATAAACAGAAAACTTGATTTTAAATTCTGCTTGATCTGGATAGGTCTTCCATATATAGGGATCTATCAGCTCGATTCTTGGTGAACAATTCCATATTCCATCATCTAGTTTAGTTCCGTAAATTTTGTAACTGGCAAATTTCATAAAATCACTTTCCGTTAATATATCCGGATATTTTATTTTAATATTCCGCAATTCCTCGCTGGACATCGTTGGAAAGCATATTAATCTAATCAAATGATCAAATCTCTCGCCGCACTACGCCCTTTGGGATTTGATCAAATTTTAATATTTCTTTTACCGTACCTGAAGCTATCGGCAGAAATAGATCTGAATCCAAATAGAATTTGAAGTGAAAAGCTGCTTGAAACTTAATTGTAGTTCTATTTAAATCAATTTTACTGTTTTCTGCTTTATAAAACTCCAATTTTTGGAAATGGTTAATATGTCTGTTCATTAGTTGAGTGATTAATCTTATCACGTTATAATGTATCGCTAATTCCAACAACCGACTCGTATGTTTGACATTTATTTTATCGGTGTATATAAAAAGAAGCAACTGATAAAAATCGTTATATTCATAATCAGTTACTGGTATAAGTTTTTTATCGCCGAGAGTTGTTTCCAACTGCTTTTCAAATACATTGCTACGTACCATTGAAACTAACGAGTGCGCAAAAATTTGTTTGCCTTCAAAGAGAAACGTTATATCCGACAAATATTTCGAATCAAATAATTTGGCCGGAATTTGGTTCATTAGGAAAGGAGTTTCGCTGATTTTGTATTCCATTTTGGTATCTTTCACTACACTACACACCACTTAATAAACACTCGACCAATTTGCTTGAAGGAATTAGACAAACTGAAGTTTTTATGTTTTACTCGATTTTAAAATCGAAAATTTTCGTATCTATAATAAACCAACATTGATAATTTTTGTTGCAATTTAACTGTATAATTTACAACTATTTAATTTTTTGTGTTTTTGAATGGCCTCTGACTGAATTATTTTATTCTATAGATATAATTAAACCGTTTCGACATAATTGAATTAATTTTATTGACTTTTTGAAATTGCTTACGGTAAATCTTTAAGAATGTGAAAATCTAATAAATAATTAGAAATGTATCCAGTCAATATTTTAATATACTCATCATATTGTAGTACTCGCGCAGCAAGCACAAAACATCACAAAATAAAATCTGTTTACAAACCGTGTGACAAAGAAGCCATTCTGGTAAGACAATATGAAATTGCATCAAATGTGGGCTTCTAAAATATTTTAAAGTTTTCCTCACGACCAGTCGACGTAAAAGATCGTTGCAGTTGCAGGTGTATTCTGGCTGTTGGACGATCTTCCATAATTTGAACAGACAAACACAATGAAATTTTGCATAATTGCGATTTCCGAATTGCGGATTTTGAATAAATCCCTGACCATCGTAACCGGTTCAAAATGTTTAATGATTTGCTTCACATTATGATATTCTAGTCATTTAACTCGGACGTTAAGCCGATTAAACTAATTAATTCGCTTAAAATTGGTTTGTGTTTTCACAAGTTGATGCCGAAAATATCAATAAAGTCTTAGCTAAAAGCTTCACATTTAAAGTAATTATTAATCTTAATACATAATGTTAACATAAGAAAATTATGAAATAAAATCGATGAATCAAGAATGTGAAAAAATGGAATGCTCTGAAAAGCACAAACCGTCTCCCAATAGAGAGTATAAAATAAAAATTAAAACTTAATATTTTAAATATTTAAACCATCATCATTGCCATCTATCGGCAGCTTAATTATACTTTTGCGCCTGAATATCTAAAATAGTAATTTGCATTTTCTAACTATTTTTACTCTCCATGACGTACTAATTTACAAGTTTCTTATCTTATTTCTACTATCAACAACATTTAAATTGTAGTTCCGTTTATGTGCGTCAATTAAAAAACAAAAAATTTTGCCATTTAATTAAATATCGCTATAAAGCGGATCTTCCAAAAACACTTCCCATTAACAATTTATCACCTTTCGATTCAAAACTCTTATAAAACATTTACAACACCAGACACAACATAAAGCATAATAATACCGAATAAAATCGAATCCGGCATGATATAATATTACAATTAACCGCGTGCGTTAAAATAAATAAAAAAATTATACCAAGATCCGCAAATTGCATAATATATTAACAAGAGGCCAATCATATAGATTGTTTACAATCATCTTGTTGAAAAAAAAGGCCAACAACATCTACATATACACCATTTACTATATACTATAGAGACCAAATTAGTTTGTTATACTTTCACTTTCGATGCAACCAAACACGTTTGGCGCGAATCTTTTTATTTTATAATATCGGCGAGAATGTTCAATTAATTGCATACAGTACATTTAATTTTTATTTTGTTTTTATGTTTTTTGTTGTGGGGTTTCGGCAAAATTCGTCAATCAAACGCAATCCCGCGCAAAGATTTCAACGTCATGAATTTGAACACAATACGATTGGAATTTTATTGAAGGCCTTTGTAGTGTTGTACTGTAATTATCGATTTCAGTGCTGTTTGCAGTTGCCTGCGGACTGACGAGTTGCACCCCCGTTACGTCCGCAACCGTATCATTCAAAAATTCAATATTTTTACATTGGTCGTGTATGTTCAGTCGGTTGATGGATTTTTATTTAGCTAGCGTCAGTTGGGATTTGATTTGGCGATGTTTGTGGTACACCGATTGCGGCATTGTTTTGCTCGGCAGCAAACTTCCAATGGTACCAGCAATTTGGTTATATTTAGCTGCTTGACAAACTGATTTCGGCTGGTGTTATCGGGGTATCATTCAGAAAGTTTGAAGTAAATTTGGACGTTGTGCAAACTGTCGATAAGTTTCGCCATGCCTCCGCTAACTCTTTAGAATTGTGTTTTGAAATATTTCGGCGGCTGCATTGGTTACATTTTCGGCAAGCACATGAACTATTTGTCCATTTTTAACATGTTGCCTTGTAGTTATGGACTGTGCTAATTTTACTGACAAGGTTTGGTGTTGCTTCGACTTGTTTTATGGCTTAAAATTTCAAACTAAAAACACAATTTTCGAAAAGCACATTTTTACAGAGAAATCACTTAGGTATAGTTTCGTAAGAAAAATTAATGATTCACCAACGTTAGAAATTTTTTGATTTATCAGTTTGATTTTGCTAGTACCTCGGTCGTTCACGATTATACATTTTCACTTGGGATTTAAGAATTTTAATTTTATCCATTTCAATAAATTTTCAAGATACACTTGAAGATGGGGGGGAAAATAATAAAAACATTTAATTTCATAAAGGTGAATGACCGTGAATGCATTTAAGGTTCAGCGGCTATCATTGCTATTTAATAAGATGTACAGTACAATCTGTTTGCTTGTTACTTGATTTAGTGTTGAATTCCCGCGGGTAAATGTACTAATAAAATTCATAAAAATCAGATTATCACAAATTATTGTCAATGATCCATAAATTTGACCTGAATTCGTTATCAAATTAATTCTAAAATTAAAAATGTCTATATTTGTTTACGCAATAAATTACACGAGCTTTATTTAACAAAAACTGGTTAACGGATATACCTTTTATAAGTATATGAAACCATTAATTTTTAATGACGGAATACCCCATAATAAATACGTAAGCACATTCCGCAAGATATTAAAAAACAAAAATGAAAATTGGCTTAATTAAATTTAAACAATCTTAACCATGTACCAATTTTCATTTTTCGGAGCGCTTTTATGTTTTTGTATTTTTTTGGAATTCCAACTCAATTAGCTTTGGGCATTATAAATAGTACACATAAAAGAAGATGCAATCAAGAAGACGAGCAAACCGTGTTTCTTATGTAATACAATATGATGAATTTTAGTTTTAAGTTAGTCCAGTGGTTGCTAATTTCCTTTAATCTGTCGGAGCTTAAATACTTTAAGGTAATTGTAATATACACATACGTCAAACCTGCATGACCGGAAACCTTAATCAGCGCAGACCATATAGATTGGTTTCTTTTTTTTAGTGTATATCGTAAGCATGATTCGTTGGTTTTAGTCACACGAACTGACTAAAATTTATTTTATACATAATTGTATGGATTTGTCATTTGGATTGTGGCTGAGAAAATATTAAATTTTGCATCTTTTGTAAATTGTGCGGTTTTATAAGAGTCATTTTCTTCTTACGATTGTGTTATTCACTTATAACGATTTAAGTAAACCACACAAAATCACGTGCGTAGTTAAAAATGTTATATTTTGTTAACATTCGGGTAAAAGCACGCGGATTGATATAAGCAATAAGGTTAGCGATAACTATACTTTCAATTGCTTCAAAACAACTTATTTAAGGTAGAAAAAGTCGACTGACACAACTGCACAAGGGTAATTTCACAAAGCAATGTATCTCACAAAGGTACCCTTTTTATGTAATCCCACCTGACAAAGAACTAAATATATCAACTATATAATGTAAAAGAATTATTTCGAGACGAAAATACTTTTCGGCGTTTATTTCAATTGGATTGGATAATAAAAGTTTAGTGAGAAAATCGTAATATAAAGTTAAATTCTCTAAACACGGCCAACACTGCTGCGGATTGCAATTAGTACAAACATAGTAGAATTTGAATTGAAGTTGATTAAAGAAAGATTGGCGGGATCTTACACACTCAATTCCAGTACTCAATGCCAATATTGAGACGATGGCACTTACACAATACACAATCAATACTTTCACTCAATATTTGAAGGTCTAACATCAGTTTGATATCGATATGAATGCAAACTAAGCCAACTAGAATGTGTGCATGCATAACCTGACTAAATGTAGATGTAACTAATTTGTTGTTGAATAGCGAAAATCAATTTAGTTTAGAATAGTCTGTATTGTGTGAGCCAAGTTGGGAGGATTTTTGCTTGATTCAGCATTTGGTTTGGGTTTGAAATTAATTTTGTTCACAGTACAAATTTAAATGCCAGCCGATTAAAATTTAATTAAGTAGCTTGCATTGAATTTATGAATTGCGAAACAAATCGGAATTTAATAAAAAGAAAGAAAATTACTGGAGTCCTTCTATATTTGATTTGTTAATTTTTCTTTGTTCCTGTAATCGTTTTTCTAATGGCCTTAACGTTTGTCCCATGTATATTTCAACGCATTTG